>VZRR01004517.1:33655-113452 GCA_013398015.1 Oreocharis arfaki | reverse complement strand
TCCCCCAAAAGCCAGCCGATAAGACCAGGAGGGGCCGAAAGGGGACGGTGATGGCGAGTCGGCAGGAACCCGCCGAGCCCCGCCGCCGCTGAGCCCTCCGGGGCCCGCAGCCCTCGCCCGGGCCCCGCCGCCCCCCGCACATGGTGGAGCGCTCCGCTCCGCGCCCGCCGCTGCCCCGGACCCCGACGGCCGCGGCCTCTGCCCACGTTTAACGCCGCGATGTTGCTTCCAGCCGCCTGAAGGATATTTGTCCCTCTGCCCCCTCCCTGCCCCCGCGGGCTCCCGGCGACACAAGGTAAGAGCGGCGAGCGCGGCGGCGGCGCTGCCATGGCCCCGCGGGACGGGGCCGCTTTGCCCCGTCGGTACCGCCGCGCCGCCGGCCCCGGGGCAGACCCCAGACGCCGGGGAGTGCGGGGTGAGCCGCCCTTCCCTCGGGGATTTCTCTGAAAGGGAAAATTAAACGTCCTCTTCCCAAGAGCAGCCGGAGGTGCGGGCGGCGGGGCAGCGTGCGCGCCCGCGGGGACCGAGCTCGCCTGGCGCGGCCGCGGGGCGCGTGGGTCTGCGAGGTTCGGGGGCCTCCGGGCTGGGGTTAGGGTTTTCCACCGTCTTGTTTGGAGGCTGGGGGAGAGCCGGGTGCGGCGGGGCGATGCTCTGCAGCTCCGCGCGCTGAGCGCACCCACTGCACCCGCAACCCCACGGCCGGGCCCGATCCCGGCCCCGGGGGGGCGCGGGGGTGACCGGGGCAGCCCCCGCGGGGACAGCGCGTCCCACGGGGCGCGTTCAGGGACCGCCGAGAGCCCTGGCAGGGAGTTCCGTGGGCTCCCGGTGACAGGGCACCGGCAGCGCCGGCCCCGGCCGCGGCTCCACGCGCTCTCCAGTGGGGCACAGCCTCCCTCGCCCTTCGCTTTTCGTTTGGGGCGTTTATGGTTGTTTCCTTTATTTTGCTGGTGAAATGGGGTGGCTGCTGCCGGTGCCAAGCCGAAGAAGTTACAATTTAGCAGTCAGCTCCCTGGGATGCTGTGGGAAGTTTGGGATAGGCCGGTGGTAAAGCTTGCAAATAATGATATTCAGTCCGCTGTAATGATTAGTAATTTGTCATAATGTTAGAATAGAACATCGTCTTTAGCTTGTCCACGAGTAGTCTCGTTATATTTGTTTATTGTCTGCATAATTGGAACCGTTTATTGTTGTGTATTGAATAGTGCCATGGTTTGCATGAGTGTTTACGTTGTTTTCATTTATTCTCTTTATTTTGACATAAGGAGTTCTGTTATTTGCTTCGATTAAGGGGAGGGATTTAAGTGTTGCACCGGACTGTTTGGGAAGTGTAATATTAAAACAAGATAAATAACTCTGCCAACCAGATAAAGTTTGGTTCAGAGCAACAAATATGAAAATTCTAGATGAATGCTGCAATCAACGTAAATCCTGAAACAAAACAGAAACCTTAAATGAAGCCAACACCATCTATTTTAATAATTTTTGTTATATTCCTGTCAGAGTCCTATTTAATTAAAATCATAATTTCAAATATAGTCATTGATGAATGCATAGAAAATCAGGTTTCTCTTAAATTAACATAGTGTTTCATTGCAATAATTAGACAACATTTCAATTCCATATAAATATTTGTCAAGACATTTTTCGGAACATTTATTGTCTCTTTGTTATTATGTATGTATTCTGACAGTTCCTAAAAAAAACCTCAGCAGGGAAACATATTCCTGAATAAACACACCATTATTATTATTATTATTATTGTTATTATTATTATTATTATTTACTTGTTTAGCTGAAAACCTGTGATTTATCTTTTGATTAGAATACTCAGCCAGTGACAGAAAGATTTACTCTTTCATATTCTTCTTTTTAGATCTTGGATGAGTTTTGCAATGTGAAGTTCTGCATAGATGCCAGTCAACCAGATGTAGGAAACTGGCTCAAATATATCAAGTTTGCTGGATGCTACAATCAGCACAACCTTGTTGCATGTCAAATAAGTGATCAGGTATGTGGTGTTCACTTTCTGGACTTACTTTTTTAAGGAACTTTAAGGTGTCAATGGAAAAAAAAAATAGCAATTCACAACAGCTTTTGGCCTGTTTGCTGTTATGGCAAAAGATAAGGTACAGATGAGAAATGCAGAATGGAATAATTTTGATAATGGGCGATAGAAAATACGGATTTTTAATTTTCCATACTGTTGTTCAATTCGTAAATGATTTTTTTGTCTTATATCTGATAAAATTCAGGACGACTGTCTAGGGGATACAAAGCCATTATTTGCTGATTTTGAATTAGGAGCATTTTCTGGCTCCTGTTGCAGTCCACTTGGATTGCTACGTTAAATCGTTGAGCTGGCTGGAAGCTGTAGCGTGAATTTAACGGAAAGAGTGGAGGAGAGGACACGAAAGTGATAATGTTACCAGTGCAGTTGCATGTGTGGGGCTTTGGATTTGAATGCACACGTGCATGGGTATTATTGTGCCTTCCCATACACTCTGCTGGAACTCGTAGTACTTACGTGCTGAATCAGGGTCTTCGGTCGTTTTCTTTTTCTTTTCATTTATTGCACTTAAATCCACTCTTTGTTGGGCCGAAACATTATTTATCCTTGTGTGTTGGAAAAAAGGCTGGGATAGGCAGAGGAAGAATGCAGCAAAGCATTTTGTTTTCAATTATGCTGATGAGTTATTAGGTGTTTCCTAAACCAGGGTTTGCTTTTGTCTGCGGATAACACAGGCCATTATGAAATATCTTAATGGGCAAAGTTAGGTTGAGGAAGCTTTGTTTCTTTCAAGTGTCTAAAATAGTGAAGCAACAACTGATTGTGAATTCTTGTTTCCAATTTAAACTTTGCTACCTGCAACGTAGGATTCAATTCATTTAATCAGTGTTTCATTTTTCACCACTTAATTAACTGCATCAGGTGAATGTTAAAGATTATCTTTAGCTGATTTAATTGCCTTGACAGTATTGAAAGAAGAATCACAACCAGACACAAAGCTTCAATTAGAAATCATTCTTTCTAATCAAATTCCTTACGTATAGGAAATGAATGTGAGAGAGCCTGCTATTTCCAGCCCAGTGCTATGTATTTCACTCATGCGAGATAGCTGATTAAAACTGAGTAAAATAACTTTCTCAGAAACTACGAGAGAAGATCTTTTTAATTTCCAACTTCTGCAGTTCAGCCCTGAGCACATGTAGCATAGAACGAGCCAGCGGACCTAGAGATAATTTCTTTTTTATACAGCAGCTGGTTTAACTAAAGAAACCATAAGGGTTATTAGTAAAAGCAAGTTAAGTTTTCCAAGTTGAAATACGCTTCGTGCTGGAAAATGATAAATTCTCTCCATGCAGAGCATTTATGGAACAGTGATAGGAAAAGGAAACTATGTAGATTAACTGAAACAGCAAATTCAAATATTTTACGTTGAGCAGGAGCTGGTGTAGGTAGGAAAGATCAGAAGTGGAATCACGTGCATTGGTCAAAGCAACTCACTGTCTTTGGGTCGGTGCTGGGGATCTGGAGCTGAAAGTGCAGGCGAGGCTGACCCATCAGCATCTCCCTCTGAACGCAGACACACACCCGCGCTTTGACGTTTTTGGAAGGAAAGTTATGGCACTTTTAACTTTCTCTTTTTTTAGTGTTTACATTTCTGACATTTGGTAATGGTGGCTGTACTGCTGCCAATAATTCCCTTCATTCACTGGAGACTTGTTATTTATTTTGCACAGTATTGTGCTGTTCATAATTCCATATTTTTATAGCTTTTTGTTGCTGAGATTTGCAAATTAAGATTTGGTTGTCTTTCAAGTAGCATGTTGTGATCTGGGTGCTGTCAGCAAGAGATTGTTGTGCATTTGGCCCTCTGGAAATGCTGCACGTTTACCCACAAAATCGTCCGCGTACTCCAGCGTTTTATGACCAGAGCCTAAAAAGTTAATGCTAAAAATGTGCTGTCGAATCTTAAAGCAAGAAAGTCTTTCTAACAGCTCCTCCTTCTGCTTTCTTCTGGCACAAGCTCACCAGAGGTAATATAAAATATAATGGGAAGGCAAACTGGGAAATGGACATTACATGGCCAAACGTGTGCGTGTACGAGGAGTGACAAATGCAAGTCAGGGCTGAGTGTGCACATACAGACTGTGAGGGGCTGCCTGGGGTCACTCGGCCTCGGTAGCTCCTGGAAATAAGGGGGGAAAAAAGAAAAGGGAATAAAAAGGGAAAATAAAAATAAGGTGAAGCTGAGGACGTGTGCCAGTGGTTGTGGCGAGAGCTGGAGGGCAGAGGCGATGCAGCCCAGCTGGTACAGGAGACCCCAGCTCAGCTGGAGCCACAGCCAGTGCTGGGTGCAGGCATGGGGGGATACCCCAGTTTTTCCTGCCTCCCCCAGGAACACAAAGCACCTCAGTAGCTCTGATTGCACGGGGGGCATCTCCACTGCAGAGACTCCGCTCTCTACCGAGCTACAGACACTCGATCAGCAGTAATTGTTCACCTCTAATTGCTTCAACTCATCTGTAAAATTCACAAGCAAACATTGGGCTGTACCTGAGAAGGTAAAAGATCCTGCCAGTGCTCCCAGCCTCATGCTGCCCACAAGTTTATACTACTAAATTCAAGCTTGACTGACAGACAGGTATGGTTCCCAGACTGCTCGAGGCAGGATTGAGATGAACTCAGGGCGATGTGTAATCTGGTCGCTCTTCTATGTTCTACCTGCTGTATTTAACAAAAAGAGGGAAAGAAAAACATTTTTTGTCATTTTCTCTCTTAGGGTTTTTTCAGAGACATACCACCCCACCCCCTGACTCATGGCTGAGGTTAGGTTTCATCACTTAGGATCAACTTTACAAAAGGCCTGGGCTCTTTCTTATGACTGTATAAATGAGCTTTGCTGAGATGAACAGCTCGATAATGGTGGGATGCAGTCAAAACATGCACGCTGGATGCAACTCATGTTTCATTTGATTGCAGCTGGAGTAGGGTTTAAAAGCTGCATTTTTTTACTTTTTTTTTTTTTTTAAATTTCAAATGAGGTCGATCTAGGATTTCTTTTTGCTGTCTTACTATTATCTCCTGTCATACCCAATCTAACCTGAACATATGTAATTTTAGGTGTATATCAATAATGAAATTCCACAAATAGGGCACTCGGTTTTTCTTTTCCCCAGAGACTACAGTGTGTGCAGAGCTGCAGAGAGTCTTGTCACTGTTCTTGCCCTGGAATGTGTTTTTTCAGCTCAGAGTCAGTTTAGGATTCTAGAGCAGTTTCTGCTAACTTGGACGACTCCTCTCTGTTATCATTAAATATCTGTTAGTTCAACTTTTTAATGACTGCAGAATGATGGGGTCTATTAGGGTTTCTGGCAGTGCTGTCAGCCCAGTAAAAGCATTATTTTTAAAGATGTATGTTAATGAAAGTGCAGTTGCAAATCCAGCAGTGACTATGGCAGTGGCATGGCAGAGGCTGTCACACATTCCAGGCTGAGATCACAGTCACCTTCAAACTACAAATTTTTTTTTTTAAACTTTTTATTTTTAGAAACATTGTTGGTAGCTGTGGAAGTTAAAATTCCGAATATTGGTTTTATCTTGCTTATTGCTTGCAGAGTTCTGACAGTGATACAGCCACATAGTGCTGTGAAACTGCCCCGAGCTTCCAGGTCTCTTTCCCCCCAACAAAGGAGCTCCTGAAGACTCCCCTTGCTTTATCCATGGAAAGTGACTCAAGATCACTTTACTGAGGTTTTGGATTGCTGTGCGTGCTGAAAGAGGTTTTTGGTGGGTTTTTGTGTGCGTGTTTTGTTTCCTTGCCTTATACTCAAGTACGTGCCACTGCAAAGGGAGCAAAACCAGTAGTATCACACTCTTAACAACGTGCCCGATGTCAGCGATATAAACTTACAGGAGTGAACCTACTGCTGTAGGTTCCACCAGATCTGATCCCATCTTACACGTTTTACAAACTTTTTTAATCTGCAGGCACAGCTTCGTGTTTCAGGTTTTACGGCCGCGGCCCCCTGTCCGCGGCGGGCAGGGGCTCCTTGCACAGCCACCTGCAAAAGTTGTGTATTTAAGGAATAGTTTTGAGGCTTTGTTGTCAGAGAGTGAAATTAAGGTTTTGGCTGTTGTGGGTCAGGAGGGCGCACGCACGCTGAGCTCGTACGGGGCCCTATTCTGCCATGATTCTGCCTATGAGTTGTTGGTTATTAAGCAAATAAAGCTTAATCCAAGCTCCCACTGAAAATCTGTCTCCAGTGGAGCAGGGATGTTTTAGCTTGGGGCTGGTGGAACGAGGGGCTGCTCAGTGGTGGTTTTCCACTTGCTGCAGTTAGAGCTGAGGCAATGGGTGAAATTCCTGTCTGGGCTTTATGACTGCCTGTGTTATCTGGAATTTGATGCACTGGTGGTGTTACCACTCTCGGCATTGGACTGTCCTGATGTGACCTAAAATAAGCTGGTTAGAACCAAACCTAGCAACTAGTTGTTGCCATTTCTGTAAAGTGATGAGGTTCTTGTTGGTGATTCATAGTTAATAAAAGTGATAAGGCATTTTTTGTGATGGGGGCTGTCAAATCCTACTCACCTGCTTGTTAAAGCGTAGAGAATTAGACAGCCACAGTGCCAGGACAAGACTGCACCTTGCTTGACCCTGGTGTGGTTCATTAATGGAGTTTCATGGGTGTGAGAGGGTGACTGAGTGGTTAGCTCAGCACAGAAGAACAGGTGGGTGACAGAAGTTGGGGTCTCGTGTCAGTGGTTGGTGACCCCCAAGGAAGAGGTTCTGCAGGACCAGAGCAGCTCAGATGAACCAGGGCTTTCACAGAAGCTAAAATTCACCGACAGTGGAAGACCTGAGTGGCACTGGAGAGGGAGGTGGCCTGCAGCCCCCCAAGATGCTGGAAAGGGTGCCCTGCAGAGAGGCATCCTGCAGTTCCCTTCTTACTTTGGGGAGCAGGAGGCACCTTTTGCCTCAGAAGGTGGAAAAATGGGCATTCCTGGAGCATCCTTCCTCCAGCCCTTCCTGCATGGAGATTTTGGGGCATTCTGGAAATGAAAAAGGAAAGGATTCACACCAGCACTGTGGTGCTCCCTTGCCTTCCCTGCAGTGAGAAGGGGGAAGGGGCGGGTCCTCTCTCCCCACCAGGCTCCCACTCGTGCCCCTGCAGCCCCTTGCATGCAGAGACTTGCTGAGTTTCGCCTCTGGATTTTTGCTGAAGTTTTCTTTGGGCCCAGTACAGCTCTCAGGCAGGACTCCTCTACCTTAGGCCTTGAAAAAACTCCAGTTCCTTTCAATTTATCATTTGTCTGAGTATAGCAAAAAGAACCTGGCTCAGGTTTCATCACACAGCTCTCCAGCTGCACAAGTTGTTCATCATGGGAGCTAAAATTGAAGCTATCCTATTTGGACCTTTTTCTTTCTTGTTTTTTCCCTTCAAACTCTTGATCACGGCTTGTTGTGAAGTTGTGTGTCTGTTCGTCCTTCTCATTTTTCTGGCGGGCATAATTCCTGATTTTGATGGAGCTCCTTGGACATAACGCTCATTATTACTTTTGGACATTTAATTTGTTTTGCTTTTCAAGCAAGTTCCACTCTTGCTCTGAAGCAATGTGGAGGTCAGTTGGCAGCGTGCACGCTGCCTCCTGTGGCACATTCCCCAAAGGAACTGGGAGATGAGGCTGCCTTGCTGGGGGTGGATGTACCCGTGGAATGTGGTCCATTGAGTGCTGGTTGGGGGTGCTGGTGGGGCTCACCAGGGAGCAATCCACTTTTGGGGCCTTCTGTTCCATCCCACCATGCCAAGCAGAGTGGGTCCTCCTGCTTGCCACCAGCGTGGGAGAGGACAGAACCGCTGGGTGCATCCCCTGTGGTGCGAGCTGTGAGTTCAGCATGTGGCCTGCGGGTTAAAGGACAAGCTGCACCGCCTTGGAGCAGCATCTCTCGCCTGCCCTAAAATCTGAATTTCCCAGGCAGTTCTGGGGCACGTGTGATGTTTTCCAAAGCTGTAGGCAGGAATAAAGGGTTTAGTTGGATGCAGCAGAACACAGCTCCTCTTTGGGGCACGACAAATGTGTGCATGGCAGTTCCTGCCTCCGCTCGCACTCAATGACTGAGTTGTTGCTTTCCCCCCCCCAAAACCTTAACTTCAGTTAACCCCTCCTGCTTTTGGGCGATGCTGATGGGAGCAGAGGGGGGTCCAGGCAGGGCAGTGTGGGGCTGGCAGGGGCAGGGGGTTGGCTGGGGTGCTTCAAAGCACACGGGCTCAGCGGCCGAGCGCGGCCCCAGCCGAGCTCGCGGGGAGTGCGTTTCGCTATTATTTCAATTATTACAACTTCCTGAATAGGTCGAAGGTCGTTCATAATTCACGCTTCTGTCATCTTTACACATGCCAAATGCAGTCTATTAAGCATAAATAAAATTTCAAGTGCCTGACCAGGAAAAGTAAACTGGGATTCATAACAATGAGGCCTTATTCATCCATTTAAAAGTAAATTGTGTGTGTTCCTTTTTTTTCCCCCCTCCCTTTTTCCTTTACGGCTTTGCAGTTTGGGAGCTTTTATTTCTGCTCAGTAGCACAGATCTCTGACCTGCAGTGTGGGCAGGCACAGAGCACTGATGAGCCAGGCCTCCCCCAACTTCTCCCCACCTCAGACCCCCTGAACTTTGAAAGTGTTTCCAGACCTGAATCCGATTTTGCTCTTCCTACATAAACTGCAGTCACACACCGCTGATCCCAGGGCATGTGAAATGCGCATCTGGACTTTGCTTTTAGTTTTTCTTTTCCCCCCCTCCTCTGGTTGTTCCTCTCCTGTGCAGAAGCTCTTCCTATACTTGATATCGGGGCAGACCAGTGCAGGTTAACCCAAAAATGCTGGTTAATGGAACAGGCTGGAGAAATGATAGCCAGAAAATTGAAACCTTTCATTAATTACAGTAGAGCCAGGACTGTGCCCCAGAAATCTTCAAGCTTTGAGATTGAAAAATCCGCTTATTTTTTGTTAGCATTTCCTGATAGAAAAAGTACTGCCCGTGGTAGAGGTGCTGTTCTTGCAAAACACAGGCAGCCCAAAGGGTACATGTGGAGCTGGGCAATTTGTGAGGTTCCCCATCTGGGAGTTGCAGGACTCCCCCACTGCCTGCTTTCAGTCAGCTGCTGCTGCCTCAAAATTCGGGCAACATGGTTCATTTCACCAGTTGGCTTCTCCCTTTTTCCCAAACAGGGTAATTCCAGGAGGTTTTAGGTGGGAAGAGTGAGAAAAAAAGCTATTCGTGTGAGATAATAAGGACAGCTCTTAAAATCAGAATAAATTTACCTGCACAAACTTCAATATGTTTTATTTTAGATTCTCCCTGCAACACAAATTAATGTATAAACTGTTAGTGCAGGTGGATTTTTTCTGTACATACAGAAATTTACAAAACTCTTTTTAATAGTAATTAAAGTTAGTATTCTGATAATGTGAAAATGCCAGAGCTGAAAATCTGTCACTCAGCCGTTGTTTTGGAGAATGTTAGGTCTGACATGCAAAATAAAGAAACATTACTCAACTTAAAACATGGAGGTTTTTGAAACACCCATCTTGTCTCCTTGCTGAGGGACGGAGAGGCTGGCCAGGGAGTTTCTGATAGGTAGCTGGATCCTCTCTGGATTTTTAAACACCAATGCAGACAAGACAGCTCTCTGCAGAGTCTGCTCCCTGCTCAGGGATGTGTCCCACAGCTGCAGGAAAGATGCTGCATGGTCCTGGGCTTCCCCAAGAGAAGCGATGCTCCCCAGCACAGCGCCTGTGAACAAGACCCTCTTTATGCCCCAGTCCATGTGTCCTCACTTTGTGATGAGGGGTGAAAAGGTCTATCCAAACACCTTCTATGGGACAGGGAAAATACCCAAGAAGGCTCTGCTGTGTTTTTTGTTCATTCCTTGGTGTGGATGCACCACCGACCTGGGAAGAACAGCTGCGTTTACCTGACTGGGACACAAAACCTGGGAGCAGAAGCAAGTCCCGGGCAAAGCAGAAGCTTTGGCACAGTCCCTCTGGGATGGTGGAAGTCCTTCCTGGCTGTGTGGTGGTCCTGCTCCTGCTTCCACCCCAACAGGGAGGTCTGCAGAAGTCCCTTCAGTCCGTGTGCACATATCATTATTCCACATGTCATTTTCACCCCAAACCAGCCAGAAACTGGGTTTATCTTCCGCAGATCTGACAGCAGCTTCCCTTTCAGATATGTTGAGGCCGTTATACTTCTGAAATTAAAAATCCACTTTTCAATACATTCGTCATAATAAATGGGAAACCAAGCATTGCTTGCAGCAAATATTCGCTGGATGTGACACTGTCATCACAGGTTTATTTGCAGGAGGTAAAAGCTGGCTTCATTTAAATGTGTTTTGGCCTTTGATGAGATGAGCTGTGTTGCCTGAGTGCAGCCCCAGCAAGCTGAAGCCCACCAGGAAGCCCTGCATCTCTTGGCACCGACAGTGGCATGGAATCCAGAGGCCATTGTGGTATCAGACATTTGCCTGGCTGTGTGAAGAGATACACACAGGACACTGCCATGGCTCTCTTGGCCTCCAAAATACTCGGTGGAGTTTGAAATCTCCTCGACAAGAGATACAAATGGGAAGCCCAAGTGGCCCAGGCTGGTGGTTCAATGAGAGTGATGTGGAAGAGGAGGGAGGGTGGATCACACTGCCCATAAACTCCTTCTCCTGGTTTTTATGGGGAAAATTGGCCACAAGCAGGGGGTTGTGGCACTGGTACCTTGTGCCTGATGTGTTTTGCCGGTACTTGTGATGTGTTTTGTCCCCTGGTGAGGAGTGAGCACCGGCGTGTGGGATGAGCTGCCCTGGCAGTCTCCACTGCCGCTCTCTGCACCGTTCTCTGGAGTGGCTTTTGGGACAAACTGAAGGAAAAAAACCCGCCAAATCTGAGGAAATGCATCTAAATTCGATATTTTTAGGTATTTAGCCCATATCCGTGGGCACAGCTTGTGCAGGCAGTAAGGATTAGGCTGTACGGCCACCTCCTGGAGGACACTGGTATATGCTGGCTGCCGGTGGGTAACGGTCTGTGTGTGCCTGGGCAAGGAAAGCACCCACCATGGGTGACAGTCCACGTGTGACCGGGCAGGAAAAGCACCCACAAACCTCCAGACACCTGTCCCTACCTGTGACAAACTCATCCATGTGACTTTGAACACCGGAGGTGATTTGCTGCCTTTCTTCCCACGCACTGCAATGAGTGTTGAGAGTTAAGAGTTTGGAAGCAAAAAAAAAAATTGCATTCGTCTGAGAAAATGCAAAGGCATCATTTTTTAGCATAGGAAACATAGCTGTCATGTGGTTTTGTTTAACAAGGCCCGAGGAAGTTACTAATATTTATTTGAGCTGCTTCGTGGAGCTTTTTAGTGCTCTTCACATTTCCTGCTGAGACAGAAAGCAGCCAGATGGATTTTGGGAATTTCCTTTCGGCAGAGGCTCGTGGTGCTGGCATGTGCTTCCTCTGCTGCATGGACCCAAGGGAGGGTGTCCCCTTTGCCCTCCCCCACAGTCTCCTGCCTCCCCAAAGGGCTCCTTCCCACAGCCCAGCATCACCTGTCTGAGGGGACAAGTGTCGCTGGCCAGGGCCACCACCAGCAGCTTTGGCTGCTCAGAGTGTTTCTTCATGCAGGTCTGATTTTTCCCATGGTTTCCATTTGAAGATAAGGAATAACCAGGTGCACTGGTTCTTACAAGCTTCTCTCCTCGCAGCTTTTTGGACTGTGTAGAGAGGTGGAACAGGGGGCTGGATGCCTTTGGCTTTACCAGCATCATCTCCTCATGTCTGCTTTAGAATTATGAAAACATTAAGGTTGAAAAAGATGTCAAAGATAATCGAGTCCGAGCATTAAAGTTACTTTAGTACCATTTCCCAGTGCAACAGGAATTCCCTCCCTTACAAGGATCACTCAGGGATGTGTTTTATGGCTGCTCTGTACACAGGTTTGATATAAGTCAGCAGACAAGTCGCTGGTGATATCTGCAGTCATCACACAGCTCAGTTTGCAGCAGAGGCTGTTGAAAGCAATTGTCCTTTTTATCCTCACAGAGCCCAGAACACAATGGCTTTGGGGCTGGAAGGAGCAGACCTGCCATGGTCAGTCAGCTCCTCTCCAGCAGCAGCATCATGAGCAGGCAGGCTCTGGCCATGAGGTCTGCAACACTCACCATCAGTGCTTGATGCTTCTTTACCTTTTGTGGTGCTTACCTTGCTTTTTCTTTCTGCTTTTTTTTTTTTTTCCCCCAGATATTCTACAGAGTGGTAGCAGATATTGAACCAGGAGAGGAGCTCTTACTGTTCATGAAGAGTGAAGATTATTCACATGAGACGATGGCTCCGGACATCCACGGTTAGCCTCTTCTTACTGTTTCCTCTGACAGGAAGTATCACTGGAATCAGCCTAAAATTTAGGGAGATTTTACTTCTGTTGAAATCTGGGATGGCTTCAGTGCAGCCAGGGAGGAGAGCTGGACTGTGGCTGTGTTTGTCCGTCTTCTGCTCTTCTGTTCCTGATTGAAACTTGGTGGTTTTGTGGGGTTGCAAACGAAGAACAACAGTTTATGTCCTTGTCTCAGGACTGTGCTGCTCCTGCAGGACACACATGGACCCTGGTTATAGATTATTTTTTGTCACATTGCCAAACAACTGTGGCCTTGAAAAGAGGAAATTTCAAGTTGTCAATGTTTCTGTCACTTGTGAGGCCTTCTCAGCCGTTCTTACTCCTCACACTTGCCCTTTACTCATCCCACACACAGATTCTTCATCTGAAGCTCCTGAGGTGTTGCTCAGATTTGTCCCCCAGTCTCCAAAGGCTCCTTTTTCTGTGCTGCCTGTTGGGCAGAGGGTTATCAGCCACGGTGGGAAGTGGGTGTGGGATATCTGCTTGATGCCCAGCAGGTTTCAGTTTATGCCATCAGGGACATTGTACAAATTCTCAGGGATTCAGAAACAATGCACAGGGGTTTCCCAGGGTAGGAACTATCAAGGTCTCTACTTTCTTATAACTGCTTGTATATTTAAAGAAGTATTTCTTGTTCTCTTAAGAAAAATAGTGGGGATTATACATTCATTCTCATTTGGTTTTGTGCTTGGGTTTTTTCCCCCAGTGGTAACTTTGTTTGGTTATTGCTTAAGGTGTCCCCCTTTTCCAGCACACTGCTCTCCCTGCCTAGTCCCCATGGTCAAGTAGCTATTGTATAAATGACACCAGAGGAAATCTCTGCAGTCACATGGAGGATCACGTCCCACAGGGCAGATTTAGAAGCAGGCTGAGCCAAAGTGTTGCTCGTGGACAGCCAAGAACAGAGCCCCATGACACTTTCTCTGGATCAGCTCAACTGTCAAGTAGCAACCAAGAACATACATTGGGGATTCCAGCCAGACTCCTCAGTGCCTTTCTGACTCAGAGCCCCAGGGCATTTGTATCTGGAACCAAACCAGGGTGTCTGGCTCCTTGTATGGACCAACAGGAGAAAACACAGCAGAAAAAAACCCATTGTGCGATGCTCTTCTCCAAGTTTGCTTTTTGGGGATTTTCTTCAGCTAATCTATTCTTTTGCAGGAATTACTGATTAAGGGAATGCAGTACTCACTCCAAAGTAACACTTCACTGATATTCTACACTTTTCAGTAAGAAATTATGGCCGATTTTACGGAATTTAAAGCAAGGAATTTAACTTCATGCGTCTCTGGCTTACTTTGAACAGGGCTGGGTGCTGCAGAAGGACTGTGATGAAATTGAAGAGGCTTTTAAAAACTCTAAACACCCTTTTGGCTATTTTAGATGCTGGTGTTTGTGTCTGAGTCAATCCCTTTCATTCAGAAATGCAGAGACTGGCAGCCTCTGCTGGATATCCATGTTAGACCCTGTATAATTCCCTTTAGGATGGTATTTAAACACACTGACTTTTGTCCTAAGCCAGTGTCAGGGATCTCTGTTGGATGTCACCCAGGCAGTTAACATGGAATTAAAGCATTATTTAAAGCATTCTTAGGAATCCTTCTTTCTTTTGAGGTTCTTCTCTTTTTTACTGAAGAGCAATTCGTTTAACCACACCACTATCCAGCTTCTGATGGGGTGGTGGTTAAAAATGAGTGAAAACTGAAGTGGTGTCCCTGTGCCCAATCCCTCTGTGTTGCAGAGGAGCGCCAGTACCGCTGTGAGGACTGTGACCAGCTCTTTGAGTCCAAGGCTGAGCTGGTGGACCACCAGAAGTTCCCCTGCAGCACACCTCACTCCGCCTTCTCCATGGTGGAGGAGGACTTCCAGAAGAAGCTCGAGAATGAGAATGACCTTCAGGACGTGCATGAGATCCAGGAGTGTAAAGAGTGTGACCAAGTCTTCCCAGACTTACAGAGGTAGGAGAAGGTGCTTGAAATGTGATTGAATGGAGCAAATTCTGTGATGGCTGCAGCTGGATCGTGCAGGGCATCAGAACCTGATACATTCACCTTCTACAGAAACCAAAGATGAAGATGAGCAGGATTTCTGTGCAGCTGATGTTTCATGGTATAAAAAGCAATAGAGTCTAAATAAATCAGAAATTTGGTCCTTGTGCATGAAGTCCCTAGTGAGGACCTTAGATTAAGAGCTGGATCTTTTGCTAGTCAGGTCTGTAGCTTGCATGAATTGGGCTGGTTGCAGTGAAATCACAGGAGTGGTTCTACTTCACATCAGCTAAGGTCTGGGTTCCTTAACCTTCGTTAGAAATAATTTGGAATGTCTCTGAGTGTTGTTCACTGATGTCACCAATTTTGTCTTTGCAAACAAGCCATTTTAGTTAGAGATGGGTTCTAGATGTTAATAAATATGTCTGTATGATAATATTTATTTTTAGCCATATGGTCATGAAACACCAGGGTGTGGTGTTTTCTTAAATTTGTCTCTCTGTTAAAACAGATAGGTCTGTGTGCATATGTATCCAAAATACACGTGGAATGTCAATAGTGCAGCTTTCCTGTCACAATAGTTTCTGTGATTACTTAAAATACAATATTGCAGTGCAGATGAACAGCAAATTTTGCAAATTGCTGAAGGATACTGAGGGTACACAGGAATTTTTGCAGCACCTCTCTCACAGATTCACCTCGTGGTAATTTCTTGACCTGGGGAAGGATAACCTCAACCAATGTTTGATAGTGATGTTGAGATACCTCAACAACAGGGTCCTGGGCCAGATCCTCTGCTGAGATGGGGCAGTGCTTTTCATAGGAAGCTGATTGATAGCCAGGATCTCTTGCTTTCAGAGTCTGAGCACCATTCCCACACTCCCGTTGTGTCTTTCTCCTCCACGTTGTGTGGGCACAGCCGAAGTGACTGTGACCTGCCCTTTTTCAGCACAGCGATGTGTGGACGTTAATAATCATACGCCCCTTAAAAGCTGGCTTGTCAATGTAGAATATTTTGTGTGTTCCACAGAAATCCTCACTAGTCCGTGATCCAGGGCATCATGGTGTCTGTTGGAGGTTAGCATGGTTTTCTGCATGCCCAGAGTTAGTCCTTTGGATAACTGCTCCTGGATGCTTCAGGTGCTGGTTCTGCAAGACAAATCCCGATCCTCTCTCCCAGGACAGAGATGTTCCTTCACTCCTCTCAATGGAGCAGTTACCCCCACATCAAGTGGGGTGTCTCAGATCGGTGGATGATCCTTGCACTTGGACAAAACTGATGACAGAAATTAAACCATGATGTGCCAAACATCCCTCCCCACACAGGTCACCCTGCTGAGCAGGAATTTGTGCAGGCACAAGGTTCGCCGGCGGCTGTTGGGCAGTGTGTGGCCCCACGTGTCTGATTTTCAGTTTGAGGGATTGATTCCAAGGGGCTGATGGAGGCAGATCAAGTCTGAAGGATTTCCAGCAGCTTGGGTGAGGCAGGACTCTGGCCTGTGAGGTTTTTGCATGCTGGGAGTTACTCAGTGTTAAAGTTCTTTTCTCCCTGCGAACGAGAGGATGATATCTAACATATGGGAATCATTGAGGAAATGTAAATTTCGCTTAAAATATTAAATATTGAAGAGAAAGGGCAGAAAACAAAGAAAGAGTCATCATAAATAGATGGGCAGTACTGTGAGAAAGAGTGAAAAATGAGAGTGAATGCAGCCGTGCTCCGAACTTCTGAATTATTGAAGGGCTCATACACCACACAGACAGTTCATAGCAAAAAAGTGCCAAAGTGTGCTATATCCAGATTATATAAAACAAAAGGCCCGAATGAGCTGTGCTTGGGGGTGTGAGTAATTACATGGAGAAATAGCTGAGCAGGAGGATGGGGGTGTTGGGTCCGAGAGTGCCCAGTGCTGATGGCCAGTCAGAGAGCCATGGCAGAGTCCTGGAGCTGGTGCTGCAGCCAGGGACAAGAACCTCTCTAGGTCTTATGGCAAATTTGTTTACGTGATGGAGAGTCAATTGTTATAAAAGTATTAGGAGGAGAAGCCAGAATTGTTTTTTCCCCCCAAAGGAAGAAGAGGGGTAGAAGTAAGAGCATCTGCAGGGTGAAAGCATTTCCATTGCCTGTGGCTGAGAATGGAGGTTGCCGTTCGGGCTGCACAACCCGAACAGGGCTGTAACCCCAGCAGGTTTTGTCACTGATTCAGCAGAGATCAGTGGGAACTTCATGGGAGAACAGTTTTGGCATCCCAAGCTAAAATTCCCACTTTCCCATGGGTTTTCTGTGAATCCACTCTTGCACTATGTGGTGATCTTCCCTCAAGCAGCAGTGTGAATTATGACTCTGTATGTGACCAAGCAATATAGGTTTTTAAAAACACGTAATTGCTACAAATGAATGCTAAAAATTCAGAGACAAAAATTAATTTAAAGACGTGCAACAGAAATTAGGTGGACACCGAATACCCTAATAATAGACTGAATGAACCACTAAGAAATTAATAAACAACCCCAAAACTGCACACAGTTAATAATAATAATCATCAAGAATAACTTCATTACCTTATCTAGAGGCTTCTTAAACTCATCCTGTCCTACTCCAGAGGAGTTATTCCTCATCTGCTCCTGCTGTAAGAAAAATTGACTCCCATCAAAGGACTGGATTTATAGCAGGTGGTGGCATCCAAGGTGTGTTTACGGAGAAAGTCATAAGGTAGAAATAATTCAGACTGCAGGGAAGAATTACCAGAGTGAAATACCAAGAGATGTATGAAATAATCTCCTTGGGGAGCGATGGCAGCAGCATCTCCTGCAGCATTTGCAAGTGGCCTGGCGAAACTTGAGAGGATGTGTTATTCTGGTGGGGAGCAGGAGGTTCTGCCTCCTGGCTGGGGTGAGCCTGGTACTCAGAGGACTTATTTCTGTCAGGATTTGGCCTTGGGGGCTTCTTAATTTTTTTTTCTTTCGGCTGTAACTATGTACTCTGCTCTCTCCTCTTCCTATAAACCCACATCTCGCTGAGCCCTGTTCGTGTTTCCACAGCCTGGAGAAGCACATGCTGTCGCACAGTGAGGAGAGGGAGTACAAGTGTGACCAGTGCCCCAAAGCTTTTAACTGGAAGTCCAACTTGATACGTCACCAAATGTCGCACGACAGCGGGAAGCACTACGAGTGTGAGAACTGTGCCAAGGTACAGTGAATTTGTAGGCTGCCTGGCACTTCTTGTGCTGCTGGATGCAGGGGGGCATGGAAGAGGGGGTGCCCCAGGCTGGGATGCAGGAGGGTGTAGGGCTTCTGCCATGCTCCAGATGGTTTCTCAAGGGTTTTCACTTCTACTTTGAAAATACAATATTTTTCTTACTCTTTTTATTTGGAAATGGCTGTTGAGTCTGAAATGGGCACTGATGAAGGATGCTGAGCATCCTCGAGCTCAGGGCTTGGCTCCTTGTGGAGTGTAAGAGGGTCAATGAGGGGCAAGAACCCCCAGGGAAATGCAGGGCAGAGGGTTCCCTAGGCTGTGTGCCAGCTGCTGGGACCAGAAACTTCAGGACACTACTGCAATATAAAGCAAAAAAAAGCAATAGCAGTGCACCCCAGCTGCATTAAGTGAGCACAACTCTCATCTCTAAAGCATCTCCATCACTTCCCAGCACTGGGCTTACTATGTGGATTATTTGCATGGATGTGGTGCTCTGCATTGCTTTTTATCAGGTTCCCAAAGCTTGACCCTTTTGCATGAGGACTTACTTGTTTTTGCGTAGATTTGCTGCAATAATGGGAATTTCATATTGAGCTGACACTTAAAAGATGTAACCAAGCCCTGGTTTCTAGCACTGGGTTGTGTACAGGATTACTCACTGTCACACACTCAGGTGTCAGTATAAAGTATTTCTATTGCAGTAATGCTTGGAGGTTTCAAGCAGCCGCGTTTTCACTCATTTCCCTTAGAGTCCCTGACCTCAAATGTGCGATTTCTAATGGCAAAGTCAAATGCATCTGCTGCAAAGGGGTTAACAGATCCACTCAATATGTGGCTGATCCTGGGAAGCTGAGGCCCCATCCTGCAGGCACAGCTCCCATTGCTGGCCAGTAGCAAGGGTTTTAATCTTAGAATACTCCCCAAAAATAGCTCCGAGGTTTGAATTTTAAAAGACTGTTGTAATAACTGGCTTCTTCCGCAGTCAAGTTTCTTGGTTAATCAGTACTCATTTCCTAGCAGGTTTTCACGGACCCCAGCAACCTTCAGAGGCACATTCGTTCCCAGCATGTGGGGGCTCGTGCTCACGCTTGTCCAGAGTGTGGCAAAACCTTTGCCACTTCTTCAGGCCTCAAACAGCATAAACACATCCACAGCAGTGTCAAACCTTTTATATGTAAGTCTTCAACTAAACCTCTTTGATTAAGTGTTGTTTCTCTTGCCGTAAAGCAGCGCAGTGTGGAAGCAGGAGGTTGTGTTCTGCTCCCTTTGAGTTTCCCACCCATGTCACAAGGGCTGTGAGTTATTAAATGAGTTCTGGGTAATTTGTGGTCCAATGCAAGGAATTATGTTCATGTGATTTTCCTTTTCAGACAGACACTGCATGCTGTATAAATGTACCTGTTGTCCCGGGGATGTTTTTCCACGCACAGATGCAAAGTGAGGAGTGGGATTTAGCCAGAAGGAGCCATGCCAGGCTTGGTGGCTGCAGCCTCATTGTTCTGCACCGTGCTGAGCTGGCTCCTCTGCTCCTGCTTTAGGACTTAATTTTGGGCTGCAGAGTCTCCACAGTAGATGCCATGACTTTTTCTGGAGTTGGAAATCAAATCTCAGAGGCAGTGAGATTCATCTTGCCACATTCCTCAAGGCTCCTGTGCATGCCCCAAGTTTATGGAATGAGTTGAGCTGTTACATCTGCACTAAAAGCTTCTCCAGCAATAAAACTCGCCATGGATTTGAGCCTGGCTCTGTCCTGGGCTTAAATGGGATCCTCAGCACCTCATGGTTTGTGTTTGCTGCTGGGCCAGACCCTGCTTGGGAAGGGTGCAGGTTGCTTTCCCTCTCTTTCACCAGGAAACCAGGGGCAGAAAATATTTTAAAATATTGCTCTTGGTAGTGCTGCTCTCCACTACAGCCTTTTCAGGCACCTGCTGTGACTTGAAAGGTACCTTGACCATCTCCCCTACTTCTCTGTTAAACCTCTTAATCTTCTGCTGCTCTCAACAATAATTTGCCAAAATACCTGCACCACACCTGTGAAAGGCATTGGCCACAAGCTAATATATTTCCTCAAGAGGAGGAGTACTAGCAAAACTCATTTGTGCAAAATCTGTAACCTGCCATTGGGTGAGTAATACTTTTGGTTTGGACTCCTTCAATAAGAAAAGGTATAAATAGATCCAATATTAAATATCACTAATACTTTTTAAAGCTGATTGCAGAATAAATGATTACACTTAATTAGGAAACAAACTTCTGGTTAGGTAGGGAGCCTTCAGGTAGGCCTATTGCAACATCCTGCATGAAAGTCTCTAAGTGGAACCTCTCATGAATGAAATAATCTCTCAAATGGTCTTTATTGCTATTTTTTCTGATAAATCAAAACAACAACTGGTATTCTTCACATGTACAGTGTGAGGGACAAAACCCCATGGAGCAACTTAGGGATAAGCGCCGTGTAATTGCAGAACAAAAGGGTTTGGAGACCACATGTTTGGTCGGCTTTGCCGAGCCATGAGAGGGAGGTAGGGTCACCTAGAGCAGATATCTGCTTTCCACCAGAAGGCCACACACCATGATTTACTCACACCAGTCTGTTTATGGCAACTGTCTCTTATTACAGCGCGCCGCCCAAGCTTGAGTGAAAACTCACCAACACTAAGGTAATTACTCACTGCCTTCGCAAAATCTCCAGCCTCCCCAAATAGAAACCACATGCCATAATAGACTGAACATATTCTAAATAGTACTTACAGTAATTTTTTTAATAAGCAGAAAATATGCAAACTTAACTGCTGGCTAATTTGGGGTCCAAAGACACCATACAGAGTGTGTGTAGGCACGAGATTAATTTTTTGCAATTGGTGAGCCGGATTGGGAGCTTGTGTTGAACCTGGGGTCTGTAGAGCAATAAAAGCTGCGAGGAGGGAAGCTTCTCTAACAACTTAGTTGCTTTAAAAGCATGGCAGTGAGATTTAAAGGGTGTAATAAGGTGTAACAGGAGAAATCAAACCCAGCTTCTGTTGCTTTCATACATGGAAACAATTAAAGTTGATAACCATCCCCCCACTACTAAAGTTTAAATCATGTGATGAAAAGGAGGTAGATCTTACAACACAAATTCATCTGAGGAGTCTTGGCTCTTGGGAATATTCATGGAGGTGTCACAGTCAGTTTAGGCACAGAGTCTCCTCCAGAATCCACCTGGCACTGGGGGTGCCCGTCACTGATGCCGTGATACACCCAGGCTTAAGGTGACTGTCCCCAAGAGGAAGAGTGCTCCAGGGAGCAAGGGCTCCCACCTGGGCCCAAAATTTCTTTGCCAGCCTTTAGAGCCCCTGGATTAAGTAGAATGCCTGTTGAATGCAAGAGGCACCTTGAGCAAGCAGCACCTCATTAGTTTTAAATAACTTCAGTGCTCGAAAAAGTAAAATTGTTGGTGCAGCTGTTAATTGTTTGCTGAGATTATAATAATAAATATTGACATATTTTAATGGTATTGCCATTATTGGTTGAATTTAGTTTAAAAACTGAGATAAAATACATTTAGTCAAATTATTAATTTGCATCTCCTTTAATAGCCTGTAAGGATATCTTAAAATTTTAAGTGCATGTTTTTGCTTTCCTCCAGAGTAGAATATTTCTTGATTCTGTTGACTTTGGAATATATTAACAGAGAATAATAGTTTAATAATGTGCCACTGTTCTTTAAGGGAGAACTTCCCAGACTTTAGGAAGACCTAATCTGTGCCGGTACCCCTCCTTTCAGTCCTTTGCCACTCCAGCCTGCCTGATCAAAGCCTTATCTTTAGTAAAACCATGTGAATAAGAAGCTGGCCCTCGACGCAACCTGGTAGAAGATCAAAAGTTCATAAAACATGATTTCTTTTAAATTCTACATTAGCCTATCCTTGGAAATGCATGCATGTGAGATTTTTTTTTTCTGGAAAAATACGTATGGTCTATCCTGCTTTACACATGGAGAGGAGTAGATCCATAATATCCAAGATGGAGCTTGTGTGAACCTGTGGATCTGACACTCGAGTCACCATTTGGGTCAGTTTAATTTTGGTTTCATGTGATCAACATGGTGTGATCAGGGGGAAATTGCTGTGTAAAGCCTCAACAGTGAAGGTAAGGGGGCCCTGATTCTGTACCCTGGAGTGTGGACATGAGAACAGAAATCTTAAGCCTGCTATTAGGTTAAAAATAGGAGAAAATAGCAGAAAAATCAGAGCTTCATAACTGCAAAAACAAGTGATAAATTATTCTGTATTAAATAAAAAATATATCTATGTTAAATAGGCAAATAAAATATTTTTTAAAGGGACAAAAACTACTTAAAAAGAGAGAATCAAGCATTTTCAAGGAACTGGAATAATCTCTGCTCATCCTTCTTATCTCTCTTGTTTCTTTCTCTTCCATATTTTTTCCTCTTTATTTTTGATTTTCTCTCTCCTCTTTCTGGCCTTTCCTCGTGAATGAAGATTTCCAGCAGGAACAGTAGCTGATACACAGAAACAAACCTTCTTCCTGAATTACCACACTGCAAATTTCCTGTGTTTGGGCCCGATCCTGCACCCTTTACCCCACGAATTGTCCCGAGGATGTCAGTGTGGGATGTGAACGGGGACAAACGGGTGGATGGGGCAGGATCAGGCCCGGGAACAATAGGAGCATTGTTGGTGAGATACAGGAGCAGGCTGCTGGAGAGGTAAACAGTTAAGAGATGACAACAAGTGGTGGAGTTTCTCAAGGGCAGGGATTTGGAGGAGCAGGAAGGTTAGCGCGGGCCCCGGTGCGAGTGGAAGTTAGAGGACGTGATTGCAGTTCATGGGAACCAAGAGTGCAGGATGGGATACATTCAATTCAGTTTCCTCTGCAGGCTTAAAATAGAGCCATTGTAAATTATGTCAGACTGTCTCAAATCATGAAAATGATTGTTAAAAAGGCCTCAGAATACACAATGCGTATTGTTGTGCGGCTTTGATGTGTGAAAGATGAGAGTTTATGATATAGCACAAATTAAATAAAAATAAAGTGGCCACATGCTTTTTCCTGGCTGGGAAAAAAAAAAAAAAGGATTTATTGCAGAGGAATAACAGTGCTTGCTGATAGTGGTGCTGCCTTGTTTTTAAACAAGTCTGGAAATGATACTGTTAGAAGCAAGGTAGTGCAGAGATACGGACAAATTTCAGCATAATGAAGAGCACAAGACAAAGCACAGCCTTGGGACTTGCCCCATGCTCCTGCTCATCCAAAGAATGCCAAGAAGAGACATAAAAAGGCACTGGGGAACTAAGCATTGCCATCTTCCAAACCTCACTTCAACTCACAGACTCATACCTTGGTTTCTGCCCCAATTTGCTCCCTAAGGTTTATAGCAGCCAGAAAATCAGGAATCTGCAAAATCCTGTTTGTTTCAGTGGCGTGATTGACTCTGTAGTGTCTCACTGCACCCCTGGGACCACTTCCAGCCTCCTGCTACTGTGGAAGGCTGCTGGAAGCTGAGCTCTGGCGTGCAGAGTGTCACAGGCTAGACCAGGCCCCGACCTCAAGGTAGATCTGCTCCCCTGTGTGTCCCCAGGCTTTCTCCAAATGCTGCATTTGTAAGGCTGGAATTATTCGCATCCCAGAGGTGTTTGAAAGGGAATTCATCAGGCTCTTACTGAGCATCAGATGTGCAAACAAAGACAGCTTCATTCCTAAAGGAAATTGTTGTTGAGATATGTTGTATCTTGTCATGTGCTAGAGGCAAATAAGCAGTATTAAGACTAGGAAAGTTATCAAGATGTGGAATTTAGAGTTACAGCATCCCAGGCACCGTCAAGGACTGTATGCATTGCATGAATGGAAATTCACTGGACAAATGAGAGTACTGAGGTTTTCCACATTCTAGCCTGGACTTCCATGAGGTTGAATTTTTCATTGTAAGTTGGGAAAAAAAATGTCTGTTACGTTTATACTCGGAAATAGGAAATACCTGGTTGTCTCCTCCTTCACCTCTTTCCTATTCTTGCAGAGTGAAAGCTCTGTGAGGCAGCTCCATCTCTGTCTGGTCCTGCAAATATTTATTTTAATGATTCATTTCCATGTGGGAATAGTGACATAAATGGATGCCGTTTGAAGACACCTGTGCTCTCACACAGGAGCACCGTGGGTTCATGTGGGGTCACAGCACGGGGTCGTGGCTCCTGGGGAGCTCTGGGGGCTAACACAGCATGGAATAATGGTACTGAATGTGCAACACTGGGCAGTGCGAAGAGCAAACGAGGAGAGTGTGTCTTTTAGCGATTCCACACCTTTTCTGCTTGGTTGGAGCTGGTTTTGGTGCTGTCTTCTGACATTTGTCTGCTTGGATGCCTTGCTTTGGAGAGTACAGTTGCTTTTGTACATTTGTGCACCCAGACCTCTCCCTACGGCTTCCTCATTGACATTTATTGGGTAAAAAAATGGTGTTATTTGCACAACTTTGAGGGTGGGGGCAATTACCACAAAGCCTGAGATGTGTTGTTGTTGTTGTTTACATACAGGTGAGGTCTGCCATAAATCCTATACTCAGTTTTCAAACCTTTGTCGTCATAAGCGCATGCATGCTGATTGCAGAACCCAAATCAAGTGCAAAGACTGTGGACAAATGTTCAGCACTACGTCTTCCTTAAATAAACACAGGAGATTTTGTGAGGGCAAGAACCATTTTGCAGCAGGAGGATTTTTTGGCCAAGGCATTTCTCTTCCTGGAACCCCAGCTATGGATAAAACGTCCATGGTTAATATGAATCATGCAAATCCGGGCCTTGCTGACTATTTTGGAGCCAATAGGCATCCTGCTGGTCTTACCTTTCCAACAGCTCCTGGATTTTCTTTTAGCTTCCCCGGTCTGTTTCCTTCAGGCTTGTACCACAGGCCACCTTTGCTACCTACTAGTTCTCCTGTTAAAGGACTTCCGAGCACAGATCAGACAAACAAAAGCCAAAGTCCCCTCATGACAAATCCTCAGATACTGCCAGCCACCCAGGATATTTTGAAGGCACTAAATAAACAACCATCAGTAGGGGAGAATAAGCCAGTGGAGCTTCAACCAGAAGGGTCCTCTGAAGAGAGGCCGCATGAGAAACTCAGTGACCAGTCAGAGAGTAGTGACCTTGACCTTGACGATGTCAGTACCCCCAGTGGCAGTGACCTGGAAACCACCTCGGGCTCTGATCTGGAAAGTGACATTGAAAGTGAGAAAGAGAAATTTAAAGAAAATGGTAAAATGTTCAAAGACAAAGTAAGCTCTCTGCAGAGCCTGGCGTCAATAAATAATAAGAAAGACCACAGCAATCATTCCATTTTCTCACCATCCTTAGAGGAGCAGACTGCGGTGTCAGGAGCGGTGAATGATTCTATAAAGGCTATTGCTTCTATTGCTGAAAAGTACTTTGGTTCAACAGGACTTGTGGGGCTGCAAGACAAAAAAGTCGGAGCCTTACCTTACCCTTCCATGTTTCCCCTCCCGTTTTTTCCAGCATTCTCTCAATCAATGTATCCATTTCCTGATAGAGACTTGAGACCGTTACCCTTGAAAGTGGAGCCCCAATCACCCAGTGAAATAAAGAAGATCCCAAAGGGAAGCTCTGAGTCTCCCTTTGACCTCACCATAAAACGCAAGGAGGAGAAGCCACTTACTCCCATCCCCTCAAAGCCAGCAGCCCCCTCTGCATCCAGCCAGGACCAGCCGCTGGATCTCAGCATGGGCAGCCGAAGCCGAGCCAGCAGCACAAAACAAGCCGAGCCTCGGAAAAACCACGTCTTCGGAGAGAAGAAAGGAGGAGACCTCGAGCAAAGGAAAGCGTCCGAGTCCTCTTTGCAGCACGCCAGGCCCACCCCGTTCTTTATGGATCCCATTTACAGGTAATGGACTCTCTGCTACCTTTCAGCATCCTTTGATACAGGCAGCCAGGTCTGCCAGGGCTGCCACCCTGTCCTTCTCCCAGTGTCCCTGGAGGTGCCATCCCACTGCCAAGGCATGGGGGGCCCAGGCCACATACTGACCTGCACATCCCTCCTCACCTCCCAGCTGCTCCAAGGGAGCCACAGGACTGGAAACGCTGCAATTAGCAAGTCCTCACAGCCATGAGTCATTAGTTTAACCTGCATAGCTTGACATGCAGAGGTTGAATGTATTCTCTTACTCATAAAGGAGTTGGCATCAGTATTGAATGTTTGTTTATTTGATGTGTATTTGATGTCACTTGTTTGCCTGGAATTCATTTTCTTCTAAAACTCTGCCCACTCTGGCTTCCTCTGGAGATGACAGTGCCTCTCCCAGGGTACCCCCTGCACTCTACTTTGCCAGCTCCTCTTGAATTCGAGAGGAGTTTCTCACAAGTACAACAAAGAAGCACATTGGCCCTACAGTGTATTAAAAATATGGAAATTGAGAATGATTTCTGCCCTTTTTTACCATTATTTGAGTACTGGGTTGATTTCTTCAGGCATTTCATTCATAGAATTGAAGGCACAGCATCCTTGCGTGTACAAAGCCTCACCAGTGGGCTCCTTAGTCACAGAATCATCACAGAAAGGCTTGGGTTGGAAGGGATGTTAAAGCTCATCTCATTCTGACCCCCTGCCATGGGCAGGGACACCTTCCACTATTCCAGGCTGTGCAGATCCCCATCCATGATTTTACCTTGTGAGATCAATGTGAGCCTCATTGTTGGCTTTGACAGGTGAACACTGTCAGTGAGCTGAGGTTTTAAAAAAGAATGGTAAAATCCAGACCTCCTGGTGTTTCCCAGCACAGCTGAGATGGATCTCACTGCTATCTGAATTTCACCTGCATCCTGTGTGTGTCAGCCCCGCTTTGCCCTTCCTGCTCTTATATCTGTAACCAAAGTCATGTATCTAAATTAGTTTAGAGAAATACTAGCCATAAAACTATTTGTCTGTAATATAAATGACTGATTTTACAGCCTCTTTAAAAAAAAAAAATGCTCACAGCCAAGTAAATTACGTTTATTTATTAGTTTATCTGAAAAAGAAATGCTGTGGGCACAGTTTCTGGAGAATTTTGGTGCATAAGACAACAAATCTGCCTTATGAAGAAACAGGATATGATGCTATTTAGTGAGATGGTTTTATTCATGCCAGATTGATATCTGTGTTAGACCATAAGTTTTCTTTGCATCATAATCACTTAAAATGCCTGGAGCAAAGGAAATAATGATCCATATTTTATGGCCCTGCATTACCAGCTAATTAAATTGCATTGAAAACTCCCCTGCCCAGGACAGAAGGTTTGGAACTAGATGATCTTTAAGGTCCCAAACTGTTCTGTGAGCCTACATTTCTGTGATTTTAATGAAATCTGTACAAATTCTGGCAGCAGCACAGCACTAGGCCAGTTATTACTGAGCCTTCCTTTGCTGTGAGTTACACCTGCGTATGGACAACGTGCTCCATCCATGAAACCGTGCACATCCGTAACAGAAAGAGCAAAAGCCTCAAATTTCCACGCTGTTCCTCAATTGTGCACGCTGGGTTTTGCTGCCACGAGTGGATTGCGGTTTTTGTTGCTGGCACCTCAGATTCAGTGTATTCCTACAAGCCCACGTTTCTCCCCCTGCTTGTCCTTGGCTGTGCACAGGGGAGGTTTCTAGGGTGGTGGCTGTGCTGTCCTGTGTGGACAGATGGCAAGGGACCCATTGCTCACGGCTCTGTTGCCTTGAATTCCTGTCCTCGTAGTGCAGAGCGCTCTCAGTTGCCTTATTTCTTTATAAAAGTGCTTGGTAGTTAGTCATCGGTTCCTATTATAGTTGTTATCAATCTTTTGAAATGGGATTATCCCCTATATAAATGGTATAATCTCCTTTAATGGTGATTCCCAGCCCCGCCCTGGTGGTAATGAGCCGTGTGTGGGAATCGAGACTTGAGTGTCCTCCCTTATCTTTTACTGTTGTCTCTTAGAAACAAATTGCTTGATGTGTAATTGCCTGTTTTAAACCTGAGTAGCTGTATGATTATTAATATCTGAGACTGATTTATCACAAGCAAATCTAATTTTAACATTTACAGAGTAGAAAAGAGAAAGCTAACTGACCCACTGGAAGCTTTAAAAGAGAAATACTTGAGACCTTCCCCGGGATTCTTGTTTCATCCACAAGTAAGTATTTTGGGAATTTTGATGTTGTAAACAAGCCTGTTGATGCTTCAAAGCAGGTGCAGAGAAATGAATGCAGTCTTAGTCATTTTTGGATTTCCTAAAACACACAGTTTTTGCTGGACCATTGTGGTGGAAAAGCGTAGGCATTGTTCTGAGCTTCTTGATGTTTTGCAGATGAAACAACATGTTTTGATTATAGAGGAAGCCACATTCGAATTGAATGTGTCCTTCAGAACCATTTTCCTCCACAACCATAGCATAGCTACCAGTGTTTGCAGCCACTCGTGTCTTCAGCACTCTCCTGTGCTCTGGGCAAGGAGAGTCGGTATTGACCACGAGGAGTCGATGCAGATTCAAAGTAAGGCCAGCAAAGCTGAGTGTCCCGGTTTAAAAGGGATTTTGTTTTGTTTAAGGACTCCCATAAAAGAGATGAAAATGTCCACCTGATGTTTCCAAGCCTCATAGTGCAAATGCTCCATATTTTTTGGTGGCTGCTGTGGGCTGCAGTGTGTGCAGTGTGTGTAGGACCCCTGCTCTGCCATTCCGGAAGACAGAGTTTGTGAGGGCTGCTCGCTTGTTCATAGGTCACAATCCTGGAGGAAAAACATTTAGGGAGGGTATCCCTAAAACAGTGTGATAACTGTGAAGTGTTTGTAGTACAGGAAGAGGATCTGTGTGCAAACTGTACATTGGTTTTCTCCACCAGCACTGCATCCTCATTTTGTCTTCCTCCTCCTTGCTCAAGGAGATTTTGCTAAAAAATTCACTTAAATCCTACATTAGAAATAAAATGCTGTGTGGTATTTACAGATTTGAACCTCTTGCTGACTGTGGGCTGTTTCATCTTAGTAATGACACCCTCTACACATCCTGTGTTTCAAGCACACGACCATGAGCTGCTGTCTCTGGTTCTGGTTCCTCTGAATTCTTGGGCAAAACACCCCAATATTCTGCCACCACTTGCTTTTTTTTTTTTTTTTTTTCCCAATGAAGTCCTAAGTTGTTATGCCCTAACTTGTGTGGAATATGTTCTGAAATATGGGACTTCAGGAGAACTGGGAGGAGAAGCTGATGGCATATATGGTTGCAGATGCACAAAAACACCCCATTCCAATTTCAGTGTCTGAACAAAGTGTTGGATCTGAGTATTTAAGTATTTAGTAGTATTTACATGCTGTAAGTATGTATGGCATTATGTAAGTATTTATAAGCATTAAACAAGAATTTAAGATGTATTAAAATCACTGAGAATTTATGTGCAAGATTTAATAGCAGCTTAGCACCTCCTGCTGAGTTACCTTAAATAAGGTAAATTTGCTCAAGTGGCAAAACAAGTGAAAATTCCCCTTTAGTAGCACATGCACAAATAGTAGCTGAAAATTCCCCTTTAGTAGCTAATGCACAAATACCTGAAGGACTTCAATCTGCTTTTTGTCCCTGCTGTAAAACAGGCTAGTTCCTCACTATTAAAGTGAATGATTCTGTTAGAGCAGCTAAAAAGCTGTAAATTATCAGTAAATTTTTTAAATGAGGGCATTTTAGATACTGCATTGATGGGAAAAGCAGTATTGTTTCGCTTGGTGCTCTCCAGCTGTTCGGAAGCTGTAGCTCAGAGTGGTTTAGTGCAGTTGGATTTGGGGGTTCTGAAGGTGTTGCTGCAGATCAGACTGATGCCAGTGGTGGGTGGGGTGGTCAGTGAGTGGCAAAGGGGCTGCTGGGGTAAGATTTGCTGTTTGGAGTTTGGCTGTGGTGGGCAGGAAAGGAGTTGGATCTTCTTCTGTGTAGCATCGTGTGACTGAGTTACCTGGGGAACTGGGAATCAGGCAAGGATATGCGGGTGAAATGGAGACACTGGGCATTTTCCTGTTAATGGGAATGATGCCAGGCTTCCACCCTTGGTGTTTTGTCCCAGACAGTTGGTTGAACCTCTGGTTGGTGCCCAGGTGCTGTCACCAAGTCCGTCACTGTGAGGAGGAGGTGTCCGCTGCCACCTCCCCACGGCAGGACCGGCCCAGGTGGGGCAGAGCAGCCCCCAGGGGAAGGAGGGAGGTCTGGCTCTGCAGAGCCCCCTCCTCCACATTTCTCACTGTGCAGGGGAGTAAAAAATCCACGGCAAAGCCTGGCTTTGGTTTTATCACTTACCTGAGTGAGAGGCATAAACAGCCTTTAACTTGGTGTGAGCTGGGTCAATACAGAGGTCAGGAGTGTAACAGGCACTGAGGAACGTTGTAAAAGAAAACCAAACCACCGGCGCATGTCCTGTCAAAAAAGTAAATGTCAAAATGCTTTCTTGCAAACTTTAATAGAACAGAAAGGAGCCTCCTGTTTGCAAAGGCTGAATCTGGCTGGGTATTTATAGAGGACTTGGGAACGGCTTCCAGAAAAGCTGTTTTTCCTTTATAGTCCTGTTCACCCCTGTAAAAGTACAGGTGGGGAGTGCTCCACAAGTTTTCATTTTCTGCTGGCAGGATTTAAAGTATCTACAAAAATTATTGTTTATGTCCTAAAAGCTTGTGTTTCTCTTGTTGAATTTATTCCTGAAAATTGCTGTCTCATGGAGCAAGAATTTATTATTTCTTAACTGGATAATACGACAGCAAACAGATGGTTCTTTCAAATGGGTTTATGAAATAGAACTTACAGACATAAACCCTGAAGTCCATATCTTATCCCTGGCTGGACAAAATTCCTCCCCGTGCCACTGGCCCAAAAGCTATGAAAATTAGATAATTTAATGGCATTTCACAATAATTTGCCATTACAAGGACTGTATTTTTTAGGAAGAGAACATCCCTCTACAACAAATCATTCAGAATAACATTTTAATTAGTATCTTTAAATAAAATCTTAATAACTAGATTAATTGCAATAAGGATTCCAATGCAGGAATAATGTGTTGTTTTTGTTTCAATTTTGCTCCCAGTTCCAATTGCCTGATCAAAGAATTTGGGTAAGTTCATTGCTTATATTTTTGATTTAATCACTGTGAAATAGATTGTGTAAGAAAAATATAATATGAAAGATAACTTACCACTCAATTACAGAGCATGCCACTCTTTCCTACAGGGTCTTGTAGCTGTAGCAGATAAATATGCTCTTATGTCAAATTGGCTTTATTTTTAGGTACCTGATCCTGTTGGTTTTGTTTGGTGAAGGCAATGGGAGCTTTACCTGAGTGAGGGTTTCAGAATGCAGTCTTTGTTTAAATGTGGCTGAAATTGTTCCTAGCCGTTTCCTTCAGAGATTGCAGTGAAATTTTCAGGCTGAAATCTTGTTAGATTGCAGTAGTTAATAAATATTTAATCTAGATTAAAATACAGAGCCTCAGAGGATTTAATGTTTCTCTCTCACTTGACTTTGGTGGGAGTTAGTCACTTTAATAGTCACTTTAATAGCTTTGAAATTTTGAGCCTAATTGCTCATTGCAGTGCTTAAAGCAGAAATAAAACACCCATTTGTTTGCTGTGTTTAGGTCAAATTTGTCCTCTGTGTGTGCTTACATCATCCTCCTTACACGAACAGGAATTGTGCTTTTAGTGTACTATGGGATAAATTTGGGCTTTCTCTTCTATTTTTATAAAACCTTGTTTTTAATACATCCAAGTTGTTCATGGGAAGAAAAAAAAAAGAACCACGGCAACTGCTTTTGCAGATGCAACTCCGGTAACACCATGTTCTGCTCTTGCACTGCTGGCTCCTCAGCTGCAGCGCCAAACCCATAAATACTTGCCCCAGATTTTCCCAACCTTTGGGCTTTGGAGGGGAGAGCTGGAGCCAGCGGCTGTGGCTGGGGTCCTGACTCACTCCTGCTCATCTCTCTCACTGTGACCTGGACTCATTTCTCCAGGCAAAGCCAGAATTCTGCAAGTCAAGTCCCAAGATCTTCTTGTGCTCCTCTGCACATCCCTGCACGGGGCTGCTGCGGCAACACCAGGAGGTGCTGCCTCTGCAGATGGGCTCTGAGCCCTGCCCGCTGCTCTGTGCCCTCCTTGGCACCCTTCTAGAGCAGTGATGGACCTTTGCTCTGTGTACCCACGTAGATTTTAATCCCCCTTTCTTCCTGGAAGCGCTGGTTTATGCAGCTGCAAAGATGCTCTGGGAGCCTGAGCTGGAAGGAGCTGAGCAGGCACTGAGGGATGGCTGTGCACACCCAGAGGTGCTGCAGGAGCTCAGCATGCAGGAGGTGGAGTTGGATGCCAGACTTGGAGAGCGCAGGAGGTGGTTCTCAAATATTTTTTTTGGGAAATTCTGTGTAGGACATGAAGGGGCTGTAGTAGGATTTGTGATTTGGCCCAGGCACCCTTAATCCTCTGCTCTCAGAAAAGTGGCTCTGCTTCAGCAGGTTTGGGAAGCTGAAAAACCCAGTGCAGTCTGTTTCTTCTGTCTGATTTCTTTGGCTTTGGCTTGGTCCTCAAATTTCCGTCATGCTGTTCCTTTTGTGAGTGTACGTCTCCTGGCCGTGCTCATGCTTTGAGCAGCTCCAGCAGAAATAGATGTTTAAAACATGAAGGGACTGAGCAGGATGCTGATTCATGGATGAATCTCCATCTTGGGAGATTTGGTTATGTCACACAAGCCTTTCCGTCTCAATTCCCAGATGCATGTGCCATATATTTCAAGATTATTTGAGATTGTTTTTCGTCGTTTGGCAGGTGCCTTATGGTGCAAATCAATGGGCAACAGCTTCTCTTGAATGGATCAGGATTAATTTGATCTATTTATCCTGTTTTGGTCCCATCAGGAGAAGGTTGCTATAAAGAGGTTCTGTAATTACAGGCAGACATTATTTGCTTTATGAAGAACCATTGTAAATAATTAGAACAATTTTACAGATAAATGGAAAGGAATTTGGTGAGTGCATTAAAAAAGCTTTTATTTTACTGGGCGTATTTTTAGGACATGATCCATTCTGTTAGCTGAGCTTAATCCCCACCAACTGCATTCGTACAAATCAAGTTGTTCTGGAACGATGCTGCAGATCAGCAGGGGTTTCTCGCTACTGCTTCATAAAGTTCAGCCACATGTGATGGGTCTCTTGAACGTGAATACAGCTCAGCCAAGTTCCAGGGCTGGATGTCCAAATACACAGAATTTCAAGACAACATGATTCACTAATTGCAGTTTTTAGAAGCAACATTGTAACTTCAGCTGGGGGAGGGAGAAATCCTGAGCTTTAGCAGTTGGATTTTGAAGAGTTCCCCAAATAACGGTAGTAAAAATAGAAAGCAAACGCTTGAGCAGTTTTTTTTCCCATGAAGTCTGGCCATAAAGTCAGTTGTTTCTGTGATAGCAGCAATGAAGGAGTCACGTTTGTAAAACATGAGGTCATGTAATTCATGGCATTGTCTGCGAGATTATTTCATATCATCAGGTTATTCTTAAAAAGCAGCAACAGCAAACCTTTGCTTTATTTATGCCACTTTTTCTTGGGTTGGTTAATAAATTTTAAGACAAATGTTCAAGGCCCCTGCTGATGATATCTTGCCCGCTGAAATGTTTATAAATACTTGTTTTAGCCGATTATGGTAATGTCTGCATTTTTGAGTCGGAGCTGGGGAATTGTGACTGCACATTAGTTTGCGTCAGTCGGAGGTTAATAGCCTCTCAGGGAGGTGGGGGAAAGCTGCTTCCTTTTCCAGACATCTGGACACAGATAGAATCAACAACTCTTATATATGTAAATCAAAAGTTACTGTTCTATATAAAACACTGTCATTCACCGATTGCAGATTAGGAGCGCACGTGACTCGTCCGTAAGGCAATAGCTGTATGTAAAATATGTAACAGGATCTTCTCCCTCTCCTGCCTCCTCGGAGAGCTTTCTCTGTGGGCATGGCAATTACAGTAATCCCATCCTCGGGGTCAAGCAGTGCTTCCCCCTGTGCTCCATTCAGGGATCACCACAGCCCTTGGGTGTTGGGTTGGGGTCCAGAACCTCCTGGAAGCACAGCTGGTGGCTTTAGCCACACACCTGCCTCCCTGGAGGTCCCAGTGACCATCCCTGGAGAGATGAGGTAACCATGAGCACCCACCCAACCCCCCAGGACAGACCCTCTCACCAGCACCTCTCTCCAGGAGTTTGGTGGATTGAGGACCAGTAGCATCTCCATGGCTGGCAGAGCTCCTGTGGAGGCAGGTCTGGCCTTGCCGTCAGCACTAACAGTGTTTGGAAGGAAGAAGAGCTAGTTCAGTTGTGTTTCAGCTGGAAGAGGGAGTTTCATTGTTGAAGGAAAGTCATCTTCTGGGTTAATATTTAGTCATAAAAAAAAAGGGGGGGGTTGTAAGGGTAAGAACAAAATAGTGGCTTTTACAATCGTTGAAGATTACCAGTGGGTCTGCCTTGGGGTGTCACTGGGTCCTGAACTGTGGCATATGTCTGTAAATGCTGTAGGAAGAAGGGTGAACAGGTAGACAGTGGAGTTTGTGACTGTTTACTGTGAGTAGCCAAATCCGGATCTGACCATGAAGATTTTGCAGAAGATTCAGAGAAAGCTGAGTCACCAGGATTTGAAGCAGCGATAGAAGTCAATGTTAGTAAATACCCAGTAATACCGAGGGGGAAGTGTGACTTTTAACTCCTGTCATTCAGGAAAAAGATCCTGGAAGTTGGTAGTCTTATGAAAATATCACCTGGGTGCTTAGCAGAAAGGAATCGAAAACATCATTATGTTATACTGCCTTCAGGTCTTGAATACAGCTGAAGTTCCTCTCGAAAAGGCCGTAGTAGAATTAGAAAAGACACAGAAGAGTACAACAGTGATGATCAGAGGTAGGGAACAGCTTCCATTCAAAAAGAGACTAAGTAGATTTTGATTTTTTCAGCTGGGAAAAGAATGCCCGAGGGAGCTGTGCCCCAACTCTGCGAGCCCGTGAATGGTGAGCAGAACCTGACTGAAGAATGGTTCATTAGTGATAACAATACAAAAAAAACCCAACAAAAATATCAGGCAAAAGGCTTAAAAGGAATAAAAGCCAGTATCTTTTCATATGCACCTAATTAAATTGGTGAACTCTCCTTGAGAAAAATATAAATGAGTTTGAAAAGGTTTAGCCAAGTGAATGGGGGCAGCAGCCGATGGCCGTTCGATGTCGTAACTGCGGTGCAGCCTCCAGTTAATGCTCTTCCACCTCCCTGTGCTGGTGTATGACAGTGGGGAGAACTGTCCCTTGCCCACCCTCCTGCATGTCCCCTGAAGCCACTGCTTGGCACCGGGTGCCACCTTCCAAAAGCACAAGCTGCCAGTTTAGAATTCCCACTTGGTTTTGGCGTCTGAGTTAGTCCTCAATGCAAAACCCCCGGATTTCTTACTGCTCAGCTGGTATTTTGCAGGTAGGCTGGTGAGCAGGGGCTGTCTGCCCGTGCTGGAGGTGATGGACAGCACGTTGTGGATCAGGGCTGCAGGATTTCATGGGCTGTAAAACGCCCCCACAGCCCAGGAACCCATCTCACCATAGGGATTTGCATCCCGAAGGCTCTGAGCACCGATACACTCCAGGACTTCTCAAGAAAATGCCCCAGTTTTGACTCTTGGGAGCCCTACCTTCAGCAGATAGTACCAGCTATAATTATCCTGATAGCAGTGGAGTGACAGTGCCTCGAATCAGCAAAGCTGTGGGGCCAAACACTGCCCATTGGTGCTGGTGCAGTTCTTGAAAAACATAAATCATACCAGGCCACCACATAAGTCAGGCTTTTAAAAAAAACAAACCAGCAAAACAGCAAGCACAATAGTCATTCCTATGGTGAGAAACATTTTTAGAAAGCGAGTAATACTTTAAAATAATTGGAAGTGCTCGTGTTTCCTCTGGATGAGGGATTTAAGATTAGGTGCTGATTTCATACCTATTTTGGGACTGATGCAATCCTGGAGGCAGTGTTGGAGGTAGCGCTGATCTGCGTCACTGTGCGTTAAACAAGAGTCCATCACAGTTTCTACTCTGCAAAATCCTGGAAATAAGAACTAAAAAAAAAAAAAATCAGCATGACTAAGCCATTTTAAATGTAAAGGGGAAAATAGTTGCTTTAATATGTGACTGGGGGGGGGGGGGGGCGTGTGCATGAGAAATTGTGATCCAAAAATGACTTAAACCTACTAGATAATGAAATGGACTTGAATATTAAATATACATAAATAAAACATTTATTATACTTCTCAGTACCCTTATTATTTTTCACCATAAATATGTGGTATCATAACCCATGCACTGTCTTGTCATTGCTAATCAGCCCGAAGGCCGAAGGGCATTTTTCATTCAAACCATTTATTTTCAGCAGTTGTAAAATAGATAAGTGAATTTTTGTGGGGAGCAATTAGAAAGAATTAAAGGCAGTGGGACAACTGTTTTAAAAGATTTAAGAATCAATTCCAACTAAAGGAGAAGATGAAGTTGTATAAAAAGAAATATATGGTAATGTTGAGGTGTATGGGTTGATAATGACATCTCAGTGCCGAGATAGAATTACCTCCTCTCCCAGCAGCATCATCATTACATATCTCATGCCTGTGATCAGTACACGTCAAAATCCCTCATATTGACAAATGTGCTGTCCACTTGCATCTGTGGAGAATGTTTTAGGAGCTGAGTGATTATGAATCAAACCCCAGAGCTTACAGCCCTTACTGCCTTGCAATGCTTTCACATTTGTTGCCTGACAAGTAAATGTATCTTGACTTCCCTCTGAGATTTTTTATTTTTTTTCCACTGTGTTTGATGAAAGACATTTGGCAAATTGGCAGTGGTACCCTGTACGTTGCAATTTGTACTCAGCATTAGGAATCTGAGCATGAAATGAGAGGGCAGGCTACAGGCTAAAGGGAAAAAAACAAGCCAGCCCAAAGGCAGAGCTAACCAGCATGGAAAAAGTCATTCCAGGAGACAACCGTGTCGTTCTGCCAGTGAAAATAAATAAACCTGCAAAAATGCCCAGTTCTTCCAATTAAAATTTCAGTTTTCCAACAATCAGAGCAACCTTTTATGGATTTTGAAGAACAGTCTGTGGAGGTGTTCCAGCTGAGAAGGGTTCAGCATCTTGTCTTTCATGTAATTTCCTTCTTTGTTACAAGCAAGATCTTGCACAGGGCTCGTGCTGTGGGGTTTGTGCTCTGTAGGTGAGGGTTTGGCTTTATTTTCTTCCACTTTTTTGTGGTGTTATGGAGAGGTGGATGGTTGTTCTCACCTGTCAGTAGGCTCAGCAGCATTCTTGACCTCTTCAAGTGGCAATGTTTGAGGTTTTGGAGGAGCTTTTCTTGGTCTGTTCCAGACACATTAAAGGAAACTGTTCTCCAGAAATTATTTAATCCCCACTCTCTGCAAATTACAGACAGCTAATCAAGAGTAGAAACATCCCAAAGCACGAAGGATTTACAGGCAACCAAAGGTAGAGCAGGAATAGTAAGAGGTGGAAAAACAGGATAGAAATCTAACAGGCAATGTGAATACAAAGCACCAAACCCACCACAGCTCCATTTCTTCTGTGTTTATCTAGTGGTCTTTGGCTATGTTGGGCTAGAACACTGGACTGGATGGTTGGATGTGGCTGGGACATTGGTGGAGCCTCTTTGGAACTGGATTATTGCAGCCCTTGGTTGAGCTAGAGTGTTCATAAGGTTTCCTCTGTGATATGTGTCCTCTGCAAGTCCTTAAAAAAAAAAAAAACCAAACCAAAAAGTAGACATTCAGGTACTATTTCTGTTCATTTAGTAAAAAATATTCAATTATTTCTGTAGATGTGATGCATAAACTTGTAGGCACACAACCACAGAGCATGAATGCAAAACCTGGAATTTGTAGAGAAGCTGGGGCTTAAAAATAAGAAGAAATGAACACTGGCTGATTATTACCCTCATGCCCCACAATTTTCGAGACTGCAGCTCTACATTGGCTTTTCCCCTTTTTTTTTCTTTCACTTCTCAGTGGATGTTCTTGTATTTTGGCTTCCCGGTGGGGGCGGAAATCCGAGGGGATGTTTACCTTGGTGGGCTCTGTGCTCTCTCCTGCTGCAGGTGTCAGCCATAGAGAACATGGCCGAGAAGCTGGAGAGCTTCAGCGCCCTGAAGCCGGAGGCCAGCGAGCTGATCCAGTCGGTGCCATCCATGTTCAACTTCCGCGCGCCGCCCAGCGCCCTCCCCGAGACCCTGCTGCGCAAGGGCAAGGAGCGCTACACCTGCAGGTAGCCCCGGGGCCACCCCACGCTGCCCTCCCCAAGCCCCCCTCCCCGTGCTCAGACATCCAGCAGGGACCACAGCGAGTCTTTCAGGCCTCTCCGTGCCCGACATGGAAAGCGTTTCCCTTTGGGGCTCCTATTTATTAAATTATTGGTGTTGCGAAGCAAAGAGCTCTCCCTGTGTCGCGGCAGTTTGATAAATGAGGTGGAAACTGTTGTATAAACAATTATTTTTTTCCAAATTTTCTCATCACTTTCGTACATAAAAGTGTGCTTTCATTATTGATTTTTTTGATCATAAACTACTGACGTGTTTTCTCTCGGGCTTCTGGTTTTAATATCCAAAGGGATCAGTGATAAAATACATGACTTATTAGGACTTGTGTGTACAGACTTAAAAAAAAGCCCCCACAATGAAGATAGTCATTGAATGTGCACCCAAAATGAATGGGAGCTTTGTCAAGGAGAGTGGAATTGGCTGTGTGGGTATTTTGAAGGCTTATACATCACGTTGTGAGAAAATAAATGGGATGTTAAAAGTGAAGGGATGCAATCTTCAAAGTCATCACGTGGAGCAGCCACCACCCTCATTCTCTTAAGAGAGCGCTGTGTGTGCTCTGCCCCCATGCAAAAATGGGCTCAATGTCCTTAACAGAATGAGGTAATTATAAACTAAATATTAATATGTTGCTTGAACGAAGGGGGAGAACTCAAGATAATTTTTTTTTTTTTTGCCATTCTTTTTCCCATGACATATTACCAAGTTTGGAGAATGGTTTTTAAATTGCACTGTTTAGGTCTCTATATCATCTCCAGAACGTGCAGGTATTTGACACTGGCATATCAGTTTTTCTGATCTTTTTGAAAACATGTCACCTTCTTTCAAGACACGTTGTTACAGAAACATACCTTGATGGATTAGGTCTTTGAGTCTTGTCTGCTCTGATCCTATTCAGTGCACAGCACGGTGTCACGTTTGCTGACACGTAGAATTGATTGAAAGGTTTGAAATTTGCGTACACAGAGGCAGAAATCCAAGGCTTTAATAGCAGATTCTCTTGATTCCAAATCTGAATGAGGCTGATAATCACCCAGTGGGCTTAGAACCTTGGGGTGATCTTTAAAACGGGTGTAGTTTTCATATATCCATTGCTTCTGCACAAGCAAAGCTGGTTGGTGGGAGCAGTTCCAGTCCCACTCTTGTGTATGTTTCGACCCCTTACATTTGCTAAATGCTTTTGTCAAAATGCTCTTGTACCAAAGCAAAGCCAGTAGGACCATAGAGTGATGATTCCATTTGGGCTGTGCATCCAGTGCAGCTCAGACTGGGACAAAGACGTTGGAGGTTGTGTTGTCTTATCAAACGTTTTCTTATCACAGATACTGCGGCAAGATTTTCCCGAGATCCGCAAACCTGACCCGTCACCTGAGGACGCACACTGGAGAGCAGCCCTATAGGTACCACACCCTTCACCCCTGTCTGCTCTAAGGTCCCTTCCAATGCAGACATTTCCTGTGATTCTGTGAATTAAGCCAGGGAATTTGACATCCTTGCTGGACGAGCTCCAGCCCTTCCTCCTTAGCTTTAGACCCACCATTGCATTTTGGTCTCAGGGTTTTGTGCATTCAGTGCTGATCCTCACTGTTGAAGCTGCAGAAAGGGGGAAGGTTTTGGTCTTGGTGAAATTCTTTTGGCTGAGGCGTCTTCCCAGCACTATGCCCAAGTCCTGCCTTTGCTGGCAGGGTGGCTGGCGCTGGTGAACCAGTGTGACTGAAGCGATGTTCAGTAGGGCTCGTGGATGTAGTTTCCCTTGCAAAAATGTTTTTTTCTTGGAGTTCTGCAGTGTTATTTGCAGCCTAAAATTGGGTGATTTGTCAGTCGTCTGATTTCTGAAGGGTCTAAGGTTACAAACTCGTTACTGTATTTATTTGTTTCCTGCCTAATCTGGATCCTTTCTGAGGTCTGCTTAACCAAAACCCATGTGGGTGTACTCTCCTGTTGATAAGAATATGTGTGCCATACCGAATCCAGGACAGTCACATGCAGAAATGTGTATAAAGCTTCACCTTATTGAAAATGAAAGGCTAATTTAAACTGGAAAGAGGCCGGTTCATGTTCCAGTAAAACAAATGCACTGATTTCTGCATTTTATGAGCTGTAAAGAGCAGAGTAAGCTCATTGTTTGTGAGGAAACAATATGTTTTTTGCTTCTAGTCTCTTTGGGAAATGAGATTCACATCTAATTTTGTTGAAGGAAGGTCTTGATGCATGTTATACCCCTTCCACTGCATAAAAGCCACAAGCAATTAGTAGCATAATGAGTGATTTCAGCACTTGAAAAAATTTGACATCATTGACAAGCGTAAGAGAGAGATGGGAGAAGTAAAAGATTGAAAAACTGAAGTGGTGAAGACTCTTGGCTAGTTGCCAGCCAGAGAATTTAGAATAGTTATAGTATGACTTAGTAATGGCTTAAAGAGCAATACAGTAAAGGCTTTAGGGATTCCAAATCGCTACAGAGTATGAAAATTGATGCCTCTGGTACCAGAGTGATAGACTAAACTACTCACATTGGCACGGTATTAAAGGTTGGGATTGTTTATTGCTGGGTTTTGCAAGATAACCAAATTTCCTCTGGGATTAGCAATCAAGCAAGCTAATTCCTCAAGAAAAGATTTAATCACACAGTATAATTTAGAATAGGAAAAGAAATAGCCCTTTTTACCTTATTTGAGCATTAGAAGAGATCTGTTTCATGTTTTTTCCAAAAGTGTTTAATTGTATTGTATTGGCAGCACATGAAACAATAGAGTTATTGCTCTACTGTTTTCAAACTTCCCAACTTTGCATGCAACAGTTTTAAAAACATGGGACTCAATTACCATAGCTAGCTTGATGCAATTAGCTCAGAAGTATTATGCTTATTCCTAGAGGCAGCATTTAAAATATAAAGTCTTATGTGAATTAAAGCTGAAAACCCCACCATAGAAGTCATGTCTCCATTCCAAGAGCACAGCTCTCCAGTTAGTCAGCCAAAATTTGTCTTTATTTCAGAGGGGATTGTGCCTCAGTAGGGAACAAGGAATTGTGGTTGGGTGCTGAGACTGAGCCCAGAGGGCTCTTCATGTATCGTAGGACAAATCTTATGTATCCAGCTACTAACAAACTTTCCTACCCACTTGTTTTGTTTTTTTTTTTTTTTTTTTTTTTAGATGCAAATACTGTGACAGATCCTTTAGCATATCCTCTAACCTGCAGAGACATGTGCGTAACATCCACAATAAAGAGAAGCCATTCAAGTGTCACTTGTGTGACAGGTGTTTTGGTCAACAAACCAATCTTGACAGACATCTAAAAAAGCACGAGAACGGGAACATGTCTGGTATGTTTGTCTTTTCCCTCCTGTCCTTTCCCTCCCCAGCCTGCCCCACGTCCCATGTGCAGGGACTGCCCATTCCCTGTCAGCGCTGCCGAGTGTCCGCAGGCACACGCTGCTCCGACGGGTGGGGGGTTGCAAAATATGTAAGTGCCTAAGCTCTGCTGACATTTAAAGTGCTTTGAAAATCCCAGCACAAACTCTTCCCTTGTATAACTTAAGACCACTGGAAGATGTCATTTCTTTTGGTTTTAATTAAGCCAACCCATAGCGTTTTGAGAACAGACTGGGAAAATTGGTTTAATCCCATCTCTGCAATCACTTGGCTCTCAATAGGAGTCCTAGATTTAGAGTCTCAGGGGGCACTCTAAAAGATTTTCCTGGCACCTTCTGAAATATTCCCACTGTCAGGAGCTGAAAAGCTCTGGCTGTTATGGAGCTAATGGTGCCTCTCAAGCCCCAAAGCAAATTGGTCACCGCACAGCAGCAGCACAGGCAGTGGCAGGAGAGGATGTCATTGGGCTGGTTTGTGTATCTGCAGGGTTTAATGAAAACCCTCTCTGCAGTCCTTTCAGTCTGCATTTTGCCTTGCTGGAAATAACCAGGGGCATGCAGTGAATGCAGAGCTGTCCTTTCCCCAGCGCCCCGAGAAAGGCGTCTGACACTGGTCTCTCAGTGCTAATGAACCCGGGTGATTATGTCAGTGGCTACTCCATATTTTGAATAGATCTGCATAATTAATAGCTAAAAATTAAGTTCTGTTTGCTCAGTTCTGCCATTGGTCTAAGAAAGAGAGTTACCAATGGACAGTGTTGGAATCACAGGGAACAAGAGGGAGATGTTGAAATAGAAACATGGCAAAAGTGATGATAAACCATGGATAGGGCACCCAGCATGCAACCCGTTGTTTTTGCTGGAAATCACCTTTGCCTGTGAATAATTACTAATTACTGGTTTTATGGCCAAAAGCTGATGGTTCACACTGACCAGCTTTCTGGCTCTTACCCATTTTAACCAGAGTTTCAATTTCATTTTTATTTAAATGGTTAAATATAGAAAATGTAAAGGAGCAGCAACAGACTTCGTATGTTTTGCTTTAAGGTACTGCAACATCTTCACCTCACTCAGAACTGGAAAGCACAGGGGCAATCCTAGATGATAAGGAAGACTCTTACTTCACAGAAATTAGGAATTTTATTGGAAACAGCAATCACAACAATCAATCCCCCCGAAACTCAGAGGAGAGGTGAGTTGTGTCTGATCTGCCTTCAGAAGGTGCCCACTGCTCCTTTCCCAGGTCTGCAGACCTGTTTGTTCACTTCTGATGATGCCTGGAGCCGGAGATATTTTAGAATTTGGTTGCTTCAGTGGCCACCTTGGTCTCCAAGGAATAGAAATGCGTTGATTCCCTACCCACTGTGTGTGAAGATGTTCCAAGTGGCAGGTGCTGGACAAGAGATTCCATCTGTGAACACATTTCTCCTTGTATCTGGAGCTCTCAGTTTCAGGCTCTCACCACTGATTTAAGTCTGCTGAAAAATTCCTTCTCTTTACATTCACGGCAGAGCAGGTGAATTCTACATCCTGTGGCTAAATGTACGGAGCCTTAGGATTTAAGTGCAATTTAAATGTGTAATTAATAAAGTAGACCAGGCTAAATTCTTGAACCAAATGGAAGATTGTAGCTGAAAGTCCTTTCCCGTAAGTAACTCAATCCCGAGAAAGATGCTGAGTAGCCAAAAGCCCATGAGGCTGTGGGTGGGCATTGGGAGTCCACAGTGCTCCAGCATGTGAGGGAGCTTTTTCTACTAAGATTTATTAAGTATATGGGTGTTTGAATTCTTCTGAAGTAACAGAAGAGAGACCACTTCTAAATATTTTCAGTTAATAAAAGTATAGCTAAGCAGAAAAGGCTGTGGGATGGAGCCCCACATATTTCTTTGGGATTGGTGTTGCATTATGCATTATTTTCCCTTTTGAATTGGCATTACATTATCAACATCAAAAAATTCTTACTGCTGGTGACAAACTTTGCTGTCTCCTCAATTTCTAGATGCCCTTGTGAAGGGATAAAGAGGGTGGACACAACGCAATTTCCACAAAAGTATTGGATTAAGTGATTAGATGCATATTCAAATTTCATTCAGTCTTGATTGGCAATGAGGGCTTGGGATTTTTTTCCTTGCACATCTGGTCTCAACATGTCCTCCGACAGGAAGTCAGCAAAGTGGAAAGGTTGCTGGGTTGTGCAGTGTTTCCTTTCTAAATTTGGCACTTCAGACTGCTCTTGACGGATATTTTATCCCTGGCAAATTGCTGCATTTGAAAGCATAATTAGAGAATCTGTTTTCTTAATCACATGGCTTTTGTTACTTTGGTTGTAGTCCATCTCTCTTTCATTTCTAGCAGCCTCAATTGAGCATAACAAGCAAGTTGGCAGCCCAAACTGCACTCAACAATTTCTTATTTCTGCCTATTTAAATAAAAGATGATAAAGAGCTATTTCTCTGATGATCTTGGAGGGAGGTGGCTGCTTCAGCTCTCCCTGTTCTGCACAACCTCAGATTTTTTGATACTGTTCTAAAGACAGAGCATTCCCTAGAGCATTTTTTTCAATGCAATACTAAACTCATGGCAGTCAGCTGGAATTTGCTTGGAGAGTAGATGAAACGCTAATATGTTTAGGAAAACGATGCTATTATTGTGGCAGAAACCAACTTTGCTCCTCAGGAACTCCATCTGTTACAGCAGAAAGTCAGATGTTAAATACCACCAAGGCTGTGAGGGCTCATCTTATCTTGCTCCAACATTGGGTATATCCCATATTGTCCCACACGGTTAGAAGCACACGGAGCCTAAAGCAAACTGCGTGCGGACAATAAGGTTTCCATTTTTATAACTGTATTCCTGGAAGAGTTAAGGACCTTTTGCACAATGAGAACAATAGATGAATCAAGGCCTCTGTGCTACATGATGTGGTGGGGGCAGATAGAGTGGTAGCATGAGTTTTGGGGGGGCTCCACTGGGTGCAGCTCATTCACATCACTCTGTCAGGGGTTGGGCGTTCGTTGGCGCCGCGGTGCCGATTTTCTTTAGTTCTCATTTGATGTGATGGACACAATGCAGCTCCGGATGCTCTGGGTCCTACAGGGTTGAGACCATTACCAAAGGAGCCCCTGCTTCAGCGTGGGTATTATGTCCTTGATAAAAATCCCGTAGGAAGTAGTTAAGAGAAGTCATTGTCTGAGAGCAAAGGGCAGCGTAATAACAGCGCATAGACCAAGTGGTTTTCCATGTGTGTATTGCTGTAATTACTCATTTAATAAGAATTAATGCACTTAAATTGCCATATGACCTTTCTTTTCATTGCTTTTTACCCTTCAAATCAGTCAATAACCCAGTTCAGCACGGAGGCAATATTGCAGACCACTCTTCAGGTCTCCAGCTGAAGTCCCTTAGGTTCCCGTGTATGAAATCCATACATTCAGTGAAGCAATATGGCTTCCAAAGGGGTGGTAGTGTGCTAAATTATTATGCGTGTAATTTTGACTTTAAAACTCTGAACGCAATATTGGATGACATTTTTTGTTAAAAATGCCAGATCCGATTTTCGGACTTTCTTGGCCCCTACAGCTTCTGTTAAAAGGCAGTGAGTTGTTTTGCCCAGACTACATGTATGATTGGAAACTTGAGGTGAAATAATGCATGAGAAAATTTGGAATGGTTATCTGAACATGCCTCTGTTAGAACAGTAGTTTTAGCAGGATAACAGGAAAATCCCATGCTGATGGTGCTGTAACGTCCCACTGATTTCTGAGTGAAATTTTCTCCAGTGCTGCCTGAATGTCTGAAGCTAAGCAAGATATGAAATACAGAAATCACTTTATTCTGCTGGGACAGATGCTTTTCACATCCGTCTCCAAGAGTCTGCCAATGAGGAGCTTTCATATCTGATTCGTGTTTATAGCTTGGGTTTGTTTTGGTACTTTCAGAATGAATGGCAGCCACTTTAAGGATGAAAAAGCCATGGTAGCCAGCCAGAACTCGGATCTGTTGGATGACGAGGAGGCAGAAGATGAAGTAATGATGGATGAAGAAGATGAAGAGAGCGAGATGGCAGGGAAAGCGGTCAAAGAGCCCGTGGCAAGTGACATGCATGAGGGCACCGCGGAGGAGGATTATGAGGAAACGAGTGCTTTGGACATGAACTGCAAAGCTTCCCCTGGCAGGTTGGTTCCTTCCGAGTATTGGTGTGCCCGATAGGCGGAATAAAAACAATGAGCCATACAAGAGTGCCAGCACCAAACCGCTGCCGTGGGAACTGGTTCGGAGCAGCCGCTTCCCACTCACAATAGCAACGTGCGTCTGTGTTTGGGTCGACACCAGCCCTGCTTTCAGCCTCTTCGTGCAGTCTGGAGCCCTTGATAGGAAAATTGACTGTGCTTGGGGAGCTATTGTGAGGTTCTGGGTGAGACAGGAAGCAGGGTGAGACAGTTCCATGGGAGAGACGTTATCTGCTCTGTGAACCGTACTGGATCTCTCATAATGGCCTTGCTGTGGGGCCACCATGAGAGAGACAAACTGTCCCTCCCCCACTCAAATGCCCTTTCTTTAGAACAGAAAAGGGAATTCCTTTCGTTTCAGGATCACTGTTCCATAAGGCAAGGTGGTTTATGAATGTGAAAAAGGGGGGAAATTGCTCAGATGTGTTAATCTGAGAAGACGAGGGAACGCAGAGAGGATCTTTTAATTGACATTAGAACCTCCTTGGTGTTTTTGTAGGTATAAAGAAGAGGAGTATAATAAGACTGGACTTTCGGCTTTGGACCACATAAGGCACTTCACAGATAGCCTCAAAATGAGGAAAATGGAAGAAAATCAATACAGTGAAGCTGAATTGGCAGCTTTCAATGCTTCCCAGCTGCCAGAGGACCTCAAGCAACCGTTGTACAGGAAATCCAAATCCCAGGTAAAAGCTTAACTCGGTTAAAATGTTATTGTCACCAAATACCTGCAGGATTAAGCTGTTAGTGTGTGGCAGACAGGGTTGTTCCAGCTTTGTCAGACAGGGCCGTGCTCCATGTCCATAAACCTCACCCTGACCTGACATCCCACTGCAGCCCAGAGACACGATAGGGTGCTCTGGTCCCTGAGAACGGAGGATTTCCGTACTTTCTTCTTACGTTTTTTGCTATTTTCATTCTGCCTGCTGCCCACAGAAATGCCATGGTAAGAACTAGTCCCACTCTGCTGACGCTGATGCTGTGGAGTTTAGCTGCAGCCTCAGAGGGCTGTGACTTGATCTTCTGACTGGCTTAGCTTTTTGGCATTTTTTTATAGCCTGTTGGATGGTACCACCTCTGGGTACTCAGCATGTTTTACTAACAGCAGTAACTGAAATGGTATCCCTGTGCTATTTCTTGTCATTTTCTAAACATTAATTAATTAAAATGGGGGTTTTTAGCCCCTTTGAAAGATTCCTGTTTTAAAAATTGCAGAATATGCATGTAGGAAAGGTCAGCAAAGGATACTGTTATATTTGGTGAAATACAGGACGAGACAAGGGATAACGTGATTCCTCAGCCTCTTGAAAAGAGCCTCCCGTGCCAAGAATCTGAAGGCAAAGGAGACTTTGGGACCTTGTCTACTATCAAAGGTTTCTCTGAGCTTTGTGAAACCAGATGAAAGCAGAAATTATTATTACTATTAGTGAGTCAAAAGTGTCAGTGAAAAGGTTGACAGTGGTTTTACCTAAAGCATTTTGTTGGGGGTTTTTTTTTAACTAAGTTGAGACCCGTGGCTGTAGCCTGATTGCTCCCCTGACCACACAGGGGTGGCTCGGGTCCAAGCTCAGATCTCCACCGCGGGAGTGTGACCTCTTTGTCCCCCTTCTGTCCCCGTGCAGGCCTATGCCATGATGCTCTCTCTCTCCGACAAGGACTCCCTTCATTCTGCATCCCACAGTTCTCCCAACATGTGGCACAGTATGGCGAGAGCCGCCGCGGAATCCAGCGCCATCCAGTCCATCAGTCACGTATGACAGTGCGGGGTCTTACCGAAGATGGGACCAAGTCCAAACCAGTAGCATGGCTCTTTCATATATGACTATTTAAAAGACTGCTGAGCAGAATGCCTTATAAATCTGCAGGGTCACTCATTTAAAGTCCGGTGACCTTAAACTGAATAATTTTAAAAAAAGAAAGAAACTATTTATTCTCAATATTTTGTTTTGCACAGCAAAGGCAGCTGCTGACTTCTGGAGGATCAATGCGACTTTAAAAAAAAAAAAAAGCAAAAAAAAAGGTTTCAGTGGATTATGTAAACGGGGCTGGGAAAAAGTGTCTTCCAGTTCACCCGGCTTTGAGGGGCAGGGGCAGAAGGGTTAAGACTGCATTGATACACACATGGGCACTCCTTTAAAGTAGGAACTGAATTGATTTTCTTTTTGTATAAGATAGTTTGACACAGGATTGGGAACAGTTGCTTTTATGTACAAATCTCTTCATTAAAGCTTTATGCATTTTAGCCCTTCAAAGAATGAAAATAGCTCTATCAAATGCACACTATCCATCGTAAATGTAGAATGAAGTAACAGGGAATATTTTGTTCTCTCCGTAATTCTTTTGCCTTCTCAACTGCATTGTTTAAAAAAAAAGGAAAAAACAAGGAGGAAAAAAATGACAGAAAAAGAAAGAACTCTGAGAAACAATACATAAGAGGCTTGTGTATATTGTAAACTATGAATGTTCACTACTCCAAGAAGCTAAATCATCCAGATAATTCCGTGAAAGCACCGCGTTCATCGACAGCACCACTAGTTTGAATCATTGTAAGGAGATTTTTAATTTTCGACAATCATGTCACTATTTTGTTGTATTGTTTCCTTTCCCCCTACCCTCTTGATTTCTCCTTTGTGTTGTGTGTACCATGTATTTATTTGTTGGCAAACGATTGTTTGTTGATTACAATAGCACTGTTCCTGTAACAAACAGCACTGCTCCAGTCCCCCACTGCGTTACGATGTAAGGCACCCATGTACTTCCAAAAAAGTGAGGTGAACTGATCTGTGTATATGGGAGTGCAAAACAGTGTTTGAAATTTTCTTACATTCCTCTTTTATTTTTTTTTGCCTTTTAATGAACTAAATAACTAATAGATGCGACTTAGTTTTGTTCTGTTTTTTTTTTTTGTAATACAGTAAATTGATTCGATTGTATAAACAGTTATGATTTCTTCATGAAAGCATGATTCTTCTGATTAAAAAAAACTGTACCCAATATTTTATGCTGGTTGTCTGCGAGCTTGTGTGATGTTATGTTCATGTTAATCCTATTTGTAAGATGAAGTGTTCCAAATTTATGTTTTAAAAAAATAAATAAATAACGGAAGGTATTCAGTTATTTTTGGGGGTTTTTTTGCCTTTAGTGAGGGACCAGATTTATTTTTCCTTTTGTTTATAATCTCATTTTGAAATAATCGGCAAGTTGAGGTACTTTCTTTAAATGCTTTGTACAATGTAACTGTTACGCATTTCAGTACATTACTATAGGAGGATCAACTTAAAAAAAAAATAATAAAGGACTACAAAACTGAAGGGATCTATTTCCTTTTTTGTCTTGGTTTTGTCTGAGTCGGGGCAAAAAAGGCACGCTGTCGTCTGGGGAGCAAAGATGGATCTGTGGGGTCGTGAGGGCAACCAGAGGATGGGGCACGGGGAGGTGTCTTGGATTTGGCCATGAAATGTGGGACACGAGCCAGGGCCTCTCAATAGACCGACTGTTGGAGGGGCTTAGTTAAGTCCTTTAAGTTTCAAAACACTACCTTGGAAAAGAGAGATATTTGGGTCATTTCACAGAAGAGGTTGGTGCAGTGTCACCTTCAAAGGCACTTGCAGAGCCCTGAGCTAGAGCTTTGGCTGCCTGCTGCTTGCGGGGGTGACGCTGGGAAGCAGTGGCTTGGCTGGTGCATAGAGAAATATTTACTCACCAGTGTGATCAAAATCCATGGCTGAGAAGCTGAATGTGCCTCCAGCTGCATAAAATGAGCCTTTTAGAGTCTAAAAGGAAAAAAGAGAGAGAGAGCCTTTTAGTTTGTGTTTGTTGTACCTGTCCAGCGTATTTGGGGAATGGTCCTTTGTCCTCCTCTTGAGGATGGTAGTGATAATCCAGATCCTTTTTGTTCACTTCAGAGGTCGCAGACTGTCTGGCTGATAAGAATCCATCCACTATTGGATAAAAAAGTGGGTTTAGTGTCACAGTTTGCACAGTTAGCTGTTGTGTATCTGTTGTTATATAATATTGACTACAAACCTGGATACTTTTCCTTCTCATGGCTTGTCTTAAACTGATATTTCCAATTTCACAAGAAAAACTCTGAGCAGCAGTAACCTTGTGAAAAAAAGAAAAGTGATTGTGACAAGTTTGGGTCACTAGAAACTCTTGATGTGTTGTCTAGGAGGAATTTGTCTTCACAGAAACATAGTGATCCAGTTTTGACAGTATTGTACTGAATTGTATCCAACCCTTAAGTCCACAAATATCATCACAAATATCATCCATCTCATTCCAAATGAATGCCATGAGAGCTGTGAGACCAATTCCTTTGGTCAGGTGATGCCAGACCCCATAAAAACACTGTCCATGTATCTACCAGTCCATGGGATCATCTCCATGGCTTTTCCTAAATCAAGTATCTCCAGTTTTTTAAATATTCACCCGTCTCGCTGTGTCCAGTGCTCTTTTGGAAGTTGTCTGCTATTGACAGGACATGGACTGACTTTAGCAAAAAAGAGTTAAGTCTGGGGATTATTTCAGAGTCTCAGGGGCTCTGTGGTGTGACACAGCTGATTTACCAGAAGGTGATCACTGGACCAAAATCTCTAACTCAGATGAGTAAAATTAATCACTGAGAGTGGTGACTACACCCAAATTGGCACAATTTGCCTTTTTATAAATGCAAGCTTCCTTCTCTGCCTCAAATACTGCTTTTTACTGAAAATCCTTTACCTCAAAGGCCAGTGCTCAAATTTCACCACTGCCATCAGCTCGCAGGTAGCTTGGATACTTTTCTCCTACTTCTCAAGACTTTCCCTGAAAATCTTGGGGTTTCTGACTCATCCTATCAAAAGTTTCCAAAAATGGAACAGATCTCTGCCTGCCCGGACTCGGGCAAAGGCCTTTACCCCATCACTTTATTCTGAAGAAAGACAATACTTGTAAAATTGTCATAGTTATAAACCTGCTGAGCAATGAATGGGGTTCACTAGTAATTCCTTGGAACTGTAAAGCTGTTTGTATCCAGGGAAAAGCTCTGTGATGTATAAACAGCAAGCAAGGCTGCAACTCGGCACTTGCAAGTTGTCTTTGTTGGATTTGCTCCAGGTTCAGCTCCTCTGGACACCCCCAAACAAGCTGTTTTCTCTTTTTTTTGTGTGTAATCACTTTTAATCATTTTGGAAGCTTTAACTGGGTATTTTCTGGCTTCTCCACCCCTCGTGTGCACCTGCACAGCCATGGCTTGGGGTAGAGGTGTCTCCATTCCAGCCAGGGGCACTGCTAGAAAGGACCAGCCCTGTACAGGACCATGAATCCCACAGAAACACTCATGGAAATGCCACTGGATTCCTGGGGGGACGATGATGAACGTGGCAGTGTCACCACCAGGCTCCAGCGTGCTCAGCCAGGTGTGAACAGTCCAGTACCCCCAGCAGGACGAGCAGAGGGTCCCCACCCCTGGAAAGCCCTTCCCAGAGACCTGAGCCCAGGAATGGCCTGTTTTGGAGGCACCATGCAAGAACAGACAGACTCACAGAGTGGTTAAGGTGGGAAAGGATCACTGGAGACCATCTGGCCCAGCCTCCCTGCGCCAGCAGGTCCTCTCAAGCATTACCCAGGATCGTGTCCACATGGATTCTGAGTGTCTCCAGGAAGGAGAGTCCATCACCTCTCCAGGCAGCCTGTTCCGGGGCCCAGCCACCCTCACAGTGGAATATTCCTCGCGTTCAGGTGGAATGTTCTGTTGCCATCTCCTGCCCTCTCTCTTGTCCTACTGCTCTGCCCCTGGAGAAGATCCTGGCTCCATCCTCCTGCCATGCCCCCCATGCAGCCAGACCCCCTGCCCACATCCCAGCCCACACCCACCTGCAGGAGCAGCAGGATGATGAGCAGCTCCTAGGGGCTTGGGAAGATCCTGGTGTGGGAGCTGGGAGCATCCAGGTGCAGCAGAGCCGGGTCTGTGGAACGTTGTGTGATGGCTCCCTGCAGTGCAGGGCTTTTCCCACCAGCATTTCCACTTGGGTCCAGCCCTGTCAGCAGCCCCGGAGGGCCATGGCTATTTCCACCTTGTCAGACAAAGTGAAAAAACCTGAGCTGTTGTTTCTGTCAAACTGAACTGACTCCAAGCAAAGCTCAGTCCTCCTGTGGTGCTGGGTTGCTTCAGTCAGTCTGCACCTGCCACCTCCACACACAATAAATGGGCTACGGCTGCAGTTTTATTGCTGTTTTAAAACTAANTGGCTCCCTGCAGTGCAGTGCTTTTCCCACCAGCATTTCCACTTGGGTCCAGCCCTGTCAGCAGCCCCGGAGGGCCATGGCTATTTCCACCTTGTCAGACAAAGTGAAAAAACCTGAGCTGTTGTTTCTGTCAAACTGAACTGACTCCAAGCAAAGCTCAGTCCTCCTGTGGTGCTGGGCTGCTTCAGTCAGTCTGCACCTGCCACCTCCACACACAATAAATGGGCTACGGCTGCAGTTTTATTGCTGTTTTAAAACTAACAGTAAACACGTGTCTTGATTCAGCAGTTCCTTGGAAATGCCATTCCCTAATAACTTCACCGTTGTTTGCTAATAGTAAACACACAACTTTACTTTCAATAGGAGCTGGGTTTATCCAGGTTTATGCTCAGGAGAGCTGTTTCTCTATGATTTCAGACTTTGTAATGAGAGCAAGTTCTGTCGAAGCTTATTTGAAAGCTGATAAACCAACCCTGGAGTGTCCTATTCCACCAAAAACCATCACGCAAGGATGAACAAAAATATGCTTAACGTAAAACTACATAAAGAAGGAGGAAATTAAAAGTTAAGAAATGGAGAGTGGTAGAGAGCAGGGGGAAGGTTCTGGCTTCTGTGAAAACACCTCTTACAGAATTTTCCTTTCTCCTGATTTGCTTTTACCGGGCATAAGGTTTATTCTCTTTTAGAAGTGGAAAATAATTAATTTAGTGTTCTGGAAATTGTGAAAGGAATAATTATAGAAGAACTGATATCCTGTTCAGAAGAGAAGAAAAGCAATAGATCATGTCTAATAGGCTGCACTCAGGTAACTGAGAGTGGGGAGGAAGGCAGGCAGGGTCTTCTGAAACTCCGAAATAACAGCAACAGGTTAAATAGGAGTGCAGGGCAGGAAGGCCTGGACAGCAGGAAAACCTCAAATAGCAAGAATGTTCTGATTGTAAAATTCTTGTGTGATGCCTCACACAGGAGCTTTGTAAAGCTTATCATAAAGATTACAGATACAGCGAAACAGAGGGATTTTTCAGCAATAGAAAATTCTGGGGTATCCCCTATCAATCTATCTCCCTTTATTTTCCTCTGGATTAGCCTCAGTGAATGCAAGAACACGCTGAGTGTGAAATTAAATTTTACTCGTTCCATATTCCGAGGAAAACCCAGGCTGGGTTTTTCCCCCCCATTCCGTATTTGGGGAAAAATCCAGTCTGTGTTTTCCCCCGTTCCGTACTCCAGAAAAAACNCTGATTGTAAAATTCTTGTGTGATGCCTCACACAGGAGCTTTGTAAAGCTTATCATAAAGATTACAGATACAGCAAAACAGAGGGATTTTTCAGCAATAGAAAACTCTGGGGTATCCCCTATCAATCTCTCTCCCTTTATTTTCCTCTGGGTTAGCCTCAGTGAATGCAAGAACACGCTGAGTGTGAAATTAAATTTTACTCGTTCCATATTCCGAGGAAAACCCAGGCTGGGTTTTTCCCCCCCATTCCGTATTTGGGGAAAAATCCAGTCTGTGTTTTCCCCCGTTCCGTACTCCAGAAAAAACTCCAGTCTGGGTTTTCCCCCATTCCGTACTCCAGGAAAAATCCAGTCTGGGTTTTCCCCCATTCCGTACTCCAGGAAAAATCCAGTCTGGGTTTTTCTGCATTCCGTATTTGCGGTAAAATCCGGTCTGGGCTTTCCCCCATTCCATATTCCAGGTAAAATCCAGTCTGGGTTTTCCCCCATTCCGTATTCCAGGTAAAATCCAGTCCGGATTTTCCCCCATTCCATATTCCAGGTAAAATCCAGTCTGGGTTTTTCCCCCATTCCATGCTCCAAGTAAAATCCAGTTCGGGTTTTCCCCCATTCCGTATTCCAGGTAAAATCCAGTCCGGGTTTTCCCCCATTCCGTATTTGGGGACAGTCCATTCCAGGTGTTCCCCTGTCCTGTACCCCCTGCCCTGAGCTCGGGTCAGTTCTGCCTGCCCATGACCAGCTCTGTGGTCATCAGGGACCGACTGAGGCCACCGCCTCATCCAGTCCCTGGCCTGACTTCCCCATTGGTTGCCTGGAACTTGGCATTTTCTTGTCAGAGTATCCCACCCAGCAGCATTGCCCGTGGGGTTTGATGAGCAGAGGGGACAAAAGGTATTTCTACAATATCACTACGAGTCCTTCAACTCCATGTAGAGCCATTATTATGACCTTGATTTTCATTGCCTTTGCTCAGTGCCAGAGTTGTTCGCCCAGAGGAATAGCTGAAGAGCAAACCCAGATTTGGTTACTCATCTCATCCCCCAATAAACGAGGAAAACTGGGTTATTTTTGTCTTTGTGTCATACCCTCCCTGATGGACCACTCAGGTGCACTTGTCCAGACGCAAAGAGATTGCTGAGTGAGGACTGATGTTTCTGGCTTTCTGCTACAGTGATTTCATTTCTTTTTTTTTAAGGAAAAAAAAAAGTCAATACTTTTTCAAAAATCCCTTCAGTTTATTTCAGCACCGTCCTACTGTTCACCCCATTGTGGTACTTTTCTGTAAGTCAGCAAATCATTCCCATGTGATCCAGCAGCTTTCCTAGATGGAGGAGCTGCACATTACCCTCTCAATTCCCATCTACAGAACCTAACAAAGCCCCAGCATGACAAGATGATAAATCAATATTTCACCCTGGCCCAGCTCCTCAGTACTCCTGCAGGTCCCAGTCGCCATTCACGTGTCAGCTGCTGTTTCCAGTGAGTACATTTGTGGAGTAATGGGAGGGGAAGTTATTATAAAAGCACTTGCAGGGCTGCTTTTGCTCAGCTATTCAGTTTGGCCCATTGCTCCACGCGTGTCTTGAACTTTAAGACTTTCTGTCAGGTCTCTTATATGCAGAGACTCACTGTGAGCTCCTGGATGGCTCTGCTGCCCTCTCCGCCTTCCAGCTATATTCAGTCCCAGTTGTGGTTTTGTTGGTCACTCGCAGAGTGGTGTGGAAAAGTTAGTTTCAAAGATGCTTCCAGTAATGATTTAAACAAAACAAAGGTATCCAGCAGCAAACAGAACCCCCTTTTTCCATGTCAAAGCCCATGTTCCTTGCCAGGACTCCAGTTTTCAGGAAAATATATTGTGTAGCCTGGCCAAAAGCAGCCTCTCTCTCATCCATTGACTGGCTCTATAGGTCTCTGAGTACACCTAGTCTGGGGCTGGCAAGAGCCAAATTAATTCATCTTCTGTTTCTGTACAGAAAATGGTGCCAGCTTTAGGAAAGGCTCAACTCAAATTCAGAGTCATTTAGTGAAATCTGGGGAGATGGTGAACATTAAATAAAGCGTAAAAAGTAAGTACTGTATTCCTCTTCTTTTCCGTTATTTTTTTCCCCTGGTTCAGACTCATTTGCTTCCAGAGGAAAACAATTTTCAGTGAACTTATCCCAGAATTTAGATTTTAATCAGACGAACATTTAGATAATCCCTGGAAGGAGGCCCCACTGCCGCACAGTGATCCAGGAGCTCATGGTACATCTTGCAAGCCTTTATCCCAAAACATCTGCCTAAACTTTGCTTGGGAGTGGTTGCCTCCCTAGGTATGAACACGAACCAGACCGAACACAAATCCTTTTGCTTGTTGGAAGCAGAGCCTCCTTTTTTTGATCCAAGAGGGTGCACATTTTAATGGCAATTGAAGCTGATTATATCTATAAATCCCTTTGGGGAAGTTTGGGGAAGTTTTCCTTATGAAAGGTGCTGTGGAAATACAAAAGTACTGTGGTACAATGACCTTTAGCAGTATCTGCTCTGGCTGTCTGAGCGGGAGGTCTGAGAGAAGGTACCTCCAGCAGGCTCCCGCCTTTTCCCTGCTTTATTTTAATACTAATTAATTCCAGAAAGGCTAAAAAAATTTGATGAAATGCTACACTTCTAAGAAAAAGTTTTGCCCAGGAGTCCTCAAGCCGGCCTCCCAGCTTGGGAGGGTCTAGTGGGAGAAAAGGGTTGGTGGTGATTTTGATGCTTAAATTATCAGTAATTAAGAAGTTGATTTTCGGGGATTGAAGAAAATTTTAAACAGCTGCTTCTTTCGGGCCTTTTACTCCTCATTTTCATTAGCATGTGCTAAGGCAATCTGGAAAATATATTTAGATCCATATTGTGCTGTGTCAAGACCTCAGCATCTGTACCTTGGGGCAGATACATGCGAGATAGCCGGGGCTAGATGTGCCAGCGCGCACATGTGGAAGCGTTCAATTTGTAATATGATTACAGCCCCAACACAAAGCCCGCTTGATACCTGTGGCAGATTCGTTTCGTGGTAAGCGCAGAAAATCCCCCAAAATCATGTCATGTTTCACATCACCGGCCAACTCAAACTAGAGAGGTAGCGCTTTAATTCCTGGGGAATCTCTTTCAACAGGCGCGTGTCAGGCCCAATTAAGGCCCAGGCGGGCTCGCGCTAATTGGGGTGAGGTATGCAGTGGTGTAACGTGGCCCTGCAGCAAAGCAGCCCCTTTGTCCAGGCCACACCAGCCCATCTGTCTTCCCGAGGGTGGCCAGTGGAGGAACTCCTGCTAGAAAATCCCCTGGAAAAGTTCTCCAGAGGAGTGAGAGATTTCGGCATGGATAAGAGAGCTCGGGGCGCTCAGTGACAGCTCGCTGTGGGGTCTCCTGCATTAAAGTTGCCATCAGAGGAGAGAAAGGTGGTGAGCTGCCTTCTCCACACACAAAGTGTAAACCTGACATCAGCATTCTCCAAGGATCCTCTCTCGTCTCATCCACACATCTTTCTCCACTCCCAAAATAAAGAGGGGTTTTTTAACACCTGAAGTACTGATACACTAGAATAAAAAAAAATTAAAATTAAGGCCTGAGCTGAGATGTTGAAATTAATTTAAGCATTCAACCTCTCCTAAATTTCAGAGGGATTTGTGTGAAAATCACAGCAGACTCAGTGTCAGGTCATCCATAATCCAAATGAAAGCAAAACATCAGAGGACAAAGCCTAATGGTCTACATTCAGAACTGATTCCTACAAATACTGTAAGGATTTTGATCCTCCTAACTGAGGGAAGTGTTTTACTGTACCCAACTCTTTCGTAGAGTCATACAACAGTTTGGACTACAGGGGACCTTTAAAGGCCATACAGCTCCACCCCCTCTGCCCCCCTGCCATGGGCAGGGACTATGTCCATAACCTGGCCTTGAACACTGCCAGGGATGGGGCAGCCACAGCTTCTCTAGGCAACCAGAGGGCCTTCCACCCTCATTGCAAAAAAATTCTTCTTTATTTCTAGTCTAAACCTGTCTTTTAGTTTAAAACCATCACCCCTCGTCCAGTTGAACAAGTCTCATTAGGGTCTGTCCCCTTCCCCCTGTGGCTGCAGGGCCTGTTGGGCACCAGTCTGGTGGATCTTCTCTTGGATTCGTCTCTCATCTGAGCATGGCCAGGAATCTTTTCTAGCACCCAGCCTCGGGCTCGGGTCTTAAGAGAAGATAATTTTTGCCACCCTCAGACTAGGGAGAAGTCCCAGTATATTGACACACGTCTACCCTTCCTCAGGAGGGACTGCTGTGAAGCCCAGTCAGCTGCAATCACACCTGTGTAATAAAAGTTTGGTTCAGAAAGATCCACAGCCCCTCTGTTCCGTGCAACCACAAGCCACAAAACACTTCACAATCCACTGTAACGAAGGAGAGACCTTTTTTTTCGTTTAGACTTGATTCCCTGGTACTCCCTGAAAGCAGTTCTGCTGTTTTTATTACTTAAGAGCTGTTAAAACCTTAACCACTGCAAGGAGCAACTCGCTCCAGCTTTACACTCATCCATAAAATCTTTGAATGGGAGATCAAGAACTACTTTTTGGACCTAACACCCCATCAGCTGAGGAGTGCCAGAGTCAGGTCTGAATTTGTCCCTGCCCTGGCTGAGCACAGGCACCAGGCTGAGAGGTGCTGAAGGGCAGGAGCATGGCTGGTAGCTGAGTTCTTCCCCATGTTTTCCTTTGCTGCCTGTAAGGGAGGGCCAGGAGTAGGATGCCAATGACCTCTCCTTCCCCTCGTGCCAGCCATAAGCCAAGCTCTGAATATGCCACCCTCTGTTAGAGTAGCAAACAGCAAAGCTGGAGAGAAAGCCACTGTGTGAAGAAAAAAGTAGAGCAGAAACAGGGACTGGGGTAAATCCCACCCCAAAAAAACCCCAACAAAAGTCTTGAGCCACCCTAAACTTGGCGTGGTCCTGGGGGAAAAGAAGAAAGCATGGATAACCAGCAGGATGGCACAGAGGCATTGACCAGCTCAGTCATCTCTCAAAAAAAATCCCTCTGAAGCACAAGTGCAAGACCAAAACAACCTGACGTGGTGTAAGGGAAATGGCACCAGCCAGAACCTGCTATAAGGGAACTCCCTGTGTTGCTCTTTATGTTGCCCAGATACTGGTGGGGTGTAACACAGAAGTCAGCTCAAAGCCTTTCATTATTTTCAGGGGTTTTTATTACGGAGTCGAAAAATCTGGCTTTCTCAGCTCGCTGCTGTTCCAAAGTATAACTTACTCCTCCTCCACTCTGCCACTGAATTTTTAATATTTCCTCTTTGGAAAATGTCAGGAGTCTCAGCAGGGCGTGGGTTTCTGCTCCAATACAGCTCTGGCAGGGGTGAGCAAGGCTGGGGCAACACTTTGCCCTTGGAAAACATATTCTAGCTACTGTCCCCACAGAACAACAAGGGAAAAAAAAAAAAAGAAGCATTTTCCCAAAACCTGAGGAACCAGCCTCATAAATTATCCATTTGTAATGTTTCTTCATTTCAGCTGAAACAATGATCCCGGTACATTTTCTTTTAAACCTTGTGTCCCAGTCCAAGTGGCCACCTACTTTGTTGTCCAAATTTCTCGTGCAGCTCGAATCTTACAATGTGTAATCTCAGTAGGGTTATCAGTTATGTCATGCATTATACAGCCTCCAATCAGCGTAGTGGGAAACAACATTTTCATTTAATACCAGGAGAAACAGTGGAAGTCAGCGATTGATACCAACACAATGATGGGAAAAAGTGTCCAGAGGTGCTACTCACATAATCTCACTTTACAACATCTTGAAAATTCAATAGAAAGGACTTTGCTAACAATACCAGAATGACATGCCACTGATTATTGTTCCTAAAGCTCTTAACAATAAGAAAGCTCTCTAAATATATCTCAACAAAAAACATATAACAGTTTGTTTCTCCTTTTTTTTTTTTTTTTCTTTGCAAAGCACATAGTATTAGTCAACAATTGTTGTGTGGCGTGAGCCCATTAGGGCTGTTGGCTGGTAATGTTCTGGGAAATGAGCTCTTGAAAGATCTTTTTTTCTTTTTAAAACATGCCCAACAATTGTATCTTAAAACAATCCTGGATCAGCAAACTGCAAGGACCCGCTCTAACTTATTTTCTTAAGCCTGACAAAAGAACTAACTCTCCTTGCGCTTTTCTCACTCGCTTCAAAATTCTGCCGTGAGAAGCAAATTTTAGCTCAGAGCAGAAATGAGAACCTCTTTAAGGACCGACTTCCTGGTCTGTCTTTCCCCAGCAGCCCGTCCTCAGCATGATGTGACTTTCAGAAATGCAGTTAAAATGGACTTTAAATACATTATAATATTTCCCTCAGAAAGAAACTGGAAATAGGCATGTTTACTTATAAACCTACACATTAGGGGATGAACGAGAAACCACTTAGGGGTCAGTGTCTACTACAGAAGAGCCCTGAAAGTAATTAATTGCTCAGCATCTTCCAAGAGCAGGGCCCACCTTTGGGGCCATTCCTGCTCACCCCAAAGTGCACAAATGAAGACAGATATGGGAATAAAACCCTTCTTTTTCATTACAGCATCGAGCCCGTCGGTATGTTTCATCACTGTGTCACTGTACAATGCTTTCAGGGTGTATGGTCTTCCAGAAACTTGTTGGTGAAGATTAAATAATAATTTAAATTCCTTTGATATGGTTTACATTTCAAAACCAAACTGAACCCTTACACGTCTCGCAGATCTTCACTGCATTTACAACCCCAAAAGGCCAGTGAAAGATCCCTAAAAATCATTAGCTGAAGTAAACATTGAATCACGTTACAGAGCCAACAACGAAGAATTTTTGAATGAAATAAATGTGTCGTGCTTGAGGTTATTGAGTGAAATATCCACTGGATTTTCTTTTATTGCATGCCCTTAATCTCTCTGTTTATTATTGAAGTGGTTAATAAGCAATTCCTAAAACTGATCCAGAAGGTGTCTTTAGCAGCCTGACTGTCAGCCCATGCCATCCAATATGTTTTCCACCAGCCTTTTGCAACCCTAGCTTGATTTCACCTTAAACACTTTTTGGAATGATTATTTTTGTTCGCTGAACTTAGACATCAGTTGTAGAGATTCAGTTAAGATTTGTTTGTGGTCGATATAAACAACATTTACTGGGTACAACATATATCAGGAGGAAAAATTTCAACTTCTGAAAACATTTTAGCATGATCAAATGAAGGGAGCGAGAAAACATTGTGAAAATTTGACTTGAGCACTGGCTGCTTGGCACTGCTTTTCCCGTGGTACCACCACACAGTGGCTGCTATGGCCTGTCAGTAACCCCAAATTTATTTGGAGAAATAGATCCATTATGTACTTCACTTGGAGAATTTTTTTCTCTTCCCCAGGAAACACTGTGGGTGTCCTTCAAAGCACCTTCTACTACGTTTCATAGCACCTGTTTATGGAACCAACCATTCGATCTCTCTCAGTTGAGTGTGTTGACATAAAGCTTTTTATTAAGTACTAAATATTTAGTGTTTATTAAGTATCAGGCAAGATTTTGTTTTCTTACCATTACTCCAATATTTAAGTGTAGGCCTAATTAGTGGAATTCCTCCACAGGGTAACTTGAATGAAACCTCAGCTGAGTTAGGGGCTGACTCTCCCTAAGGCAGGGCTGGAAATATCCCCAGACTTAAAGTGGTTTCAAACACATTTTGCTGCTTTTCACTCCTTCCTGATTTTATGTACTCACAATACTCACAAATTGCATATACTAATAGGTACTTATGTGTAAGTATTGTATTTAATTGCATATATATTAATGCAATTTGGAGAAAGTGCTCACCACGAGGACAGGGCAGCCACACTGGCTGTGAGAAACGCTGGGAATGAGGAGATGACTTCAAACTCTGCCTGGCTGAAAGGTGAGGGGGTTCAGCCCCCAGTCCTGAGTGGGCTGGTTTGTTTCTCCTTTAGGGTCGGTGCAGGTCAGCGATGGCAGTGCTGCTGGTTGGTGGTGGTGGTGCTTGGTTTTGAAGTCAAGTCGTAGGAAACTGCTTGAATGGCTGGAGCCAGAGCGTCTCTGCGAGGGGCTGCCAAAGAGAAAAAAACACACTGGGCTGTACCGGTGGTTAATTACTTTGTTGTATTTTAAACTTCACTTTTTTGTTTATTGTTGGGGGGTTTTTTATCTCTTTTGTAAGGCTCCAACTCAGCAGTATCAGGGAAGAGGGCTGGTGCTGCTGCCAACACTCCTCAGTGGGAGCTCAGTGCCTTTGAGGACGTGGGGCAAAGCACTCAAATCTCTTTACAGACCCTTCGGTCTTAGGCACCTTCTCCCTCCTCTTCCTCCTCCTCCTTCTCCCAAGGGAAAGCTTTCCCAAACCCAGTCCTGGGAGCAAAGTATCTCCCCCAAGGCATGGAGCCCTGGCTTGGGGACACCCCACAGCTGAAACCAAAGAGCCAAAGCCCCTTTGCTGAGGGTACTCACTACGCCATGCAGGGCATTGCCCCTGCTCCAGGGAGGACACTGACCCCAGCCTTGCTGAGGCACAGCCAGGACAAATGTCTGGAGGTGTGCAAGACTCTGGCAGCGGGACGGGATCGAGCCTTGGACATCCCAGCTCTGGGCCGGGCACGCTGCCCCGGACTCATGCCCGGGAGTTGCTCTTACACGCCTGTGAAAATATGTACCCCAGCAACCACACAAGTAAACATGTGCCTCGTGAGCTACATGATTCATGTGTGATCTGAGGTTTCAGGGGATTTCTGCATTTTTTAAATACTATCCATGTTTGAAAGTATTGTCCAGGAACAAAAATAATTTTCTAGTATTTATATTTGTCTTCCTTTCTTGATAGCTCACCCCAAACCTCACGGTAAAAACTGGCATAAGCTCTTTGAAAACAAAGGTTCGAGTTTATATCCAGGGGTTTAATATCTTCTGGGAGTGCTGCAGTTCTTCACAGGAGCATCAGGGGTGGTTGGACTCGATGATTTTAGAGGTCTTTTCCAACCTAAATGATTCTATGATTCGATGGAACGTGCCCTGGCAGGGACGGCAGCAGGCAAGAGACCCCCACGGGCCCCCTCCCCGTGCCTGCTTGTCCACACAACATTTCTTGTCTCTATCAATGTATCTAACATGTGAGAAATAAAGTGTGGAAAACTTATTTCAGCTGCATTTCATGGGGCAGGCGCTTTGATCAGCCAATGCCTGCGTATTATTCAGTGCACAGGAAAATGGACAACTTAACTTCTAGACTTTTAGGTACAGAGCTGCCGCCGTGAAAGGGCTCTCGATGTTGCCAGCAGCCATTAGGCAGCCTTTGGCTTTGAACAAGAATCTCCTAAGCCAGGGGACGAACTCCCCCATCCCCTGATCCGGGGCAACATCCACAGCATCCTCCCCATCTGCGCACCAACCCACGGCTAAACCTCGCTGCGGCTCCAAACAAGTAGCGCGGGTTTAGTTAACCCCGGCTTTCATTCCTGACTCTAGTTTTGTTTAAAGAGCGCAAGGCGAGGAGGGAACTGCGCTCAGGGTTTCTCGGAGCGCTGCGGGTGATTTATGTGCTCGCCGGCGCAGCCGGACCCTCCAGCCCTAATTGCCGGGTGCTCTCTCGTGGCTGCGCGGGGAAGTGCTCACGGTCCCTCCGCTCAGACCACACTCCTTCAAAACAAATCAAAGCAAAGGGCCCGTCGCCAACTGGAAATAAGGCTGGATGTCTGTAAAGTCCCCTGTAAGAGGGACTTTTTACAGCCCAGCACCTCAGCGCCGGGCTACCACAGCTCCTTTCTGTGAAGCAAATTCAGTTTTCCACCTAATTATTGCCTGTTTGAGGAGCCAAGAAACATCCAGGAGTTAACCAAGGCAGAGGTACCAATTTTGACCTCCTTTTGCTGGCAGTGTCTCTCTGTTAGCTGGTAGGTACTATAAGGATTTTGCAATTCAGCTTTACCTTTTTTTTTTTGTATATGTTAGTCGGTGGAGCGGAACGCACGAGCCAGACCTGAGCAGTGCGGAAAGGCTGTCTTGATTCATTGCACTCATATGATTTTGGCTGCAGTAAATTCACTCTGCTGCTACAGCATGCAATTTGAGGGTTTATTGAATACTGGCACAACCAGAGGGGAATCATCAAAGTGGAGATAATTGCAGGGCTCTCGTAGCTTCCGCTGTCATTGCTTTACCAGCTATTGTCTCACTGCTCGGGAGAGCATGGCCAAAGACCTCTCATATGAAATGAAACAGAAAAAAAAGTCAATTTTATCCCTTCTTCTATTTCTTTTTCTTGTGGTAGGACTTACTCTTACGTGTGATTCTTTACAGTCTCCAGGAAGTTTTCGGTTTCTTCTCCTATTTCACTATCCCTTTATCCAGCGCTCTCTCTGAAAAACATTATACAAGATCCCGTCCTTTTTTTATTGTTAGCACCCAAACTCTTGGCCCCTCTCTGTTTGAAGTGGAAACCTAACACGTCTTCTCCAGCAGCAGGAGTTTGGCCTGTGGAATCCCTGGAGAATCTTTCTGTTCACCTCAGCAAGCACCAGACCGACCGGGAGAGCGTCTTCTCCCCGCAGCCTTCCCCTGCTATTTGTCTTCCCTGCTCTCCCTCCACTTCAATTCCCCTAAAAATCGCCTGGAGATCATTGGCCAGTTCAGCAAAGACAACTGCTCCATCACAGCCGAAATCTGAGCTCGCACATATGGTTGAAGTTAAGCTAAGGTCTTCTTCCCAGAAATGCTTTGTGAAGTTCTTCTCCAGGCAAGTCTGTTCCAGTAAGATAGTGTCTCCTTGCCTGCTATTTTGCTTAGTCTCGCTTTCTTTTATCTTCCTTGTCGAACTTAAATGTCGCCATTCACTGCTAGCAGATGTGGTTTGGGATTCCTACATTCTTTTATGCCTTTATTTCAGTGCTTTCATCACATCTTCTCTTTCAGCTAGGTGAATCAAAGGCCTTTCCATAGTCCAGTCAATGAGAGCTATACATGATGGCTTGTTTTATTTGGCAATCTTCTCCAGAATGTGATTCATTGTCTGCAGGTGATTCATAGTTAGGAAATTACTTCTGAACCCTGCCAGTGCTTGTGGTTGATTAAAGTTCAGAAGTCCCTGTAGTCTGTTCACCAGCGCTTTTTTGTCAACTCAAATATTTGTGTGCAGTAAAGAACAGTAAAAAGTGGATGTGCTACTGACATGAGCAATTTACTTGAATGTTTGCATCTTTAGAAAGTTCTACCAAAATCTCCAGAACTGGCATGAAACCGTTTCACAATGTCTGACTAAATGAATCACGTTTTACAAATAAATATCTGTCAAATCGTTCAATTACTCGAGATCCAGTCATTAAGCAATAAAATAAAGCAGTAAATAGGAGACATCTGCTGCAAAGTGCTACAGAAACATAAGCATCTTTCTCAAGTTACCTTCTTTGCATTTTGTTATAATGATTCACCAAAAATATCTTACCCAGGGCAATCGAACATCAGAAAATTGTCCACCGCAAAACAATATTAGCGTGGCATGGTACCTTACCCAAATACATCTCAGTGGAGGCTACCTAGGAGCTGATCAGCTGAAGTGCTGCAGCATTATTGGGTGAGCTCAGATGGCTCAGGGTACTGAAAACTCGAAAGAAAAACAGCATTGGAAGTCATTGCTTCTGATCTTGAATTGATTTTTTAAAGATGTAAACACTGCCCTTCTTTTGAAAGATAATATTTCCCATAATGGCTGAGAGAGAACCCAACTTTCTCTTTGCATCAAAGGTGCCTTACATCAGAGGTGCTTGTAGGAATAATATTAAAACTTGAGGCATGGATGGTCAAGGGGCTGGAAAACTGACTCTCTAAGGACCTTCTGCTCAAATCCATGGCAGCAGGAACTGAATCCCAAAGGTTGGCAGCTGCCAGGGAGCTGCTGTCAGACCAAAGTGGGGGTAACAGCTCGTGTCAGTCCGGCACATCCACATGCGAACTGGCCACTTTCCCCAGAAGGATGAGGGGCTTTCTGGCAGCATCATCCTTACAGTGTTGACCCAGAAAGTGATATTTCCAAGAATACAAATCAATTCAAGTACCTTTTTGAAAGGCACTCAGATAACAGCAGATTTATGGACTTGTAGCCTCTTCACTTTGCTCTCGGGCAGCTCAGGCTCATTGCTTCATGACGAGTGTCAGTTTGCAGAGCAGTGCTTGATCTGCATTTCTTTGAGAAAGAAAATATTTTTTAAACTTATCTTGATAGTTACAGAATTTCATATGAAAGATACATTTTTCCTGCCAAAAGATTCCTACAATTCTCAAGCAGCACTTCAAAACCGGTAGAACTGGACTGACATTGCATATTTTACTGGTAATGGAGCATAGTAAAAACAGAAATGGAAAGAATAATCAAGTACCCAAAGCTGCATTATCACAGAAGTATCAGCTCCTTTCAGACCTTTTTCTGTATAGCATTTCAGCACCAGCAGCTCTACCTATAGTTTGGCTCATGGATTATGTTTAAAAATGTAATCGTGTGTATTAAACCCATACCTACGAAGGTTTCTGTGTTTAATTCCAAATTCTTCTCTAAACAAACTCTGTAACTTCTCCATGCTTCAGGTTACAATAGTTTCTCTGTACATGTCTCCAAATGGAGATGATTTTTGCCAAAACTGAGGTTTTAAATATCTGTTTAGTGACTTCAGTTACTTTCCACAATTCTCACAAGCATAAGAAGCTCCAGCAAGTGCAGTGTCTTTTAAGACTTCTCCCACTGTGCTTGTTCAGACAAAAATTTCTGCTGAGTTCAATTCTTCCCAGGGAAATTTACATTGGAGAAGAAATGGTTAAAAAAGTCTCCCCCAGGATCTGACTGAGTATGAATGTCAGCAGTTTAGTAAGAACATTGGGCATCGTGAAGTTTAAAATCGGATTAAAAAAAAAATCCATAAAACAGGAAGTTAAGACCTCAGTTTTCCATCTCATCCAAGAAACTGTGTTTAGTATAACTTAAATAAAGTTGTTCAACAAGTAGGAGCTGAATGCTTGACTTAGAAGACATAGAAATGCTCCTGCTCAGGGGAGGTTTTCCAAAAGCCATCAGCTCCTTTCTGCCAGCTGCCACATGCGTTTTCAGGTCTCACTGGCTCAGCAAGGCTCCAGGTTAGATTTGCCTGCTGAGATCAGCCAACAACGCTCCTCTTTTATAAAAAACTACAAGCAATGACAATGAATTTGGCATTTTCTTCATCAACAGTGCTCAGCTTTGAATTCCTGCCTCATTTAGCAAAGATATTTGGCTTGGTCACTGTTCCTCTTTGACAGTTTAGATATCGGTGCACTTAGCCTTCATGCAAACATGTGCTTTTTATTTTAGGCTATGCAAAACTATGTCAAGATGGTAGGGAAAATATATCCCCCGGCATCCTAGGATAGAAAGGATGGCAGTCAATTCAAATTTGTGTCCACCCTTCCATGACAAGTGCGTGCACATCCAGCTGAAAACCGTGTTTATTTCCAGTGTCCCTCTATGGTTCAGAGGTCAAGAGAAGGACAAACTCCACCATGAGTGGCAGAAGGACTTCCAGGAGGAGCCTCTCATGCTTCTGGCTGATCTATTCCTGGACTACATTTTTAATTAACTTGAAAATGCCCAAAAGAACAAATATGTCTTTCAAGCAGAACTCAAAAGATGAAGAACATACGCCAAACAAACACGAAGTTAGTGTGCTTTTGCTCTTTTTTCCTGAAGGAAAAAGCAGTGCTTCTATAAAACTCCAGTGCTCCCAGTTGTGATATAAAGACTCAACACACATTGGCAGAGAGAGGAGGTGGAACAATGCCTTTCTGAAATAAACCCCCCTGACTGAGTGTCACACTCGATTTCCACACAAGGAGAAGACAAATGCTGCTGGATCCAGTGCCCACATGCATTCCTGGCTGCCCAGCCATCAGAAAACGGTGGGGAGGGAGGTTATAACAGCATTGAGAGCTGGCTGGTCCCATGGAATGTTTTTAGGACATATAAAACAAATTTAAAACAAACAGTGAGCATGGAGCACTAACATGGTGAGAGCCCTTCTCAAAAATCTGAAGAGGCTCCTTGGAAACAACAACTCTTTGGAATCATTTACAAATGCTGCCCCATCTGTAAACACAAGAAACATCCTTAATGTAAACAGCGTCCCTCGCTCTGGAAGTGTGAGGAGAAATGAACAGGAAGCAGGGCAGCAGAAGGAGGAATAAATCAGCGACAGATTTTTATGAAACAAGACATCTTGGTCCTCGCGCTTATGCGCGCACACCAAAATCGCTTATTAAGGCCACGTGGATCCAGAGAGCTCTTTGGAAAAGAGAGCCTGAAGAGATGAGGAACATGAAAGGAGCATCTAGAAACAGATGGGACATAAGGTTTTCAATAAACCTGAGCATAGATGGGGATCTCACATCACAGCTACACTGCCTCGTGCTGTGAGCCCATCAAATTTCACAAGCTTTACGACATCGGACAGACTCTGTACATGGGGATGAAAATTTGCAGAGGATAAATCCAGCCAGTTACGTGGGGCTGATGAGCTGTGCGGTTCAGCTGTAGGGATGTCTCCTTCAGGAGAAAGCAAGGTCCCCTTGTAGAGCATTTCTGGAATCAGGAGCTTCTCAGTGGGATTTGCCAATGTATCTTGCCTGGTCCACGGTTAATTAAAGGATCACACAATTCCCTTTCCTGTTCTGTGCCTGTGCCAGAAATTCTTGTTCTAAGCCTGGATCTGGATCTCACTTTGAAATAAGACTTTTAAAGAATCCCCAGCGTCTGGTAGTATTCCATAGTTATTATTTGTGTTATAGGAAGACCAACAGATCCAAATACAAGACAAGAGCCAATACGGTCATTTCTGTACCAATACAGTGTAATTCTTATCCTGGAGAATTTACAAAAATAGGCAGAAATGGGCAGAAATTCAAACATGGGTAATTAGCAAGGTAGAGAATAAACTCTTGGTTCCTTGATATCCCCCATGCTGTCCTGTCCATCTGCCCATTCATTCCGGGCCTTCTAGCACCTCCTCATGACCACTGATGATTGTTTTTTTCATCAGGAGCTGCTGTGATGCTGATGAATACAAGTATTTCCTGGGACAGAGAAGACAGCAGAGAGAAGATCCCCCCAGGTGAGATCAGATTTTGCATTAAAAAGCTTTGTGTGTCTTCAGTTCTGACTTGACACCAAGAACCACCAATTAAATCTGACCCAGCAGATAATACGGATCTATTGTTATCTCTAAGATGTAACGGTGCCTACAACATAATTACCTGATTACATTCACCCTCACTCTGAGGCTGGCCACTCACAATCCATCATTTAACTGACCTCCATCAAGAGTTTGAAAAAAGGTGCCTTTGAAGAAAATCTGAATTTTACAAGAACACTCTATTAGACTACGGATTAAGACAGGAAATTGGTACCTAGGGTCAAATCCTTTTGGTACTATTTACATTGGAAAGGGGAGCCCTGATTTATATCTCTATAAATATTATCTTCTCACCAGGTGCCAGCTGCCAACGTGGGGCAGGGCTGGACTGTGTAGGTGTAAATCAGGGCGTGGTGCATCCTCTGCACCCGAGGACTCCACGGGATGAGGTGATCTCCCTGGGGATGTGGGGGGAGGTGTGGACTGCAAGACAAGATCCTTCGATTTGGGCTCCAGGGAATTCAGGGCAGAAATACGAGCCCAGAAATGAGCATCATGGGCTCAGAAGGTGGGGCACACGTAAGCACACTTATATAGATTCTCTCTCTCATTTAGGTCCACAGTGCACATGAATTAAGGGCTATCCCAGTAATTTGCTGCCATTCCTTTAAGCAGAAGCAGCAGCCACCTGCCTGGCTTGGGGCAGCATTTATGTAAAGGACTCCAAGCACACCTCAACCTTTATAAATTACATAAATCAGACTGTGCTCAGGAAGATGGACATTCTCCTGATTTTATCAGACATTATCAGCCCTTACAACGAAGTCCTGACTCACAAACTGCATTGGTCCTGCCTTTCCATCACTTTCTGCGCCATGAAGTCAGTCCCTTGGGATGAACAAGGGGTGAGCATGATGTTGGGCATCTCCTCCTTCTCTGAAAGCTCTTCAAGACCCAGCTCATCATCTCACACCCTTTTGGGACACAAAGAGATGTCAGTGATTCCACCACTGCTTTTCACTACGATTTTGTACAGTCCTGACCCATCTGGAAGGGAAGAGGAGATGATGAAGCAAATTTCCCCACATGCAAACCAGAGCTGAGATCCTCCCATGAGGAAATCCCAGTAACTGGAGCTTTGCTCATCAAGCCACCTTTAAGTATTCAGTTTGTGAAGTGCCTTGGGTGAGTCAGACTCAGCAGCGCCCTGACATTTGCAGGAGGCCCTTGGCAGAACGAACAGAAATTGCTTGCTTTACACTTCTGAAAAAGGTCTGTGCTGGTTAAGCTCAAGAATATTTTTAACAAAAGATGGCACAGCAGAAGTATTTCAAATAGGAATTCTGTATCATTATATATGGAGTTATTTTTCATATCTGAGTGTGAGCAGGATTTATGGTAAGATTGTACCTTCAACTATTGCTACCACAACTGCTGCTCCTACCCAGTCATTAAATCCTGGGTTTTTGGAAGGACTAAGAGCCTTTCGTAGTAAATAAATATAAGTATCCTCAATTTACTATTGGAGAAACAAAGACAGAAAGCAAAGACTTTAGATCTTCCTGAGAGCCCGGTCTGTGAAACGTCCATGCTGGAAAACCGCAGTGCTCAGGAAAAAAAATGATACAGGATCTAAGAAAGCTTCAACTGTTTTATAGAAACATTTACACACATCAAAACATTTCATCCCAGGCCACTGCCACTGCAGGTAGCTGCTAATTAAAATCTGCTGTGCTGTGGCTACTGTCTCTAAAACTCTGGCCAGCATATGTTTTATTTCTCTTCTTTTTTTATGGTTCTATGTTGTTTGTTTAGTTTCTGAGCTTGTCTGATGATATTTTCAAAATTCAGTTTTATGTTTAAAGATTAAGTTTAATAAGCTTGTACAATATATAAAAAGATTATAATTTATTATTCAAAAAGTTTCCTGACAAGATGTCTACAAGAAACATGACCCAAACCACACCGCCTTGTAATAATATCTCTTAAAAATTCCTGACCTCCCACTAAACACTCCTGCAGACTTCCCTGCTTCAGTCCTTGCTAAATATCTCATACATGTCCCCTATAACATTACACAGGAGGAAATGAAACGGGAAAGTCATCAGCTCAGACTGACAAACGAGGGCAATTATCTACCACCATGTTATTTTCTCTTAGTACTGACAAAAAGCGCTTTTTCTGGCAGTGAAGGGCTGGAGGCTCATGAAAACACTTTTGGATCCCCTGTGACACTTGATGCATCTTTTCTTTTCTTAAAAATGGGCCACTGAGAATATGGTGCACTGGAAAAGGAGAGAGGGCGGGGGCTGGCCCTATGCTTAGGGAGCACAGGGAGTACAGGTGTGAGGAATGCAGGTGTGAGAGGTAGAGGTGTGAGGAATACACGTTTGAGGAATACAGGTGTGAGAAGTAAAAGCGAAACCACGACGGGTGTGGTTGCTCTGCGGTCAGCCCCTTCTGACAGGGGTTTGGTGCTCACATAACCACCCCCAGGCTCAGCCCAGGGGTGGTGCTGCCTCTGCCTGCCCCCAGAATCACTTCTCAGCATCTCCTTCACTCCCCAGCCCTGCTCCTGCACACCGTGTTCACTGGGACAGGGGTTTTGCCACCACAGGTGATGCTCCTGGCTGAGGGCAGTGTGCCCTCTCCCAGCGGTTTCCATGTGCCCAGTTATCCAGCTGCCTGCTTTCCCTGCATTATATCACAGGGATGGACACCTTTTTGCCATCACCACTGTCCCTGTGTCCCCACAACTACAGGTGACAACCAGGTTGGGCATCGAGTTGGTATTTTATCGACACAGCTGTTTGACAGTTTGTGATTTGCATTTTTACAGATTTCATGTTTGCTAAAAACAGCTTGCCTTTCTAGCTGGAGAATGCTTTTTTTCCTAATTTCATCTTTTTGGGGTTTTTTTTAAATTCCTTGTGATAGGGTTTGGGAGCACTACTGTAAGAGAGCTTTGTGTGAGCTTGGCCCACATGCCAACAGCTACTCACCATCACTAATAGGTAAAACTACTCAGGGATTTTAAAGCTTTTAACAAGACCTTGTCTAGACTGGTATTTAGTGGCAATACAATTAAATCATATTGCAGAAGAAAAAAAGAAAAAGAGATTAAATTATTTTAATTACCTTTCGAAGCCACTTCTTCCCTGTAGAGGTCAGACCTTGACTTAAGTCGGTGCACATCAGGTGCTGCTCCACTGATGCAGCAGCAGTGTGAAGGTTAAAGGGATCATGTGTTTGCCTATAAGAAAGGCTAAAGCCTGGCCTAAACACAGCTATATTAGCAATAAATCTGTTCTCTTCTTTTCCTTGCTACAAACTTTGCCAAAGGAGTCCCTCAGCATAGGGCTGTCACTCAGGATTCATGTCAAATGTCCGGGATACAGATACTGAGCATAAGCTGGGATGCATGGATGTTTTCCATTCCTGTTTCCCATGGGCATCTCCTTGCACTTTTGTGCCACCCTGCTCTGTAGACCCTCAGTGTGGAGCAAAGACCAACCATGTCCAGAGTGGGCAGGGGCTGGTCCATGTTTATTTCTCCCATATTATCCCATTCATTGTTTCTCTACCATGCTCGGGTGGATGGCATTGCTTTGCTCCTTGGGCTTTTCCAGCCCTCCCTCCACATCAGATGCCTCTCTAGTGCCTGATAATCTTTCCTGAGACAATTAAACCTTCATTTGTTGCTTCCTTGCAACTCCAGATTTTAAAACTATATACTTTTTTTTTTCTGTTAGGTTAGGATTGCTTCCAACTTCCAATCCCCAATTTAGATTACACGCTCAGAAACTAACTCCAAACATTTACTGCGTTTGAAGGTCACAGTGCTATTGATTGATTTCCAGTTATAATGTATGTTGTCCTAACATGAGTTAAAAACATTCTGGGCTAAATCCAAAAATGCTGGGATCAAAGCATCTGGACTTGTTGCTTTCATGTTTGGCACATAAAGGGGCTGGCAGTCACCAATGTGGTCTTGGCTGGGCTATAGTTGTTTTCATTCTCTGATGTGAAACAGTTGGGAATCACAGACCCTCCAACAGTTATAGTGGACTAAATAAAAATTGGCTTAATAACCTGCCAAGCATTTGAAAGTGCCAGTCTCCAGAGTTTTTCACAACTTATTGGCTATGGCATGTTTTTCTTTTCATTTCTCTTGTGTTTTTTTCTTCCTCTCCCTCTCTTTTTTTTAAGAAAGAATTTTCTGCAAAATTAGACTTTCAGTTGGGTATTTGAAATAGGTAAAGTCTTCATCTCATCAGACTCTATTTATCATCTTTGATCTGACTTCACTCATTCTTTTGGCTGCTCCATCTGATTTTATAATTTAAAAAAAAACCCAACATTTTTGCTATCAAACTTATCACATAAGAAAATAAACAAGGGCCAATTTCTTGGCTAGCCCGTCTTAAAGATATCCCAGCACTGCATCTGCATGTCAGCTTTTCACTTTCAAATTCACTTTAAACAGATTATTCCTAAAGTTTTTTCATTAGTCTCCCTAAAAGTCTTCTATTTACATTTGCTGTTTATAAAATCGCATCCAGGGGCTGTTGTGCAACGCGCTGCACAGAGTCAAAAGCCATCAAGCCCTTGAGACAAACAATGGAAACACTTCACAGATGGGAGCTGTTGTACAGATGGAGGATGGGGGCAGGAGGGACATGGAGGTTGGAGAGAGGAAGAATTATGGATGTTGGCCATGGTTGCGAAAGAAGCCAGTGGCAGAGCCAGCCACTTAACCCACGTTCCCATCCAATTACTTCCCTACTAATTAATTTTCCTCTCTCATCCTTTTAGAAGGCACATTATAATTTTTACCCCCTTCTCTCGTGTTTCTGAAAAAACAAAGCGCTGGCGATTGAAAAATTAAATTCTTCGTGAACGTCACGCATTTTTTCAGTCACTTTGGCTAATTTCTAGGAACTCTGCGCTGGCCTCGGGAGCGATGCTTCGGATCAGGCATGGGGGCTGCCCCTGGCGAGGGCAGCACCATGAAGGTCACTGCTCCCAAAGTGAAAGAGCTGCTCCTGTTATTTCCAGCCAGACAACGGCACCTTGCTGCACGCTGGGTTGAGGGTAATGCTCAGACAAGTTTTAGTGCAGTCTATCGGTCAGAGAGAGCAGTGCTGCTCCTCCTGCTTGCCACTCTTGACAGCTAATCCGCAGGAAAAGGGAATTTATTGTGGCCCCATCAGTGGTTCAGGCCTGCACTAGACCTCAGCGTCCAAGATTGATGCCGTCAATGTTCTTTGCCCATCCCTGCGTGGCTTCAGCAAACATCTCCCGAGGGACCACGTGCTGCAAATCCCTTTTCTGCTGCCCAAGCTGAGCTGAGGTTCCTTGGATTCAGGCAAGTGATATCAGAGGAAAAAATGGGAGAAGGAAAAGGACTGTATGATCCTCAACCTCTGCATGAGAAGCAGAGTCTTCTCTGACTGATTTTTAAACAGACCGTTTTCAACATCTCCATGAGGCTTCCAATCAGCTCTGGGACAGTAAAACTTGGATTGAAGAGAGGGTGAAACCAGCTAAAACTAATGTTTTAGAGACAGTCAGGACATGAGGGATGAAGTGTTAAAGCAAAGAGATGATTTCAGTTCTGGCACCTTCGGCGAGGCTCAATATCTCTTTAGGACTCGTAGTAATGAAAAAATGAATGTTCCGCTAAGAAAACCAACACTCAGCATAAAACACACATTTACCATTAATATGTAGTCCAGAGCCATCTAAAAGTAAGATTACCTTACAGTAAAATGAACATAAATTTGGCTTGCTAAAGGATTTTGAGGACTCTTTTTGTTTTCAGGTGAAACATTATCAATTGCTGCTGTGTGTGGCTGTATTTATACGGTTTGCTTTTCATACTGCCATTAGAAAAACCCGTGCACATTCTTTCCGTGTAAAATAATTTTGCAAAATAGCTTAGTCCAACAGTTACACCTAGTCTGAGTATCAAAGATTTTTTTTTCTTATTTTTAATGTTTTGATTATAAGTGAGTAAATGAGCATATGTGCAATTATATTTTGGGTGCAATAGCTTCAGCCGCCACATTTTGGCATTTTATTTTATTAGCTAAAAGCTCACATATGGTTTCCATGTTTCCAATCTGGCTTTAAGGATGCAATGGCTGAATTAAGCAATGCTTCTCCTCACTCCAATTCCCTTAGATGCACTTAAAAAGTCCATTCAGATTATAAAAAAAGTAAATTAAGGTTTATAATATTCAGAAGGTGGCCCATGGTAGTGAATAATACAGTGCTATCTTGTAAGTCCCCTTGCACCCTGCAGAAACTGTTAAAAGCCGAGTTTCATAGTTTAAAATATTAAATCACTCCATGATCCTGTGGGGCCGAGTCATGCCTGAATCCCAGCCTACTTCTTCTACGAACAACGATGCCATTATACCAGCAGGAGAACCCCCAGATTATGGGTCACTCCACATGGCCACTGGGATTTGCAGGTCCTTCAGCACCTCCCCACGTTGGACCTGGGGGATTTGGGGAGCATTTTGAGAGTCCTCATTCAACAAAGCCTGGCCAAGCTTGGAAAAGTGACCTGGAGGAAGGAGCTCGGGGTCACTTGATGTGTAGCCGTGAGAGTGGTCAACGGGAGCTGAGCAGTGGATGGGACAGAGGCCTGGGAGAGGGGCACAGCTCCAGGGAGGTTGTGGAAAGGGCACGAGCAGCTCTGTATCCCACAGGCTTTGGGGCAGAGGCGGTGTGGTTCGGACGTCAGGCAGCACTTCCCAGCCGCAGAGGTTGTGACTCCCTAAATGCAAAGAGGGAAGTCAGCGAGTCCCTTGGGAAGAGCTTTGCAATAACTGCGCAGGCAAACACATGTCAGGGAGGGTCTTGGCCTCGGTGCAGCAGCTTGGCTGAGTGACCTCCCAGGTCCCAGCCAACCCCGCGTTTCTGTGAGCTCATCAAAACACATCCAGCACGTCTGGGAGCACGGGAAAGAGGGACTTCTCTGCTGAAGTGGGGCAAAGTAAGTCAGATCCAGGACATCCCTCTTTTATCATAGAATCCTGGAATGGTTTGAATTGCAGGGGGGCCTTTAAAGACTGTCTCATTCCAGCCCCTCGTCATGGGCAGGGACACCTTCCACTATCCCAGGTTGCTCCAAGCCCTGTCCAGCCTGGCCTTGGACGCTCCCAGGGATGGGGCAGCCACAGCTTCTCTGGGCAACCTGTGCCAGGGTCTCACCAACCATCCTACTTACAGGCCAACAGACTTACTTCTCCAGATCTTCGAGTTTCCATCTAAATCCATCCAAATCCAGCAAAACATGCATGTTTGAACATAACCCATATCCATAGGTACAGTTAAGTATGGGATTAAACAGTTTTCTGAATGGGGTCCCTATGTTACTAAGGATTGGCTGTTAGTCTTGGCTCTTTTTTTCAGCTAAATTAAGATGGGAAAAGGTTTCCACACTGGGATGAAGCCAAGGGTTTTTCTCTCCCTTTCTCTCTCTTTTTTTCCACCTTTTTCTCTCCAACAGAACAAGATAGATGCCTGACAACCGTTTCTATCTTGCTAATATCCTGAAATTTGGGCCTTTGGGTGTGGGAAATTCGAGACTAAATCGCTGCTCAGACGCACTCAGTTGAAGGTTATAATCCCACTTCTCACATATGTGAGCTCTCCTGACCCCTGGGATGTTTAAACCAGCAGAATTCTTATGATTTGGGTTAATCACAGAGTAAGAAGGGGAGACATTGTAAGGGATGGTCTAAATTTATCTGATTTTTCACAGGGTTTTGATGTTGACAAATACCTTTCTAAAGCTTTGTTTTAATTGAAGTGTCCTGATCAACTCTAAACATTTCACTGATATTTTAAAGGGTGACCACTATTTTTTTCAGTTCTTTGGAGACATCAAACTCCCATAACTTTGCCTGGAGTCATGGAGAAGGAGGTGACTGCAGCTTTTCTGAAAATCAGCCGTACGTACACCACGTTTGTGAACAGAATTACTGTCTGTGATCACTTTTAAAAACGTAGGCCTTGGATGTCTTCCCTCTTTAGTACCAGTGAAATGAGCTAATCAAAACATGGAGAGCTGGGAGAACAAGTGAATATTGTGTTGGAAATTCCACGCAGTGCCTGGACTGGTCCACACGGACACACAGTCTGCAAGATCAAGAGATGCTTCAGCCCTTCTGCCGACACTTGAAAAAAACCACTCTAAGGTTTGAGGAGGAAAGCAAATTAATGGAAACATCCGCTTAAAAGGACCGTTTCCAATCACTGGTACTCCATTCATTACAGGCCTGAGTGGTTCCAGAGACAACAGAAAACTATGCATTGTTGCAATGCCAAGAACAAGAGACGCAATATGGATGTTGTGTTGCTTCTCACTCATGGCAATCTGAATGTTTTCATGCCCTTCCCATCTCGCCTGGCGCGTTCATCAGCCAGAAAGTTACTGCCACTGTCTCCCTCGTGACCTAACGGGAGGCAGGGCTGGTGTTTCAGGGCCCTTCCAGCCAGACATGGTTGGGTTGGGGTGCTGGCAGTGGAGCTGTGTTGCTTGCACAGCCCCAGGAGCAATGTAAGGCAGGCACTGGGCAGGAGTTCTGCCTGATGCGTTGTCAAGCTAAAAACCTTTTATGGGAGGCAAAGTTTTTTTTATGGGAGGTAAAAGCGCAGCAGTCATTTAATTAACAATACCTCAAAGCCTTCAGAGAACCACATGGCTGAAGTTTTCCCAGGGCCACTGTGATAACTTGTTAAAATTTGGCCAATGCAATTTAATCTTCGCTCCGCCAGCCATTTCCCCAGCATCCCTGTGGCGTGGCAGTGACATTATGGCACGGACTCTCCAGCATGGTGAGGGTTTGAAAATGTCACCATATGTTACAGATCTCTCAAGAGCACATGGAAAAACTTCATCTCGAGGCCTGGCAAGGCACACACAGTAATACAGGGCTTTTTCAGAGAGTGAAGCAGCAGCCTTTCCTCAGAGCTTGCTTCCAACCCGCCTCGAACAGAAGGGGGGTGCACCATTTCTGAGTAGTACCTAAGGAATCTGTGCTCAAAATACTCAGCAGGTAAGGCAGAAATAACCCTACAATGTCCAATATTACCTGCATTGAGGTCAACAGGCCATAACTGGGAGCAGGGCATCAGCTGCCACAGCCCAGTGTGAAGTCCATCGCAGTCTACTGGAGTCACCCGCTTCAGTTGAGTTTGATGAAGCCAGAATGGGTTAAGAAATGGGTATGTGGGGTGAAATTGTGCAACTTGTATTGTTTTGGCACTACGTATATTCTAAACTAACAATCTTGGCCAAGACAGGCCTTTTTTTAAATCTTTCCTTTTAGGCCTCTTGTAATTTAATCTTACCCAAAATTTATGGAAAGAATACATACCCGCTTTATGCCAATCAGTGAGGATTAGTCCTTGCAAAGACTGTTTCTTCCGTGCTATTTTGCATCTTGCTGCAGTTTTCTAGATCTCTTAAACGTGAAAATAAACAAACATCCATACATCTGGGAGCAGATTTCCAAGAGGAGCCCAGCGCCAGCTTTTTTTTTCCTTTTCTGAGTGCTCAGCACCCACGATGGGGCCAGTTCAGCTAAACCAGGGCCAGGTTTCCATAGGAACACGGCGATCTGGAGGCTCCCATCGTGACAAATATGCGCAGATCCATCGTTTAACTCATCCTCCCACCCAGGAACGATAAAATGACACAGTGCTGCTGCAGCAACAACATCAGCCATCGATAACAACAGCAACGACCCTGTGACGGACACATAAACAGCTGGGAGGAATGTTGGCCGTGCAGGGCGATTGCTCAAGTCCCCGGTGCAGACCTGAGTGTTTGCTTATGTTCCTGCTTGGCAAGATACGGCACTGTGGAGATACTTGGGCAAGAGAATGGTTTCTGGCATGCCACTGATCCCTTGGAGCAGAAGAGAATGGTTGGGAAGGGAGATACGGCGTTGGTAACTGCTCTTCCTCGCTGATTTACTGGGCCTGCCCCTGATTTATGAAGTGCAGCTCTGGACAGGATGTTGCCAGTTGAGGCTGTGTATTGCGTGTCAGCTGCAGGGTTTGGGGATGACCCCTGTCCTGCAGGGAAATGGCTCTACACTGGACAAGGGATGGTCTGAGCAGGTGTTTTCCATCTCCAGCCTCTGTGGCCAGGCGAGTTACTCAGTCTGACAACTGCCAAGTGCACATTTAATTGGACAGGAGAGAGAGCTGGGTGAGCAAAGCAGGGAAGCCTTGCCTTTATTCATACAAACAGCCTGATGAATTTCTTTCTGCTACAGTCCCTCCTTTTTTTGTGTTTCCTTTCCACAAACATTTGAGCGAATCAAATTCACAGAAAAGCAATTCCATGGTCTCATGTGAAAGAGTCACTGGAAATCATTTCTGCACGCAAAAATAATCAGGCTTGCAATCAGGGGACAACAACCTCATGTGCCAGAGAAGCCACAGGAAGTTGGGTGTCTGATCTATATCTCAATATGCACAGAATCAGAGAATCATTTAAGCTGGAAAAGCCATCTGAGACCATTGAGTCCAACCATTAACCCAGCACTGCCAAGGCCACCACCAGCCATGTCCCTAAGCACCACATTAACATGTTAATTGAACAATTCCAGGTGTGGTGATTCCACTGCTGCCCTGCACAGCCTGTTCCAGTGCCTGACCACTGCCAGGGAATACATTTTCCCTAATAGCCAACCAAAACCTCCGCTGGCACAACTTGAGGCCATTTCCTCTTGCCGTATCACTCGTTATCTGGAAGAAAAGACCACTGGGTTCAACCTCCTGTCACGGAGTTGTAGAAAGTTATAAGGTCCTTCTGATCCTCCTTTTCTCCACACCAAACAACCCTTGCAGGCAGATTCTGCTGTCAAACACAGGAGTGGTGAATAGTCACACAAAAAAAATGTTTTGTTGAGAAATTAGTCAGAAGAAAATGTAGAAAATTACAACTGCATGGATCATCTTCCTCACAAGAAATTATACAGGGTGATGGGAACAACTTTCAGTGTGTGGGACCGCTTTGCATGCCATGTCTTTTTCGTAAGAATTCTTTTCCAACGTTATGAAAAAAACCCAAACCAAACCAAACCCCCACAGTTATTTGCTCACTGTTTGTAACACTCTGCAACTTTAAAAATTCTTCCTCCCCAGTGCAAACATACTTCCTCAGAGAGGCAGCAGCACAGCCCCGCTAAGATGCTTAAGAGGAGGTCAAGAGAAAAGCCATTTACCAGGGGAATCTCTCTCAGCCTTTAACACATTTTTATTGCTACCTATGCACACAGTGTTCTCTCACAGGCTAGATGAATAAATATGCCTCTTTTGAACAAACATTTATAATGCTATTTGAACACAGGGGAAAAACAGTTTCAGCTTAAAAATGATACTCACACCATGTTTACATTTTTTTTTCCCAAGCTGCAGTTAAAATGAAACTATCCAGACAGACATTCAGCATGAGGCTCGGGAAAGCATGTTTCTTTTGGTCCCTTTCACTACAGAATTTCACCTAAAAATGAAACACAA
>VZRR01004517.1:0-33630 GCA_013398015.1 Oreocharis arfaki | reverse complement strand
AGGGGGGCGGGAAATACAAAAGAAAGATTTGTTTGTAGATGAATTATTCTGTGGAAATTCATCCAAGAATATCAGTGTAATTGCTCATTAATAAGAGAGTTGGAAGATACTTAAAAATGTGTCTCTTCCTTTGAACTTTCTGAATCCAGCGTCTCTGAGCTGGTGATGTACTCTCTTGGAAGAGAGCATGGACCTCTCTTGGAATCAAAGGGTGCCCCTTTCCTCCTCCTCCACCCCCCAAAACCCAGCAGATAAGGCTCTGATCTGCTTTGGGGCACTCTGGGCGCAGCCCTCAGTGGCAGATCTGTCCCTGGGCAAGGAACTTCCTAATTTTCACCTCTTCGCCACCAAATTTTAAATTCCCGAGGCCAGGGAGCAGCTCTCATTTTATCAGATGATGGAGGAACGAGCTGGACCTCTGGACACCATCCCAGCAGCATTCCTAGTGCCAGTTTGAAGAGGATTCCTCACACACTAAAAGTTAAGGAGCTCTGAAGGGCTTTCCTGGCCGGGACTGGAGGAGAGTAATTGGGCCCTGTAAGGATCCCCGCTCCCCGAGCTGCGAGAAACTTCAAATCCCACTGACTTCACTGGCACTTCAGGGCACTCAGCACCTTCCAAGAGTAATTCCTCAAGCAGGGAGAGGTCTAGAAACATATATATTAGAGCACTTTACGTCCTCAGCTGCAGCAGGGCTCTTTCTGGTGAGCTTGACAAAGGACAGATTATATATTACGCCATGCCATACACTTCAGCAATCTAAGAATTCTGAAAATACCCCGTTCTATTACTCTCCCTGCTTTGACATGAAATATTAAACACCGCTTACCAAAGTGAAGTTATTGGACACAGATGTCCGCTATCACATTCAAATTGTTCAAGTCAATCTAGCTTTATATATTTTCTTTACTTAAGCATTTGTATAAACCCAAGTGTGCCCTGACAGTAATGATTTCACAATATACTATATTCAATTAAGGAGACAAATATGCATTTACATTTTTACTGAACTTGTTACACACACACACACACACACACACAGGCTCCAGCTCCAACTTATTTTTGACATTTGGTGGAAAATAAAGGAATAGAAAGGGTGCCACCTACTGAGTTGCTCAAACATTTTTGGAGGCCAAAAAGAATCATGCAAATTACCAATATGCTCATTCCAGTTAAAAATAAACAAACCTTCAAGCTATATTTATAAGCCTGTGGGAAGATAGCCATAGGGAGTGCTTTGGTTATCAAATCACTCAGTGACTGGAGCTCTAACCAGGGTGTAGAAGACTCCAGCCCAGCTCCCCCTTGACTCTCAGCAGGTTTGAATCCCCCTATTCCTCTGGAAAACCCCAAGAAAAACGAATCAGTCAGTGTCGTGGCAGTCCACGAATTTTTTTGGCAGGCGATGGATGTCACAACACACGGGAATCCAGCGGCGTGGCACCCAACGGGAACCGCTCCGTGGGACCGGCGTCACCCAGCAACCCGCCAGGAACTGCGGAGGTTTGCTGTCAAGTAGCTCGTCAGCTCTATCAGGCAGATGAAATTTAGGCAGATATCTGAATTTACAAGCTGAAAAGGTGTATCAAGGCTCAAGAATGACGACAGGCTCTCAGCACCACTTCAAAAGCCAATGTCCCTTTCTGACACCCATCAAGGCACAGCCTTGTCTTTAAGATCCTGCAGAGTGAGGCAGAAATGTTGAAGGTGTTGTGCCAGTGCTGCAGTTTCCTCACTTGGGGAGGACAAACTATCAAAATAAGCTTCAATGTTGCCTTGATATCAGGCAGAGAAGCTGCAATTCATGGCTTTTTCTCAGTTGTAAAGGTCAGCCTGGTCAGCCTTGACCTTCACAAGGGAAGCCAAGCAAGAGCTCTGTAAATACACCTCAAGGCAGGAAGATCACATCTCTGGTAAATCATGAGTTTGTATCTGGTCTGAAGCCAGTGACAAAGCAACATTTTCGTGGGAGTGGGAAATTACAAATAATCCCTCCTGACTGGCCATGAACACTGCTCTCCTTCATTCCCTAGTGCAGCCTCTGTGCAGAAAAGTTGGGATGTGCCTGCCATCAGTAATTTGTGGCTTAGCTTCCTTCCACAAAAGATGAAAATCATGTTGATTTTCTTGGGAAAAGTTGTAATTATGACTGACAGAGTCCCAGCTTTTTATCCTTCCTGATTGCACACAGAGCAGGGGGAGATACTCCCTGATGTCAGGTATGCCCAGGGTCAGGGGAATTGCATGAAAAGCACAAGTCTGGGATTTTTTTCATCTCTGATGAAGTGTGTCTGCTTTGGGTCTGAAAAAATATAGATTAAAAAGCACAGATTCACAAGTCTGGGCAAATAACGAATGACAGGTTAAGATTTTAATACTATGATAAGGCACTGGTGTAGTTAATTTTTCATTATTGACCATCTTCTCTTCCCCATCGTTGGTTCAGAAAGGATCCCAAGGGTGAGCTGGACACACCCTATTAATCCCTCTCTGCTGAGTGCAAGCTCAGCTCACTGAGCCCTCACCAGACCTGCAGATGTGCAGCTGTATCTCGGTCTTGGCACATGCAGACAGACCAGAGGTTTCCACAGCTATTGTGTATTTAATATCTGCCAGTTTCTTGTGCTGGGGACTGGTGCAGCAATTAAATACTTGAGAAAATAATTGTGAAACATTAACAGGTCCTTATTGTTAACAAGTATTTCTGGCAGAGATTCCTTCAGGGCAACTTGGACAAGGCACCCCGGCGGAGCTGGCAATGGCATTTTTTCCCAGAGGGACCTTCAAACCCTCTTGTTTGGGGCTTTACTTTGCTGGCAGCAGAGGCAGGAAGAAACTCCATTTTCAACATCCTCCTTCATGCCTACTCAAGGTAAAACATTAATTTATTGGTCATGATGCTTTTCACATCTCCCCTGCCTTGGCATGTGATGCAGGGGCTGAAGCACCATCTAGGTACTTGAGATAACAAGGGCTGCAGCTCCATCCCTTCTCCAGCTCCTGAAGGGTCCAGGGGCTGCTTTCTGCTTGCACAAGCCCTCCCTGAGACATGCATTAAAATGGATTCCTTCCACTGATATCATTCTGCCCCCAGTGTTTACGGGCATTTTTTGATTTTTCTCAAAGGAGGCAGCCCTGTCTCTCTAGAGGACTCTGTGTGGTGTTGGGGTTTTGTACATATTAAAAGAAAAAAAGGCAAAAAAAGGCAAAAAAAGCCAAGGTTCTTGTTTTGTTCTGTTTTTTTTTATTTTAAGCTGGAAATCAAAAATAATAGAAAATCCACTGCAAATTCAAATACTGATGCACCAAGTCACACATGTTGTTATCTCTTGTCGAGAGCACGTTATTGAAGCAGTGACCCTCAGCTACCAAATCAATCCTCAAAGCTTCCCAAGGGAAGGAAATCCCCAGCTAACACCCTAGAGCAGAAGAGTTTGCAACAAGAAACCAAACCCACCCAGCCCCCACCAATGCTCTTTTCAAAGACGTAAAGATTTCCAGGTGCTTGACATCCACGTTAACTTTTTAAGTAATAAAACTTGAGCAGAGGATTCCCGTTGGATCAGAGGAGAGACTTTGCTACAACAATAGCTGTGCTGGCAAACTGACTCCTTTCAACACATTCTTGAGTTTGTATTTTAAGTGGTTTTGCCACATTGGCAGCCAAAAATAACTATTTTCTGATCAAATTCACAGGTTCTTGTAAAATATTTTAACACGCTAACTCTGACCGTGAGCAGTCCTAATAGTCCTTCAAGCTGCCTGTTCAAATCTCTTACTTTTGAGAGGGTGAAGGGCTCCACAAAAGGCTCGAGCAGAGCGATGCCATCCGTGGCTGCTGTTCCTGCAGCATTCCCACCCCTCATTACCCAGGGATAGAGCCTGTGTTTAATGTGATGCTATTTGCTGCTTTGTACTTCATATACACCCTTAATGTAAAGTAATAATTAAGAGCAGCCTTCCCCTGCGCCTGGTAGTGCAAGGCCAAGATCCACAACAGCTCCCAAAGCTGAAATGTCAGGGAAAAGGGAAAAAAGCAAACGGACAGGCAGGAATTACCCCCCAGTCCCTCCTTGCACCGATCTCGCTCTTTGATGACGATGTACAGCAAGAAATCTTAATGTGGGTCTTACGGAACAAATAAATCATTTAAAAACTGGATTTCTTGGTGAAAAACAGCCTCCTCCAGCTGCAAAAATTAAGAGCATTTTCATTAAGTCACTCCCTAAGTAATATACGGCACTCTAAGGCTTACCAAATAGCAGAGAAATGACAGGCTGGTTTCTCGCTGATGGGAGCAGGGCACAGTCAGTGGGACGCGGAGCATTTCCACCCCAAACGTGGCTCCACTTACCCAGCCAACGTGTGCCCAGCTCACAGTGCTGCTCCCACACTGGGAAGCCTCCACAGCCACCTCCAAAGCTGGGGACAGAGCTGAGATAACCCCCAGATTTCTGGCTGAACCGAGGATGTGTAGGCAGAAAGGCAACACAAAGAACAGAACCTGCTGCAAATGGCAGAGCTGCCACTTTTGTGCTCCTTTGGGTAGAAGGTCAGTGAGGTCACCTGAGCAGGTGGATCTCAGTTACTGCGGACCAACACGGTGGCCTCAGATAACAGACCCTAAATTAATGAATTCATTATCATCAGGCCCTTGGAATCACTAGAGGGAGAAGGGAGCACATGCCTTAAACCAGGATGTTACATCTGGACAGGAAAGAACTCCCAGTAGATGATGGCATGAAGCATTTAAGCATTAACTATAACATCTACACCACATGCAGCTTCTCAAGATGTTTTGCTGTCATCAGCTCAGTAAAAGATAAAGATTTATGGGGCTATTACTGAAAAGGAAGCTAGATACTGCCAAATGGCACGGACAGTTAGATGACTACTTGCTGACATCTTTATTCATATATAAAATAACACAACTGAGTTTTTTTTAAACTACCATGCTTGAAGGAATCAAGAAAGCAGTGCCTTATCATACAGCACTTTTAAGTCATTTTGAAACCATTCATGGGCTTTGTATAGTTGTTCCTATTGCGTGCATACAGAATATTCTATTAGCACCCTGTGAACTTCTGGTGTTGACTAAAATAAGAGATAAGCAGTGTCGGCTGCAGATTGGGATAATGACTTCTGAAGATGCTGAGGGACCATCCCAAGCAACAGAGCTCCCTGGATACAGTCACAAGGTCACTCTGCTCCTATATATCTCAGATACTAGGAAAAAAATTTTTACTGTGAGGGTGGTGAGGCACTGACACAGGGTGCCCAGAGAAGCTGTGACTGCCCCACATGAGGCCAGAAGTAGACGGTCTTTAAGGTCCCTTCCAACCCAAACCATTCCATGATTTATGAACATTTCAAGTACTGCAGAGGCATGGCTTTTTAAAGGTTTAAAACAGATCAATGCTAACTCTGCAGAGGGTGAGAATACTATGGTTTAATATTCCATGTCTAGTTTTTGATCAGCTTTTAACAGCAGTCTGAGAGGTTAACAGCAATAACATCAACAGCTTCTCTGAATAGTTTAAATATGGCTTCTAATAAAGAAATTACCCAGTAAGTTGGAAGGATTATAGAATTATTTCTAGAACATATGTCAAAAAGATGACAAACCAAATGAACTTAATTATTCTGTTCCTTGTTGAAAACTGCAGGAAGAGTGAAGTAAATCACGCAAGACAGAACCCTGCAGTATTGCACAGCTCGATTCAAAACGTTTGCCCTGAAATTTAAAAAGGAATCCAAGTCTGCTCTCCCAGAAAGCAGCAAGCCAGAGCTGCCCACTTTTCCTCTGACAGCTTGATCTACTGTTCCCCCTTTGTTACACATTTTGAATTCAATTTAGCCTGCTACTTCCAATTAACCAGCACACTCTCGTTGCATTATTTGGCATTAAGCAGGCACACGTGTTCCTTCAGCCCCTGCCAATGTGAGAAGACAATACCCTGAAGGTGAATCAGGCAATTTGTTGGCAGAACTGGGCTCTGGGAATGCCCAAGCAGGCCAGTGGGAGGCTGCAGGTGTGTGGTTTCAAATGCCTTCACAGTGCTCCGTGCCCAAGTCTTCCTGAAATGTTACACTCCATAACCATCCTCTTCCAGCAAGATTTATGCTGTGTTTTGAATATTTCTAATACTCCCGAGCCTGAGTGCCAGAAAACTCTATTTGCCAGGCTCGGTCACTGGCCAAGTTGCCCTGGTCAGGGATCATACACAAACTCATTTGGACACAGGCCATTATCTATCCTATGCAAACTCCTAAAAGCAGGTGTGATTTCAGCCTGTTTGCTCTGAATGCGAAATAGCTCAGCAGAATAAAGTTTCATTCACAAGGGAAGCCTGTTGCTTCAAGACTAGCAATAAGGGAAAAACAAGAGCAAGTTTTAATGACATGTTTATATATATATATAAAAAAATCAGCATCCTTTCACTACGACACGTCTACAACAGAAAGAACAGTACAGATCTGAGATACATCCCACATATTCCTTGAAGAGGGGTTACAAATTCACAGAGACACAATATTGCTATGCAAGTGCTTACTAAAGGCAATAAAAAGAACAGAATAAACAATTTATGCTCTACAAGGCTGAGATTTGGTGTTTACTGCTGGAAATTGCTTTACACAGTGTCAGAATTTAAAGCAGTGACCTTGCAAAAGGATTACTGGGCACAGTTACAGCCCGTGCTGGGAGCTGCTCAGTCAGCCACAGGCCAACCTGAAGGAAAAGTCCCTCAAAAACTGGGGACTGAGGAGGTTTCTAGCCTAAATATAAAAATATTAACACAAGGGTAGGAGAATGGAGGTTTCTTGGTCCACCAGTGCTCTCAAAGATTGCTCCTAAGCTTTACTTTGCTCTGATAAGAAGCTGAATTCTAACAGAGTCGCCGTTTGATCTGCACAATGAAGCCACGATGGCTCCCAAATGTGTCTTTGCCTCTTCTGGGAAGGACATGAAGGTATTATTTCCATGTTTGTCCCGTTGGCAACTCCTGACACTATGCTGGTTATTACTTACACAAACAGAAACCTGCAGCCAATCAAAATAATATGGTTGGCAAGGAATCTGGGCAAACTTTAATAGCTATGGTTCTTCAACATAAAAAGGATAAAAGTAGAATAATAATTTTTGGCAGGGGAAGCGGGGAATTTTTAAAATTCTGATTGTTTTCCTATGAGGATAGTGTTAGTGAAGCCTAACTTAAAACACGTTGTTCTGGTTTCATGAGTTCGCAGCGAGCGAGATTCTGCTGGGCCCACCGAGTTACACTCAACTCCTTCCCGCTCAGACTGAATTATCTGGAATACACAAGGTAAGAGAGGGGGACTTGGCAAAGGAACTGCATGGCTGAAATAATTCCAGTGTCTTTCTGAAAGGAGTTATCTGCACGTGCAAGTGTGTTACAGAGGGACACACAGAGCGCTCTCTCCAAGAAAGCGTAATTAACTTCAGCCTCCCGGGAAACGGGGAGCCAGCAAAGGCCTTCACCAAGAGGAAGATGGACATCAATCTAACTATAAACCCCATTTTCACTGAATTTTTCACTTTCATTTTGCAACAAGCCCCAGTGCTGTGGTCAGGACTGTATCAGCCTGACACTCTTTCACTGGAATCTGATGAAGCAAATAAGCAGAGCTGTATTAATTTAGTAGCAACTACCCTCACTTGCTGCAAAAGTCATCTCTGGAACAGCTGATTTAGTCAGTTTTCCATTAAAAAATTCCATCCTGTCTAATAAAGACTCCTTTGTAGGCAAAGAATTAGGTAAATGTGTAAACTCTAGTAAGGAGCAGAGTCAAAACATTAATATCACAAACAAGTAAACTTCCTTAATTAATAGTTAATAATGTAAAGCTGTGGCTCTTCTAGAAAACAAAATCCTGCAACATTTTCTCTGCCTTATGAAAAAGAAAAGGGCCAAGATAAAACATTCCAGCTACCCCAATCAAAATTCATCTCTAAAAGTATTTGAAATGTCTAATTCTGATTTTTACCTGCATATGACTGTACTTCGTTTCGGAACAAAAAGTCATGCAGAACCACAAATCAGAATGGTCTGTTTGATGGCACTGAAGTGAATTTCTTTCCCCAAGGTAATAACATAAAGAAGCCAAGAAGCATTTTGAATAAAAAAAGTCTATTGCATATGGAGCGGTTTGTATGAATTGGCATTTCTTGATTAAAAAAAAAAAGTTTGCTGAAATATTTCCCAAAGCAGATCTACTTGGGCCTCTAATTCATTGGCACGGGCTCAGTATCAGTCACTTACAATATGTGTTTCATCATGTACCCAAAATCGTGACATCCTTTAAAAACACTTCATACAAAAATCTTTTATTTCCTTATACTACATATTTACAATTCTATTATCAAGGTACTGTGGAAAATGTAAACAAGTATACACAGGTGTGAACAATATGGCTTGAGAAAGGTTTCCCCTTTGGTTAGCTGCTCAAATCACATGCCAGTCTACAAAAATAAGAGAAAAACAGTACATTGGATACATTCTGCTGCCTGACAGCAGTGTAAAGGGTTTTATGCACAAGCTGCTGGGTAACCACACCAGCCTCAGGGCAGCTGTCCATGAACTGGAATGTCTGATGTCTCGAATGTGGCCAGTGGAGGGTCACTGAGGTAACAGGGTGTCTTCAGAAGAGAAGACCAAGGCTGTAGCCAACTACCCCATGGGGGCTGCGGGGAAGCCAAAGGCTCCTTAGAGATTCACAGTGGAAGGATGAGAAGCAGTGGATCAAAGATGAAACTTAGGAAATTCTGATCAGAAACCAGGAAAAAAATAAGATCATGAAATCTTCACTAGGACAGGTTCAAAGAGGTGGTGGGATCTCCATCCTTGGAGATACTCAGTGGGATGAATCTCTGACATTTGACTTGAATGATGAATCTCTGACCCATTTGACTCTGAAGGTGACCAGGCTTTTAAAGAGAAGCTTGGACCTTCAGAGGTTTTCTACAACTTTACTCAGTGATTCTACAAGAAGTCTTGAGTGCATTGTGACACTTGCACTACTTTGTAGTTTGGCTCTGCAGTAAATACAGAGTTACAATCAAAATATGTCAACTGCTCAACTGGAATTGTTCTTCTCCAGCAGTTGCAAAGATTGTATCTCATTGTCTCACAGGAGATTTACCTTACAGGTTCCAGTTCAGTGAAACTGCCCCAAATTCACATAATTGTAGGATCAGACCCAGCCCATCACACCTCCAAAAGAACATTTAAAATGTCACTGCCTTGCTGAGAGTCACACGCTTCTGGGACCATAATTTTGCCACATTTACATTGAATGAACTTTCCAGTGACATTCATTGAGCTCTACAGAAGAAATTAAAAGGGATCAGCATCAGCCCCAGTGATTTTCTGGCTGAAAGCACAGTTAGTTAATTAATTTTGACACATTCACAAATGCCTTTACTTTCAATATCAATGAAGTGATGAATAACAACAATAAGACTTCCATGAATCTTGGAAATCACCTCCCAAACCTGTATTGCCTCCCACAGATCACAGTTTGAAATAAACTCCCAGGTGAGCAAGTGCCACTTGCTCTGGCCTGGATAGTTATTGGCTGCAGATGTGTTTAAGACCTGGGGTGAACCATGGGGGGAAAATTGTTACCTCACCTTCCCATCCAACCTCCTGCCTCCTGCTGCACCAACTCATCCCTTACCCAACCACAACAACAAACGTCTTTAAAAATCCCAACTTACTACCAATTATTGCCATTTTGTCTCTTGCAAGACAAAAAACCTGCTCTTGCAGAGCTGCAATTTGCTCTGGTGGGTGAACAGAGTGTCAGCACAAGAGCTGGGACTGCCCATACTCCGTGTCTGCCACGGACCTGATGCCCCTTCTGAAGTGCACTTCTGATACAGTCAGAATCAAGTGGTTACTACATAGATCTTCTAACTCCTAACCTAAAGAGAGGTATAAAGAGGCACTCTGCAATCTTTTAGATTGGTTAACTCAGAATATCAAAATACAGAACATAATTTTTTTAATAATGACATAGTTCTAGATCAAAGGAAAACCTGTCCAAACAGACAAAATAGCACCAAAATGTCTTTGTTCTGTGAAGCGGCCACCAGCAGCTGTTGAATGGTATCAGGACTGTTGTAAGATGATTTAATAAAAAAAATGGCTCAATAAAAACACAAAATCCAGAGAGATTATCTGTAAGCATCTCTCCTTGCTTACTATCTGCTTTCTCCAATCAAGACAAAACCTACTCTGCACTAGCAGATACTGTTTGATGAGAAATGCTGCACCATTTGACAAACCACTGAGAAATTCATCTGATAAGATGTGAGAACACAGAATGCCAGGGGAGTCTGGCAGACGACACCACGCTCTTTGGAAGGCAGATTCAGACAGAGACCTTCCAATCAGTCAAACCACACCAGAAATACAGAGGATGCTCTTAAATAAATTAACAACTTATTGAGGACTGTGGCGGATTCTTCTTCAGCTGCAAGTTCAAGATTAAACTTTGTGCTTCTCTCGAACACACAATGTTATTCAAAGAGGAACTAACTTGATGAATCCCTCTAGTTTCTGTGCAATGTGATTTTGCAGTGAATCTGTAGAGGCTTCATAATCTGTGGAACACTCTTTAAACTTGGTGCTGGTTGTCAAGTGGGTTTAGAAAGTCCCTGATACGGAGCGCGGCTCATTCCATGGTGATGTGTTACATGCTGCTTATCCTGATACTCCTTGGAGCTGGTCTGATTAAAAACATGTCCAGGCTTTCAAGCCATGAATTATATTAATATCAGAAAGAATGTCCAGAGTAGATTAATGCAGGGGCAAGAGGCTAGGAATGAGCACACGGAACAGATTCAACTTTTTAAAAGGATCCAGCTACTAAATGGCCTCTGTAGTCTTCCATAAGAAGTGTGAATACTTCAGTACAATTCAAGCTGAATTGAATAACTGTTTTCATATCCAAATTCAAATACCGTCTGTGCATATAAAACAGTTCATTTATTAGTCCAAACGTTACTGTTGTAGAGCTCTTGGAAAAATACTCCCTCTTTCTTGAGTTTGTTCTTCATAAAAGGGAAGCTTTGGAGGGCCACCTAGAGAATTAAGTAGAAACATGGGTTTAGGTCCATATAACCTAATACTGAAATATTATATAGATTATACAATTTACACTTGAATAATTCAATAAATGGTAGCCTTGAAAAGAAGGTAGAGGAGGGAGTTACAGCAGCCTCCTCACAGAGGCAGGGAGCAGGCAAAACAGTAAACCACCTCCAAATCAGAAGGCTCCCAAAGCTTTTCCGAAACTAAAGGAGGAGCTGCGATTAGTTGCAAGTGAGAGGAAACCTTCCCTCAGTACCACAATCCATTAAGAAGAGAAATTATCCAAATGATCCAACGGGTTGACACTCCCATCCAAACCGACCTCCACCACGGGCCACACGTGTTTTATTGCACCAGGAAAGGCTGCACCCCCCCAGCCTGGTTACCTTCTCTGCAGGTCGGCCCCATCCAGGAGGCTGGGCAGGCACAGCTCCCGTTGTAGGGATTGCAGCGGGATCTGCCGGCGCACTGGCACCGCAGCGAGCAGCCAGGGCCGTAGCGGTCTGGCCTGCACTCTGCAAGGACAGGAGGGGTTGGGAGAGGGGGAACACTGCCTGGTAGTCTCCCTCTTCTGTGGGATCAGGAAGCTACTTAGACACCTACATCTGTTAACATTAAAACATGACATTTTGGAAAGCGCGGCAGTCGTCAAGTTTCGTCTGCCGCGTGCTCTGCCCCAAGCTGCAGCCCAGCTGTCCTGAAGAGGTTCCCAGAATGGAAATCATTACTGGTGTAAAAACAGGGGCTCACAGCCCAACAGAGAACATCTTGGGATCTGCTCAGGAAAGTTGCTGTCAGCATCCTGGATCCACACTATCTCCTGCCCCTGTCTCTCCTGCACGGCTGGGCTGTCAGTGCCTGCTGGCCAAGAGCCTTCCCTCACAGAATGTGACACTGAAAATTAATCCATTTTATAGATACTCACGTCTTGCTCTGATTGCACAATTCTGCTGCCTCCTGGCAAATTGAACTCACAAAAAAAATCTCGCTTCCAAATGCAAATACATTTCATACCTAGGCTGGTAAATCCTCACTGCAATTTTCTATGCATCAGAGGACGGGCAGGAAAGGAAAGTGAGCAGCAGGGTCACAAGGGAGGGTGTGAAACACACAGCAAACAATAGCCCTCTCTCCCTCATCTTGCTGGAAAACCCTGTAACCAGGGAATTTTCTTTCTCCCACAAGCACCCTCGGGGAAATAAAGTCCTGCTGAGCCCTGCATCAGCTGCTGCCCCAGCACGTGGGAGAACTCGCCCCGTGCGCTCCGAGCTTGGCCTTTTCAATTAGGAAATGTTATGAGAAAAGGTCTCCCCAAACACCTCTGGACCTGATTTTAATTTATGTAATACCACATTTTCATGTTAATAACAATGTGTATTTAAGACATCTGTTTGAAAGTCTGCAATGTTAATTTACTACAGAAAAAGAACGCCCATAAAAGTCTGTTATATTCTCTCTCTCCTTTTTTTTTTAATTAACATTTTGCCTGTTTAATGGGTGCTTTACCAGAGTTCAAATTAAAATCAGGCCTTTTATCTTTATGGCTGCTGCACAGTCACAGCTGCTCACAGTTATATCACAGATGAACTGAGCCTAATTGAAAATAAAAATGCAAATAAAACCTACCCCATAACAGCTTTTCATGCATGGAGGTTACCCTAGCTGACTTAAGAAAAATAAAAATGACTCACAGAGTTTGCAAGGAGGAAAACCTCAATTCCCATTTTCGGTGCTGAGCTTCCCCCTTGCGTTCCACTTCTGCCTAAAATTTTACTGGAAAGGCCCAGGGACACCCAGTGTGGCCAGTGAGGCTGGCTCATGCCCCCACTGGAACAGAGCTGCAGATGGGGAGCTTCGTTTCCTGACCACAGAACAGTGCACAGAGGGAATCAAATGCTTTTCCACTGTAGGTTGCTGTGCAAGTTGAACTAGCACTTGAGCTCACAGCAATTTGTATCAGCAACAGCCTGTTCAGATCTACTTCCTGCCCCATCCCAGAAAAGGAGAAATAATATTCCCCCACTGTTCCAGGGGCTCAGGAGGATTTTGGTTCCTGGTGTGAAGCTCCATAGCAACACATGGATGTCCACTCCTTTTACCTTGCTTGCCACAGCATCGGGATCACAAATGTCTTCTGACACTCAGTTAAACCACTGCAATCCCTTTTACTCCAGGGATTACCCTGAAACTACTCCACCATAATCACAGAATCCTAGAATGGCTTGGGTTAAAAAGGACCTTTAAACCCCTCTGGCTCCAAACATGAGCATGGGACACTTTTCACCAGACCAAGTTGCTCCAAGCCCCATCCAACCTGGCCTTGAACTGTGATCAGAGTCAGAACTGCGACTAGAGACTGGCTCAGGAATGTGCCACTGCTGCCTCTCAGTCCTGCACCCACCCCATCAGGGTACAGCACTGGGGCTGGCCTTCCCTATAGGAAAAATTTCTTGCCTGTTTTTATATCCTTGTTACAGAAGAATTCTGCTCCTGTGGGCAAGCACACAGCCCAAGTGCCTGCGCTGCAAAGGAGGGAATTACATTTGGGTTAAAAGTTCCTAGGCTGCTGCTGAAGCCCAGGGGCAGGCACAGCTGCTGCAGCTCCACTGCCCTCACCTGTAGGGATTCCAGCCTACTTCCAGGGGAAGCAAATCCAGAGCTGGACATACTTTTGCATTGGATTGAAAAGGGTCACAAATGTCTGTGTGACAAACCACACATAAACTGGAGCCCTTGGTGCCCTTCTGCACCCTCTGCAGTCTTCCCCACGACATTTGCAAAACTCCTTGGTCTATTCTTCCCCAGCCTGTGTTCTACAAAACTCAAGGCCAATGACATTTTACAGCTGACCTGTGAACAGTTTTCCTATCAGTGTATCAATTTAAATATTGATTATATCAAGAGGTACAAGCCTGCTGATAAAGGTGTTGATAACCCCAAAGAGCAATTTTCTACAAACAATGTGCTCTTGAACACCAGAAAACGTCCTTTTACAGTTATTCTGAGACCAACAGGTCAGAGTGGTTTAACTATACACAGTCCAGCCCTTAAAAATATTGCCCTTACCGATGTCACATTTGTCTCCAGTCTTCCCAGATGGGCAAAGGCACTTCCCAGTCTCTGGATCACAAGGAGCATCTCCACAGTCACACTGCTGCTGGCACCTCTCACCAAACCAGCCCCTGTCACAGCCTGACAGCAAGAGAACCCTTTAGATGCACACTTGAATGGCAAGATGTACATTAAACCCAGAGTTTTCCTAGGATGTCTCAGAGGAAAGCTCATAAACTCTCCACTAAAGTCAGTGTAAATGCCAAGCTTAATGAAGAATCAAACATAGTGGAATGGGCATAACATTTACATGAGTTCTCCTTCTGCTGGGGTCATCTAATCTAACTTCTCAAAGTTATCTGTAAATCTGTCCCAGAAATGTAACTGGCACTTTTTAAAATTTTTAATTAGAACTCCCTAGAAGACCTCTCCATAACACTCAACAGGTCTAACATGCACCTATTTAATAATCTTATTTGGAGTTTTAGAAGCAAATTTAGAATCAGTAAAAGGGACTTATTTTTAATAAACGGCATGTGGAACTCATTGCTGCAAGACATCATGGAGACCAGGACTTTCACTGTATTAATCGGAACCAGATTAGTTAATTTATAAGGGAATGGGAACATCCAGCTGTACAACAGGAAATCTGTCCCAAATTCAACGTTTCAAGATATTCATTAAGCTCAAAAATATGGAAGAAGTGGCTCCCAACAATTATTTGAGGCTTTTTGAGTTCTGCTTTTGGTTGTTTTTTTTTTTTTCCTTTCTTCTTTCCCATCAGAGGGTCACCAGTACCTTTTTCACAGTGGACACCATGATAACCCAAAGGACAAAGGCACTGTCCTGTCACTGCATCACAACTCGCTCCATTTTTACAGGCACAGGTGTGAAGACAGCCCAGTCCATAAAATCCAAGGGGGCACCCTGAAAAATAAAAGTATAAAGTGAAGAAGGTTCATGAAGAAAATCACACACACCATTAAAGTCCTCTGTATTCTCTGATAAGTTCCCTGGCAGCCAACAAAAAATGGTATTTACCCTTAACTCTGAATGCCCTGGGCTTTTAAACTTGTACCACCCAGCATCACAGACATCCAATATCTGGCAGCAGCTGGGTGATGTGGGACATCCCCAAAATTTTAACTGAAGCAGGGAGGTGTTTCTTGACTATTCTGAAACCCCAAACCTGTGACAATCACCCCAAGTGCCTCCACTTACTGTGCTCACAGGAGTGGCCGTAGAAACCCTCGGGGCACCTGCAGCACCCTGTGAACCTGTCACAGGTGCCATTGTGCTGGCACAGGCAGTCCAAGGAGCAGCCAGCCCCATACTTCCCCGGGAGACATTCTGCAGGCAGGACATGGACAGAAAAACAGACAAACAATCAAACAAACAATCACTGACCTCACCCAGAAAAGCTCGTATGGGATAGATTGAATTGCTGAGAGATCATGCCCAGAGAACAGTTTGCGGACTCAAGAATATTTGTTATGAAGACACAGGGATTCTGCACAACTACGATGCATTTACATACTTTGGTGAGAAATCTTTTAAGTTACATAGATGCCTGGACAGCAATTTCCTCACACTTTTAACAGTCTGCCTTTTTCAATTCGTCTCTTCAGAGACTCGATGCTGAACCCACACCATGCGTTGTAAAACCATGCAGTGAATGGCATAAATTACATTTAATTTGTTTCCTTTCTTTATCTGCAGCAATATTTTCTTTTAGGCACTTAAAAAGTGTGAAAGAAAACATGAAGCTTTTCCTCCTCTCTGTTATCATTGGAGTTCACACTATTCGAATTCCTAATAAGACCAGGAGGATCTTTTTCACACGTAGCAACAGTCTTTCCATGTATAATGAGCTATCTGCTTTTACAGAACTAAACACGTCTCAAATTACTGAAAGCCAAGTCATGCAGAAGGGACTGTGCCAATATAATTAACCTCAGCATCATCTCTGAATAAGTTAATTTCCCACTGCTGGGATAATTTGAATCTGGGCAGACGAACTTAAACGAGCGTGGCCGTCCAAATAATCAGATTGAGAACTCTGCAAATGCCAGACAGGATCTTCCAGGGACATCATATCTAATCTCTATTAAAAGGATGCCTGATTAGCTGTCTTTGATTTCCAGTCACAACACACTCAAGCCCACACTGCTGTGGAGATCAAGACTCAATTTTCCAATAATTTCCCTCTCTCTGTCAAAAAATAAATAGTGAAGCTCTTTCTAGTGACACAACACACAGTCCCTTATGCAATGTGTGCATGTCTGCTCCCCCTGCTCCACTCCAGAGAGGTTTTATCTACGAGATACACCCACAATCCACTACTCCATGTGGTGTGGGGACACCTGCACCACCCTGCTGAGGCTCGGCAGCCCCAACACAGCCTACGGGTGACCACAGAGATTCCCAGAACAGACAAATAGAGATGAACACAGGTGTCCTTTGCAACGCCAGGTCAGCCAGAGATCGGCTGACTGCAAATGTTTTAGAGCCTGTCCACAGAGAACATTCACTGGCCACTGAACCCTTACAGGATTCACACTGTGAGCAGCTGCATCTTTCCTTTCCTCCCCGCTCCTCCTACGCACACAGATGCAGGGTGAGGCTCTGACTCTCCTCAGGTGCAGAGTGAAACAACTGCATCTCAGAAAGTTGCTAGAAAGTGTCATTTCTACATGACACTTTTATATAGGGACACTCCCCTGTAACAACCAGTTCTTGGTATAGACACATACGGAACTGGAGGGCAATATTCTACAAGTGTCAGGGACACAAGTGCTGTAAATAAGGGCCTGGGAGGGTGTTGGGGAGCTTGAACCATGGCAGTTATGATTTAATGATGATATTTGTCTTGAATGTGAACTCAGAACTAACTACTTATATTCATACCAGTTAACTTGTGGTTTCCTGAACATTTAAGTCCATAACTATACAGATATCTCTTATGTACAGAGAGAAATGGGAACACAGAAATGCAGAATGATTTTTGGGAGACGGACAGGACAGTTGTGGGAAGACTGGGCTGACAGGAGGGATCCTGGGGTAGAATATGAGCTTATTCTCTTAGTGTGCTTTGTCTTGTGTAAGGGAGAGCTGTCATGGAAAAGTAAGGGTGAAAGAACAGGACAATCTCATGCTTCAGACAGATGTTGTCAGAACATCTGGGAAGGCAATACATGGGAAGTTCAATTCCAGTCCAGAGTCAAATGGAAGAGAAGAACATAACCAGTTAGGAGGAAGACACAGGCTTCTGCTGCTCTGAGGATCACATGGAGCAAGACAAAACCCAACATTCCAAGGAACAAAAGAACACAAAAGTTGGACAGGAGAAGAAACAACGGAGTGAAGAAGAAATAAAAAGTGTGCAAGGCAATTCACAAGCAGGACTCGTGAGGAAACTGTCTCTGAAAAAAGCTGAAGTTCTCACTAGGGGCAGTTCTTGTCAGGGGGTGTCTGGGGACACTGCAAACCCCTGCTTGAGTGTACAAATCCACTGCTAGAAAAGCAGGAAATCACCTTTCTCACAGGATCTTCCTGTCCAGCCGAGCCCGCAGGTGCAGTTGCCATCCACGTGGTCGCAGATGCCACCGTTCCGACAGGTACATGTCAGGTGGCAGTTGGGGCCATATTGTCCCTGGGGACACACTACAGAGAATTAACAAAGTTTGAAAAAACCCAAAGGTTAGCACCCCAAGAAAAGGATGAAGGTGACAGGGAATAAGTACAAACACATGCTCCCCACATGTATCCCAAGTGACTGGTGTCTCCCCAGGGCGGTGGGACGCTACTCCATGATTATTACCAGTTTCAGCCAAACATTCTGTCCTGACATATTCCCCCTCAGCTTCCTGGAGAACGCAGTGCCCTGGCACCGAGGGTGGCAGGGAGGTGTGAGGAGGATTAGGCTGGGTGATGGAGCATGGAGGAACAGAGGCTGAGCACCCCAAACTGCAGCGTTATCAGCAAAGGCCCTGGGGACGTGGCTGTGAACAATGTTTGGCACTGAGTGTTATTTGCTGGGTGTTTGAAGTGTGTCACCCACTGGCGAGGTGACCTGGGTCCCGCTCTGTTACCTTGCTGACAGGCAGGTCCCGTGTGGCCGGGGGCACAGGTGCACTTGCCAGTCCGGGGGTCACACTGGCCTTTGCCACAGGCACAGAACTGGGCACAGTCCTTCCCGTATCGGCTCTCAGGGCAAGCTGAAGGGAACACAGGATTTGTTAAACACCCGGAGAATCCAATGCCAGCTTTCATTCTTAACATAGCTACAATCTATGGGGTAGAGCTGGCTTTGTTTTTACTCCACCTAATGCGCCTCAAAGCAACAACTATGAAGCCAAAACTCACCCAAAAGACACAATTGCTTTATCCTCTGAGACTACCTGAGGTTATAAATACAATCCATTATTTCACATGGAATATTTACTGTCTTTCCTATGAGGAACGTGAATGTACAACTGAAGTATCAGCTGCTCATCTGTCCAGCTAAAAACATCTTTCCTTCCTTAACACTGATACTGCCCAACACCAAAGAGCAAAGCTATGGGCAACTAAGCATTCAAACATTGCCTTTCTGTGAATAAGCTGAAGAGAACTTCACAGAGACCAGAGCTTTGGAAGCAGCACAGAAATTCAGCCACACCATTTAGCTCTGAAACAGAGAAGTAACAGTAGGGTTGCCATGGAGTCTTTACCAGTTTTGCCATGACAAAACTTGATCTTTTTCCCATTTATTGAAACTAATGGCACCATAGTGCGAAGCAAAATATTGAGATAATTTCTCAACCTCGAAATTTTGGACAGGAAGAAGGAACTTGAGCAATTCACGCTGAGCTGGCTCAAGAAATAAATTTGGGCAAGCAGGTTGTAATCCTAGGATGAGTGTCCTTGCTGCTATGCATGCAGAAAGGAGGGAAAATATTTTGCAAGAGATTTTTTACAAAGCTGGAATCCTGATTTACAATTCAAGGAAGAGGTAGCTGGGATCTGTTTTTCTACTGACAAGCTCTTATGCAAATGACTCTCTTTGCTGTGTTTTGACAGAAGCAGAACATGAATGTTGGCTTACTCTTGCTGCAGTTGGCTCCGATGAAACCGGGAGCGCAATCACACGTTCCCGACACAGGGTCACAGTGGCCTCCGTTCAGGCATTTGCAGGGATTTTGGCAGTTTGAACCGTAAGTGCCTTTTGGACACCCTGTTTTAAAAGAAAAATACCCAGCAATTTGGTTAGGTTGCTACTGGGCCTGTTGCATTTCGTGTCATAAGCACTTTGTTGCTTTCAAGCCAAGTTTGATTTTCATTTTCGAATGTTACTCCCTTCCAGAGGGCCAAGAGTAGGCATTGAGGAGGAGGTGGCTGCTTTGGACAACGTGGCCCTTGGGGCAGCACTGACTGTAATGTCAAACCCCTGGAGAGCTGGACTGAGTGCTGCTGCTCCTGGCTCTGTACTCTCCCATTCTCCACATGTGACAGCAGCAAGAAAAGCAAGCTGAGTTCTACACAGGTTTTCCTCCTGGGATTTCTGTTCCAAATCAACCTATTCCCTCTTTCCCTCCTACACAGAAGGAGAGGTGGGGCAGTTCTCCCTCTTCCTTTGGGCAGCAGCCACCTGGTTTGCCCAAGACAGTGAGAAGCTGTGACGCATCTCTGCCTCTTTTAGCAGTTGTTTTATGGATATGGGGCAGGTCATGTCTGCTAAAAATGTGTAAGTTGGAGAAAGTTTGTTTCCTCTATAATCTACTCCTTCCCTGCGAACTGGAGCTGGCATTGTTAGTGGTTGCCCTGAGAAATTGTAGATTCCCCACCCCTGGAAGTGTCCAAGGCCAGGCTGGATAGGGCTTGGAGCAACCTGAGATAGTGGAAGGTGTCCCTGCCCATGGCAGGAGGTAGAATTGGATGAGCTTTAAGTTCCTTTCCAGCCCTGTGGATGGAAGACCACGAAAATGTGCACAAGACAGCAACACAGAATCGCAGAAGACACCTTCGCAGGAGATAGATACAGGAGGAACATTATTTAAATGCAAAGCCAGAAAATACTCTGACAAAAAAAAAGCGCTGCATTTTGTAAGAACCAGAAGAATCATTACACCTGGATGAATTGCTGAGCCAGTGTTGCATGGCAACAAACTGTCCATGGAGAAGTTTTCCAGGTGGCAGAGATTTCTGGTTTCTTTTTGGACAGCTAAAGTTCAAGGCGAATTGAACAGAAGATCAGGAAGATGTAAATGCATTTGCTAAGCTTGGCTTATGTCTTCAGGATCTCTACAGTGATGGAGGTTGGAACCCAGGGAAAGCGCTGGGCAGAGCTGCTGGGCATATGTACCACTGAACCTCCAGTGTGCCACCTCTGAACTCTGAAGATGAAGGTTGTTCTCCTAAGTTTTCAATGTACTGTAAGAAGGAGTAGCTGGTGCTTGAGCAGCTTGATCATGATCCAACAGTTTCACTTGTGCAACTACCTCTAAACATCACTTCTTTGCTCGCCCCGTCCTTCTCTTCCCTGGCAGAAGGAAAGTCTACGGCTACTTTGGAAACCTGGTTGAAAATATATTTGCTCATGTCTCCAAGCAACAGATCCCCTGCAATCTGTGCACAAATAACTTCATGTATTTCCTCTTTCCTAAAGGCATGAAAGCATGGCCTGAGTGGCTGGAGAAATCTCTGGCTTTTCTGAACTATTCAATAGCGAGGGGGAGCTTACGGGGAGGCTTTGAAGGGGTGCCTTTTAAAATAGAACTGAACGTTGGCTTCTGCTCAAACCAGGATAGCAGATCATCAGGACTGAACAGATACACACTTTTGTAACTCGCAGATACTCTCCCCAGCCCTTCTCAACCACAGATTATCCTCAACGAATGCTCTGCCATCCGTGCTTCCATCTGCCAGGATGCAAAATCTGTTCCACGTGCAAGCCCTGGCATCAAGGAGTGAGCCCTGCAACACCCCCTTCATTCCCACCAAGACTTGAAGTTAAGGGCTCATCCAGAGTCAATGATTTAATTACTCTAAGTGAGCTTCTCTTTTCCTCCTCCTCTCCCTCCTCCTTTTCCTTTTGGTCACCATTTGGCTTTTCTCCTTTTTTTTAATTGTCTCCCAGACTTCCAAAGATGCTGCTTCTCCCTGGCAAAGCTTTCAGAGTTACTCCTTAGCTCAAGGCTAGCAGAAGCTGCTCCATTACTGAAAGGGATGCAGTAATTCCCTCCTCACCAAATTATTTGCCCTTGCAGTATTTCCTGTATTTTGGATTGAGCGGGAGCAGCACACAGGGCAAGTTCAGCTGCTGCAATGTGGACAGGATCAGTAACAAGGCCACCTCATCTGTTAGCACTTTGCAGAGGAATTTTGATGCAGATAACGAGGGCAATTTGCACCATGTCCCACCATTTCAGTAGGCTCTGCCTTTGTAGAGAGGGCTATTCTTGCACCACCAGTTATCTCATAAAGACATTTTCTAATTTAACAGCTTCCTGTGCTCCTGACTGACGTTTTTTCTGCGAACAAAAGAGTGGCAGCCAGATTTCCACCTCATTTCCTGATTTTCCTTCTGCTTTGAATGGGTTTGTCATGACCAAGAGCTCCTAAATCTTCTCATAGCAACTGCACATATGGAGGCTTTCCTGACCAATGCTATCCATTGCACTGTCAAATAATCCCTTCTGACACATCCTGTCACCTAAGCTTGAGGTGAAGCTGGTGAGATCTTTCTGGCTCTGGGTGCCCCCAGCCCAGTCAATGTCACAGAAACATAACATATACATTTTTTTTTAAATCATTTCACCACCACTTCTTGCTTTTTATTCATTCTAACAAGTAGATCTGCCCATCCACCAAGTTACGGACAAGTGATGGGAACCTTATTGCTAGTTTGTCTGCTTCCTCTGGACCCTGCCAAGAGACTGTTTCAGCTCCTCACTCCAAAATTTGAGAACATGAAAGCCCCATTGCTCTTGGCTCCTGGAAATTTGACTTCCCAGCCAACTACACCTTTTATAGATACTTTCTTGAACCTTTTTTCACTGTACTATAAATACAGCAACAGTTGCCAGAAACTGTTTCCAGCAGCATCCAACCACATGTTGACTGGACCAGAGCCCGTTTGGGAGCGGCTCCCTGTGCTGGTTTTAATATTCTGTGGAGAGCTTCTTCACCCTGGAGCAGCCCCAAGCTTTCCCTGCAGTGAGGACAGCGGGAACTTGGGAGTATTCCCACCAGAGTCACGCGAGCTATCCCTGCTTTTCAGTCAGTCACTTCAGAATCAGGCCCACGATCTCTCCCTCCACTCACCTAAATGTAAAAAATAACTCACATTTATCTGTTTTCTTTCTGTTTTTTGTGTCTGTCTACGAGTGGCCCAGGGGACAATTGGAAAAACACCAACACAGATGAGTATTTTTCTGTGAACTTCCATCATTCCATTACTTCTCCAATAAATATCTAACAAAGCTGCGTATAAGAATTTGCTGTATATTTTTGGAATTTAAGAGTCCAAACCACCATGAAATCTCAAATCTCATACTCTACAGGTTTAATCCCAGCTACACAGAAATCCATGGCAAAAATCCCCCCTGAATGGGGCAAAACACAGATTCTATTTTGCAATGAATCTTTTTATATCTCTTCTATCAGAACTTCAGTGTAATTGTTAATGCTTTAAATTTTAAAATTCTGAAATAAAACCTGAAGTATCTAGGTAAATTCGAGGACATTTACTGTAACTACAGAGATTTAGCGCTACACACACAGGTAATGACTACTGAGAAATTGCTACATAAAAGTAGTAGGCTGACCATGATTAAGTCTTTTAAAATGATCCTGTTAAATAGTTGACCTCCACTACTGCTCTACTACAACATTTATTATAATCTAATGTATAATGGATCCAGATGGCTCCAGCCCTGATGTTGAAGGCCAGATTTCGATCTCACTTACAGCAAAAACTGATGCACAAAGGAACACAGAATCAATCCCTTGTATTTTATTTATAATTTATATTTTAAAGAATAACTTGTGGTGACGTGATGGCAATACAAAGGCCCATCTCTAAAATGAGTCTTTCTCCTATTTCTGCTCAAGGAACAGAACACTGGTTTAACCCTTACCAGAGCTGCACATGTTACAGCTGGCTTTTGTATCCGAATTGTCACTCCAAAAAGCAATTAAGCCAAACAGAGCTGTGCTGGATTCCCAAGAAAAGGAAATCAGCACTCGCCAAAGAGAGAAACACTGAGCAAGAACGACAACAGTTTCTTTTTTTTTTTCCTTTTTTCTCCTCAAAATGAGACTATTAAAAGCCGTGGAGTAAAACCAAAATTAAAGTTGTAAATAAAAAGGTAATTAACTGTCTCCTTTATTGGCTGCTTTGGTATATGTTTCTTATCAGTTGCCACATTCCACCAGAAACAACTTTACAGACATCCTAAAATACCGGCATGAGCCATGTGGATCTGGGAATATTTTTTATGATGGAGCATTGGGCCAGTTGGCATTTTGTCCTCTACACTAGTCACCATTTTTCAATCCAGAGTAACAGTTGGTTTAATTTGATTGCTCCTCAGAAGGCTCTGCAACTGAAAGGACTTTATGAATCACTTGGATTTATTGCCAATTTCAGCTTGTTGTTTTCTCATAACCATTTGTCCTTACTTGAGCACGCAGAGATTTCGGGAAGTATTTCGTACTTGGTATTTGGAAATGAGGGAGCTGCGCAATATCCAGGTGTAGCTGGCAGATGCAAATGCAAAGAATGATCTTTATATTCTTTAGCGTGGCATGAAATTGGAAAGAATTTGGCTGATAAATCTGGGGGTTTTAAAAATTAGTCTGGACGACTGACTAAATTACGTTTTTGAATTAACAATATTAATGAATTCTTTTAGAAAATGTTTTTAAAATTAATTCCTTGCAGTAACACAGCTACTTTTTTTAGTGTAAATTACCCCACCCTATGCTTACTTCTTATACCATAACTCATTTGCAACCTGCAACTTTTATACTATAATTAACCTCTGCTTCTCTCAGTCACTGCTGAGTACAGACACAGATGAACCCAAAGCATCAGCAGATGCCCCTGCAGGACTCAGCCCTCTGTCAGAAAGGCAGCAACTCCCAAAAATACTCACGGAGGTGGCAGTGGGCCCCGTGGTAGCCGGGGCTGCAGGAGCAGTGGCCGGTGATGGGGTGACATTCCTGGTTCTCAGCTGAGCACTGGCACACCCCGTGACAGTCCTGCCCATACGTGCCCGGTGGACAAGCTTTGGGAAGAAGAAATGCAAACCAACAAATTAAATTTGTCTTGGTAAATATAGCACTCAAACAAAGAGCGGGCTGAAATTTATTAAATAAAACCCCTGCCTACGGAATGACGCTCTCCTCCGGGACTTTGGGTTTATTACATTTACTTGGGGGTTACTTGACTGCTTGATTTTGTTTTGTTCAGTCAATTTGTGGCCAACTGTCAAGGGCCAGATACAATTTTCCTGTCACTAGAAAAAAAAATCATAGGGAAATGTCAGGTAAAATTGACTAAAATAACAGTATAATTCCCAAGGGACCAGGCGTGTGGATAAAGACATTCTACCTTTTGCAGAGAGTTTGAACTTGCAAAGCTGCTGCGACATCAACATCTCCACAGGTTTCATTCTGCCTGCTGACAGCCACATTGCCCACAGGTTTTGGACCTTCCACATTTAATTCTTACATCTCATTTCCATTAAGCTGCCCCGGTTGTGGGGCATTTAGAGTCCTTTGATGAAGGGTACGGGACACCAATGTCAATCCTTTCAATTCTTATTTATTGCTGGCTCTCCTTTGGCTAAAGCAGGGCTCAGGCAAAGTTTTGTAGGGAGGAACAAAGTCAGGGTGTTGCAGCTGGGGTCAGAGCAGGAGCCTTCTTCCAAAGACAGCTCTGGGGGACCAAACTCCATGCTAAGGAAAGCCAGATAATGTCCTTTCCATGAGCTCTGAGAGCAGGAATAGATGGCCTCTCAGATGGACATGGCCAACAAAAGCTGAGCTGCTGCCTTACTGACAGCACAGTGCTGTCTGTGGGCAGGGGCTGGGCTCAGCCTGTCTGGGTCCAGCTCAGCCCCTGGCTGCTCCCTGCAAACCCCAGCACCCCAAACTGCACTGGCACAGAGCTCAGAGCTGGCCAAACCACCTGGGTGAGGGACAAGCAGCCCTCGGCCATCCTCCCTCCAGTCAGGTTGTCGTCTCCTCCCTTTTCAGGCAACACATCCCCATGTTTTTTATTCAAGAAATCACTTTCTTAACTAACAGACAAGGCAAGTATTTGTGCTGTGATAACAAACTTACTCTTCTCGCAGCCGCGGCCGGCGAACCCCGGGGGACATCCGCAGGCGCCCGTCAGGTGGTGGCAGGGCCTTCCCGCGGGACAGCGGCACCGCCGCGCACATCCCGCGCCGTAGCGGCCCGGCAGGCAGGCTGGGGGGGACAACAACCCTGTCAGGGCCAGCAGGATGGGACAAAGCCACCCCCTCCACAGACAGACCCATCCCTGAGAGCACCTCCAGCCCGAGCCCGCGGAACGAGGGAGCGAAAATACGCGGCCACGACCAGGAGCTCTGGGTTTGGGGGGAACGTGCGCGCCAACCCGAGCTGCCTCCGCTCACTCACTCACGTTTGTCACAGTGCCTCCCTCGCCACCCCCTCTCGCAGTGACACGCTCCTGTCTGGGGATGGCAGGACCAGCCGTGGGCGCAGTCACACCGCTCCTCGCAGCGCTTGCCGAAAAATCCCGGGGGGCACGCTGGGGGCAAGCAGAGAGAGCAACATTCTACCTGCTGCAGGGGGAGCAGCCTCCCCTGGCAAATCAGCCAGGGTCCTTCTTGCCTGAGCTCCTGCTCAGGAGTACATTTAGCAGACTACATGGCTAGAAAATATCAGTGAAGGAGAAGATACGAAAAATATTAGAAGCATTTAACGCTGGCTGCTAATGAGTGTGAACATGAAAGTTTGCAAAGACTTAGTCACAGCTGGAGTACAAATCCAGCTGGGGTCCACAGAGAGGGTGATGCTGTTTGCTTCGACACAACTGTGCACACAGGGACAGCTGTTTGAGCAGTGGGAACTGCGCCCACAAACTGCTTCCACCTCCCAGGCCCCTGCAAAGTGACCAAACAGAAAGGGAGGTGGGCACTGAGAAGACTTCACAGGCCACAGTGGTGGCTGAGGCTTTGAGAGTCCTCAGCGCCTCAGGAGACCTCAGAAAGCTGCTTGTGGCTTGGTAAAAGCACAGCACCTCAGTGGTTGAGCTGAAAGCATGTTTTTAGTCACCTGTGTATGAGATTTAGTCCCTATTTCAGGGATCCAGAGGGCTCCAAGCATGCCAAACAGCTGTGCCAAATCTGGGTCACGTGCCAGATCTGTAAATCTGAACCATCGCAGTCCAGTTTGCTGAGCTGCCCTCAACAACCCACAGAGACAGCAGCAGGTGGCTCATCTGGCAAATTCTCCTTAAAACTCCCTCCCTTTCATGTGTTCTTCCCTGTGTGCGTAAGGCAGAGAAATACCTTCATCTTCTTAGCAGGCAGGAGACAGAGGTAGGAGGAGATAAAATGATTTGGACAAGGGCATGGCTGGGCAGAGACCTGCCTGTAGGTCTGAGATGGGGTGAGAGGGCACAAATCATAACTGGCCTGCAGAACACTGGAAAACTAAGAAACAAAACAGAAGACTGGCAGAAATGGCTGCTGGTTAAAATGAAGGATTTACAGAAGGAGCTGCCCTTACCAACATCACAGCGGTCCCCGGTCCAGCCAGCATGGCACAGGCACTTTCCTGAGGGCAGGTCACACACCCCGTGGTGGCAGCTGCAGTTCTGCTCACAGCCTTCTCCAAACTGCCCGTCCCCGCACTCTGAAACGGGATGGGGGAGGCTGATGGGTGGCCAGGCTGGAGCAACCCCAGCAGGAACTCCCTCATGCCTCTGCAATATGATGAGCCACTTGAACTGGGCCTAAAAACCTTCAGTGAAGGAAATTTTGAAGCCTCCCTTGGCAAAATTCTCTAGAAATACATCCTTTTCCTCTTAAAGGATTTCTTTTTTTCTCTTCAAATGGAGTCCATTACCTATTTTCCCTGTTCCCAAGGGGCAGAGAATAGCTTATTCCTCTCCTCTGCCCAGCAAGTTTCCACCACCACGGATATGTTCAAGCCTCACGTCTCCCTTCAGTCTTCTCATTTCTGACTAAACAACCCCAGTTTTTTCAACCTCTCCCCACTTGGTGTTTTCCATCCTTCTGCCTCCTTTTTCCTCCGGGCTGTCTCAAACCAGACCCCACCACAACTGGATTTCCTTGCAGAGCAACTGAACCGAGGCGCTGGAGGGGCGGAGGAGGTGGCGAGACTCACCCAGCTCACAGGCTGTCCCCGTCCAGCCCTGGGGACACTGGCACTCGCCGCTCACGGGGTCACAGGTGGCCTGGCCGTGGCACAGGCAGCGCTGCAGGCAGCTGGCTCCGTACCACCCCGGAGGACAGGCTGTGAAGGGAGGCAGGGAAAACCTTCCGTGAGGAAGCGCAGGAGAAGGACACAGGTTAAACACCACCTCTCCCATCTCACAGCTCTTCTCGCCCTGGAAGACGCTGTGGGAGGTGCAACCAGCAGAAATGGGGACACAACCGAGAAGGAAGTACTCTGACCATTGTACCCAGAACTGGTCTGGGAACAAAGTAGGTGATAAAGTGAATTAGTGACCCACCAAATAACCTTGAGACTTTCTGTTTGTAACTAAGAAACCCTTTTTTTTGGTTTCTCCTAGCTTTCCCAACACCGATGAACGCAGTTCTTAATTTCCCTGTTCTCAGAACTTCTATGTACAGTCCTCTTAAAACCACAGCTCCTTCTCTAAATGATCCTGATGCCCACAGCTAGCTGATGACATTTCACCATTTACCTAATTTTAACTAAGCAAGTTTATTAATTCCCATCACAACCAGTTCCTATGGATAGAACCTTATTTTATGGCAAAAAACCCACACAACTCTGCCAATGTGCCAGAGTGATGCCTCTTTAAGACGGTAACAGGAGCAAGCTCTCACTTTGGAAAAGCACAGGCACCAGAGGATGATTCCCCCAGCCTCACACAATTATTCTACCTCCTCACTACAAAGAGAAAAGAAATCCCCAAACATGTATTTAAAGACAAAAGGCGTGTTTGATACAGCTTTTGTAACATTTGCTTTGGTTTTGTATTTGCGGCCTTCAGACAAAACAGAAAAATTTAAGCCATGCCATACATGTCATCAAGAACAGTTTGGTGCCTCCCCAATTTTTAAATCCTTCATGGAAAAACCTCTTTATATGAGGTTTTAAAAGGGGAATGCACTAAATTTATATTACTCTACCCGTGCCAGCTTTCATCTCCTTTCCCTAACAACCCTCTCAGGATGCTGAAGGGCAGCCACTGAGTGGAGGTGCTGACTCCAAATCCCAGCTCACCCAGGAGCACCCACAGCAGCATTCCCAGCTCCATGGTACTGCTGACACCCCAGGGACCTCATGGGGAAGGCACAGAACAAGGAGCTGCTGGAACAGGGATGGACAGACTTTTCCTAGTGCCAGGGATGCATGGATTAGGATGTGCAATGCAAGCCACAGCACAGCCTTTCTTTGCCAGCCTATTCTTAAGGCTCTGTGGAGCTGAGCTTGTGTTTGAGCCACACGTCTGGCTCTGATAGCCAAGGCTGGAAGGCTCGATGCCTTTCACATGTTCTGGATTTAGGCTCTGTCTGGAACAGCACAAGGTAATGCCGAGGATCAGTCTGGTGCATGGGACAGTAAAGCAGCCCACAGAAAAGAAACAGAGCTTTATTTCAGCGTCATAATTGGGAGTTTTATGGACCTTCTCTCCCTTCATCAGCCTTCAAAATCGGCTCTCTTTCCAGTTTATGGCTGCTTCACCCCTCTGCCCTGTGCACACTGGGATCCTACAGCGCGGTGTCACGGATTAATTTAACGGACCAATTCACGTCACTGCGGATACAAACCCAGTAACAACACCAGGCAACGAGCTGAGAGCTAAAACACCAGTGAGCTTTCCCCAAACACAGGTTTTATTTTTCCCTCCTATAATCCATAGGCAGGGGTTTGAATTTCTGACTGTACCTTCTTGGCAGGTGGCTCCTTTCCAGCCCGGGCTACAGAGGCACGTCCCGGTTACGTGGTGACAGCGAGCTCCGTTGTGACAGTGACAAGTGTTCCTGCAGCCCGGCCCGTAGCTGTTCCCCTTGCAGGCTGCAGTGAGAGAATTCCATAAAACCCCATCAGGAAGCATCCAAGGAGGCAGTTGCACTCGGGAGCAAACCCGAGACACAACCCAGTGCCAAGGAAATCAGGTTGGAGCTGTGCTCCAGTGACACTTTTCACATCATAAAGGTGCCTAAGTCCACATAAAATCATTAAGGCTGGAAAAGATCTTCAAGATCATCAGCACAACCTTTGGCCTAATACTATCCTGGTCTTTAAACCAAATCACAAAGTGCTGTGTCTACTCATTTTTTTAACACTTCAAGGAATGGTGACTTCACCATTCCTGGAAGTAAATAAATAAATACATACATACACAAAACCCCATGTATTAACCATGTCTGACTCTAGACAGAGTAACAGAATCATTTAGGTTTGAAAAGACCTTTAAGATCATCAAGTCCAACTGTTAACTCAGCACTGCCAAGCCCACCACAGTATCAGCCAATACATGAAATGCAAAAGGTATCTTGAAAAAAAAAATTCTGCCAATTAAGATCGCATGAACTGAAACTGCTCTGCAGCACTCGCAGTTCAGAGATAATGTGTCTTATGAAAGTTAAACATAATAACGTGGGTTAAAAATATGTATCACAGCCCATTCTGAAGAGGCTTCTCTTGAGGGGCTGGATCACTGGGGGTGATGGATCAGCTGTCAGCCCCTGCTCTGCGGAATGTCTTTGTGCTAAACTAATGGTCCAGCAGAACCGCCAGCCTGACAGCCCCGGTATTTATTTGCATCCTGGTAAGAGAACTGACAACTTCATTGTTTTCAGTGTTCATTTTTCACAGCTGGATGCCTCTGCTCAGCCAGACTCTCATTCTTTGGTCAGAGAGGGGTGATATTTCCAATGAGTTTGGTTAAGCAGCTGGCTCCCAGGTGAAAACTTAACGCAGTCATCTCGCAAGCAAACGCTCCGCTTTCAGTGCTGCTGCCCGTGAAAAATGGCAGTGATAAAATTCCTGCAGTCTCCATTGCACTGGAGATTCGGATAGCTCTGAATGGTGGAAAACAGACAGTTCCACTACCCTGTTTTCTTCAGATATCACCTAAAATAATACAAAGAGGGTTGATGGAGCTGGATTGCCTCCTTGCACGGTTTTTGTTCTGCATTGCAGGGGCTCCTGTGAGAGCCTCTCATCCCTGCAGCACTGCTGGCGTGCACTGGAGAAGTAAAAAAAGCTTGGATCCCTGATCCAGGAGAGTGTCCTGCACTCGCTGAATGTGACATCTTCCAAGTTTCACAGCCAAACAGTGAATTTTCACCCAAACTTCTCTGCCTTTCAGGGCGTCAGTGAACATGATGCAGTGCTCGGGGAGAGCAAGTCTCTGGAGACAGAAGGGAGGTGTGAAACCACCTTGATCTTGGAGGTGAACTTGGTTGACAGCCTCTGACCCATTCTCAGTCCTTTTCTCCCCATCTGAGCACTTCCAGCTTCCCAGCCTGGTTCTCAGACACCATTTCTCCCAGGACTTCTTTTCCACAGTGCTCGTTCTTGTCATCGCTTGGACCCCGTCCACGTTGAAACCACAAGAAAGAGCAGGAGCTCAGTCCCATCACAGCTAAAAGTTTGTTCTGCAAATGAAGCTTGGTTGCCAAGAGAAAAGTTCAGCACATCCTCCAGAGCTCTGGCTCGGTTTTTGGGAGCAGAACTAAATATTTCCACAATACAGATCAGAACTATAGCACAACCCAGCCAAAGGAAAAACCAGCTCATCACCAGATCCCCTGACTGGTTACCAGTGGTTTGTGTGAGGTTTTAGGAGTATATGTGCCAAGCTCTTGTTACACTTACCAAAAAGACAATAGAGTGTTTCAGTGAAAACTCTGGTAAGAAAGCAGAAATTTCTGGAGAAGAAGATTTAATTATTCTACTGGGTAGATACAAATGTTTTTTTGCTTCCTGGTGGGACAATCACAATCATCAAAGCCCTCTTCTGAAGATTAAGAAAGTAAGTGATACACTGAAGCTATTTCATGAAGCTCCACAACTGAATGTACAAATATCCCTGGGCTTTTTCTTTTTTCTTCATGACGAGAGAAAAGAAAGGACTTAATCCAAAAGTTTAAATTAATAGACTTCTTCCTAGTTCAAAATTTTCCTCTTGCTGTCTTTCCTCTGTAAGATGAGGATTTGTTTGCAGTCTTTAAAATCTCTTTTTGCATGCAGAGTAAGGAACACATGAAACTAAAGGCTTTTCTTCCAGACTAGAAGTCAACAGCTGCCAAAAGTGCCTGGGAGCACAGGGAAACGATGGACTCTAAGGTGTCCAGTAGCTTTGTTTTCAAGCAACTTCTGTGGATTATTCCCCACAAAATGAAGCTTTAGCTTTAAAAGAACAGGGAATTTGCAAAGTCAAGTGCTCACACACCATGAAATGTCAAACCCCTGTTATCAGTGCCTCTGGCAGAGCCAATCTTTCTGTAGTCATTTATTTTTCAAACCAGTGTGGTCTCTTCTTTACCACAAGGAGCCACTTCAGTGAAGATTCTGCTGAGCTCCAACAGCTCTGGAAAGAGGCATGTTTAGTACCGACAGAATTAAGGCAAAATTCAGATGTTGAACTGTGTACATCTGCTACAGACCATATGCAACACGAGATTTTTGGAGGGTTTGGTTGAGCTTTTTTAAGTTTGCAAACTTTGGATGAATTTATAGTGAATCAGAATGGTTTGGGCTGGAAGGGATCCTAAAGATCACCAAGTTCCAACTCCCCTGTCATGAACAGGGATGCCACTACTAGATGAGGTTGCTCCTCCCATCCAACCTGGCCTTGAACACTTACAAGGAGGGAGTATCCAGAAAGGAAGATTACATCTCTATCACAAAGGAATGACAAATGCCAGGTCCTCACTTCAGTATCACAGCACTCAGTGAAATAGTTTGTTTAGGAAAAAAAAAAACAACAACAAAAAAGAATAGGCAGCATACTTTTCCTAAGTCTCTTTCTTGGAAACCTAAAATACCTCAGGTGGACACTCAAAAAAATCCCCAAATAAAATCTCCGAGCACAAACTGAAGCTGAGGCAGAGCTTGCTTGGCAGATTTCACCCCAGATTAACATAATTCATTTTCAAACAACTGAAACCCACGGTCTGGTAATGGAAAGCATTAGGCAGCTTCAACAAAAGGCATCACTGTCCGTATTGCCTGTAATTAGATAGCAGAGTATAAAACGCACTGCATGGCTGGCTTAGGATCAATTCAAATCCCATGATGCCAAAATTATTCCTCAATATCCTCCAGCACATTGCCTGCAATCTGATTACTTCCACACGAGTGCTGTCCTTCCAGCTGCTGGAGCTGGCGGGTCCCAGGAACAGGCAAGGTGAATATTAAACACCCCAGCAGGATGGGGAGTGCTGAGCTGTCTTCCACCCTTGCTCTGAACAGCTCTGGAGCAGTGTGGATGAGGCCCAGTTATAAAATCAAAATGAAGATCCCTCACTTAGCCAAGAGAAAAGGAGGAGACACCCTGCACTGTTAGCTGACCTCTCTCTCTCACTCACAGAGGCCTCGGAGGCTTTGGCACCTTTGCCAGCAGGAGGAATAAATCAGCCCAGCACAAAGCTCTAATGGCTCTGGCACAAGATAATAAATAGGGTTTTTTTTCCTAATGTGAGTAGAGGGGGGCACTGGAGGCCATGGACAAGGAGCTGCATTTCTTAACTGAATTTAATGAAATACGTAACAAAGCTTCCCATCCCCAATGCTAAGGGCTGGGGAAGGGGCAAGGTGACACACTGCCAACGCCGTGGCTCGACAGGAAAAATGGGCTGTGACCAATAAGCAAACATTGGTGCATTCAGCAGCACCTTTTCTGCACTGTGGGATGGGTAACTGGCTCTGGTCTTTTATTCTGTGGTCACTCCACTAATCTACACTCAAAGGGTGTGTTATCACCAGCATCTTCATGTGGTGGGAAATGAAGAGCCAAGTGTTCTTAAGGGAGGACGTGAGGAGGTGAAAAGGACCGCGGTGGTGGAACATTAGGGAAAACGTCTAACATTGGGAATATTCAGCAGAACTGACCCACCTGGAAAGAAAAGAGCAGGGGATTTTGCAGGAAAAGTCTTCTCAGAAGATGGGCTGTGTTGAGTGGTGGGGGCAAATCAGGGAAAAATATTATGAAGAGCAAGCACTGCCCTCAGACAAGGCTGATGATAAAATAATG
>VZRR01004515.1:261248-413589 GCA_013398015.1 Oreocharis arfaki | reverse complement strand
CGCCCGGCGGCAGGCACCCGGAGCAGGACCGTCCTCCGCTCCGTCCCGGCCCCGGCAGGAGCAGGGGGGCGGCGGAGCTCCTCCGGCAGCACCGTGTCTCTCCTTCCCCCACCGCCGCTCCCCCTTTTTTCTCCTCTGCCAAGTGATTTTCCCAGGCAGAGACATATTTAATAAGGGTCGTTTATTACGAAGGCGCTTTGAAGGGTCGCCCCTGAAGCCCTGTGTCCATTAAAAACATGGAGGTGACATTTAAACCTCGTTTTAAAGGAGCTCCGGGGTAGTTCAATGAAAGGCAACTCGTTTGTCTTATGAGCTTGGAAACAACCTCCCTTCTTCTCCTTTTGACCACATGGCATAACTCAAAAACAATAGTTCAAAAGTAAAATGGCATCGTGGTGTTCAGCCTCAGACAGGCACCCATCTAGCAGGAGAGAAAAGGGATAGTCCATAACACAATGTGCTTTTTGTGTCCGACTCTGTCACAAGGATTTCGTTGTTTGCTTTAGAGGCTGCGCCTGTTATACTTTCTTGAAAGTGCTTGTGTTAAACAAGAGTTATAAGTCATCCAAAACAACAAACATTTTGATTTTCTTTGCCTAAAGGGTTTTCCCTGGCCATGGGCACCGTGAAAAAATAATGTACTTGCTGAGAAAGGAGCACCAGTAGTAGCATTACAAGCACAGTGCATTAAATATTGAATGACACGAGGAAAAAAAAGAACTTGTCGAGGGGCACTCAGCCTTAAAGTCTTTCTTCAACTTTGTCTTCAGTGCCTGTTGGACTATTTAAGATGGTGTTAATTAAGGGCTGCATCTGATTCCACTAGCCCCCAGCTTTGTCTCTTTGCAGCGCTCCAGTCAATAGCCCCTCTCAACCGCGGGCTTTCCTCACACGTTGGTTTAGTGGTGCATGTGTCACTTCTTATTTCGAGGCTGAAGAGAAACCCGGATCGTGCATTAAGGGCAACGGGGAGATAGTAATCAAGCGGTATTGTAGGGTTGGGGGTGGGGGGTGGCGCGGCGGGCCAGGGGCAGTAGGAGGAGGGTGTGCGGCCAAGGCTGGAGCAGGGCAGCAGGGAGCGGAGCGGGGGCATGGCGCCGGGGTGAAAGCCTGTTTGCACATTGCCAACAGCCTGTTTGGCAAACAAGAGGCTGGCGAGCTTAATTTGTTTCAAATTAATCGTTTTCCACGAAAACAAGAAAGAAAGAAAGAAAGAAAAAACCTGCATCAAACAGCCCTCCCCAAAATCCTGCAAGGGAACAGGAGGAACTGCCTCAGGTCCCACGGCAGCCCCGTGCGAGAGCCCACGCGTGGCTGCGTGGGGAGCCGTGGCGTGTGCCTGTGCACCTTTCCGGCTGTAGCCCAGCCGCACGCAGGCAGCTGCTGGCGCTGCCCTTCGCGGGCCCCGTAAATGAGGCCGACCCTCAGCGGAGGGCAGCCCTCGGTGTGCGCCAGGCAGAGGGGTGGGCGAGGGCAGAGCCCCCAGCAGCCACGGTAGCGGAGGGGACACACAGTCCTGGGGACATCCGGCGGGACGCCTCGCCCTGCATTTACCTTCTCGTACTTAGGGACTCTCCGCTCTCCCCTCCGCAGGGATCACTGAGGCACCCCGCATTTCGGGGAGAAACCATTCCCGGGCCTCATCCCTCCGCCCCTGCCTCGGCCGTCGTGGGGGCTCCTCGAACCCCGATGGGGCGCCTCGTCCCTCCCTCCCTGAAAGCGCTGGAGGCCGAGAGGGGTTTTGCCCGTGGGGGGCATCGTCTCCGCGCTCAGCAAATACCAACAGCGGGGGCGCAAATTGGGGGGCGGCTCCGCTTTTCTCTACGACTCCTTTTCAACATGCCAAAAGCACCGGGTGTTGAAAGCAAGGGGGCGCAGAGGGATCCTTTGCAGGTATGGGGGTGTGTGCGCCCCCGTTTCCCCCGGGGTCAGCGGGGACCCACTGCCCCAAAGTGCACTCAGCTGAGGTCGGGTTAGGGGAGCCCCTAATTGGATGGGGGCGGGGTGGAATGGTTCACCTCAGTTCTGCTCTGCCCGAGCGGTGAGGAGGGGAAAGGCAAGCGTGAGGCTGGGAATCCCACTAGCCAGATTCTGTTCGTCTTCTTCTACTTTTTTTTTTTTCAATCTCTATGTTCCCCCTCTCCTCCTCCTCCTCTTCCTTTCACTCGGCAAGCCCGTCTAAAGCGCTCCAAATGGCCTTTCATACAAGAAAACCCTTCAAGGAAAAATGGGCACACATCCCCTTCCAGGCACCTTGCCAAAATCTCCCAAGCACCCTACCTGGCATCCTAGCTTAAGTTTCTTCAAGAAGTGTGTGTGTGTGTCTGAGTATGCGGGGGGAGTGGGGGGGTTCGGGCCCGATTGGGGGGGTGGAATTACAGCCGTCCTGTAGTGGTAGGCACAAGTTCAGAGCTCCACTTCTCCCTTATTTAATTAGGCTGGGGAGAGCCGCGGAGGCGCCTGGTTGAGGCGCAAGCGAGGCGGCCGGGCCGAGCGAGTGAGTACCCAACGCACCCCCGACGGGACGGGAATGGGCACCCCGGGGGAGCCGCGCCGGGGGGCTCCGCGCTGAGGGGGGAGGAGGCGAGCAGCCGCCCCCCGGAGAGGGGATGCGAGAGGGGAGGGGGAGGGTGGGAACAGTGGGCCGGGGGTGTGCCAGGAGGACTCGCTTCCCCGAATTTGCGGTGCGGGCCGCTAGGCGAGATTGGGGAGGCCAGTGCCGGTGCTGCAAAAGTCAGCCCGACCCAGCTGTGACTTCACCTATTAGCCCCGATGTCTTTCCGAGGAGATTGGCGGAGTTAAACATCCCACAATGGGCGCTCTGGGGCGTCTCCAGCCTGACCTCTACCCGGTTTTAATAGTTTCATAGGAACTTCATTAAATCAATTACTTAGTGAGCACATCATCATTTATTTGTAATTAGCACTGAAGAGCTTGATTTTTGCAGCAGCCCGCAGCCCGGTTCCCAGCGGGGTTGGCCATGTACTACAAGCACTTTTGTTTGCTGTGTGTGTTGACTCGTGGTATTATTCGGCCGCCACAATAAAAGTGTAATCTTCACGTCTTAATCTAGCGTTCAGGGGGGAAAGCAAAACAAACACGGCGCGGACGAGGCACCGGCTCCCCGTCTCCGTGTCCCCCCCTCCTCGGGCCGCCGGCCCCGCTGCGCGCAGCCGGGCGCGGTGCGGCGGCGGCTCCCGGGGCGTGCGGCGGGGAGGAGGGCGGAGGGACGGGAGGGTGGGACGGAGGCCGGGGCCGAAGGGGGGGAAAGGGAGGAAATGGGTCATCCGCAGCCAGGACAAAAGGGAGCGGCTCGGTGCCTTGAAGGGCATGAAATAAGGCCTGCAGCTGCGAATCGGCTGCCCGCGGCCGGGCAGGGCGTGGGTGTACGCGTTGTGGGGAACCCAGAGGGGCTCAGCGCTGGGGGGGAAGCAAAGAGGCTTTCGTTTGGGGGGCTTCAGTGCAGGAAAGGGGGTGGGTAGGGGCAGGGAAAGCCACCTCGGATGTGGGGTGGACGTGACCGCTGGGGGCGGGAGGAGAGGAGCATAAACTCGTAACCAGCCAGGCCTCGTCCGCTTCTCCCCGCAGCCAGCGCCTGGCCATCGCGGCCCCCCACGGGGAGGCGGCTTCACGCGTGGGCCGCCCACGGCTGCCCCCAGGCGACAGCCCCGGCCCCTTTCTCCCACCGTAAAGGCTGCCGCGGCCGGATCTCTGCGCACCCGGTTCGGGCCCTGTGCCGGGCCCGCCAGCGCGGTGAGGGGTAGGGATCCCGGGCCGCCCCGGGGAGAGGAGGGCTTTGCATCTGCCTCCCTCCTCGGGCTGTACTGGCTCCCAGAAAGGCGTTCTCCAGGCGGGCTGGGTTTGGGGAGTGGGGGCTGTTCTGGGGTGTCTGCCGGCGCGAGGGAGGGAGGGGAGCTGATACCCCGTTAGAGGCTGCAGCCCACCCGCAAGCTCCCGGGCTTATGCGCCCCACGCGTAGCCAGTCACGGGTGGGCACCGAGGCGGGGACCCACGGGGAAAAAAGGGGGGTGGGTGGGGCTCTAGGTACCCCTGTATGGGAGTAGTACCGTGTTCGGCTCTGACGGCACCGCCACTCTTGGTCCTCAGGCGCTGCCCACATTTCGGCAGTTCACCTGCAGAGGGGCTCTCTCGCCCCGCTGCCGGCCCGGTCCTTCCCCACGGAAACCTATCGAGGTGAACGGGACGAACAGCCCCTCCGGAACTTGCCTGGGTCGGCTCCTGCTGGCTGAGGGGATGGGGCGATCCTTAATTTCCATCCTCCACGCGGGGAGAGCCTGGGTCCGAGGCAAGACACCGCCTCGCCGTGCCGTCGGGCATCTCGTCGGGCGTGGTGGGTCTCCATCGGCCCTGGCCCGGGCCGTAGGGGAGCGAGGCTCGGAGCCCCCCAGCTGCAAGGGCCGAGGCGGGGGGGCTGGTGGCGCTGGCAGGGCAGAGCCGTGCAGGGCCGCCGTGGCGGCTGCGAGGCCCTTCGCATACGGGTGATAAAACACGCGGTGGGGGCGAACCCCCTCTCCCCTCACCCCGCATAACACGGCTCGGGATTAGTGCAAGTGCCGGAGGTTCCCAAATTCAAGCAAACAGCAGTGGAAAAAAAGCCCCTAAATATCATCTGGGAGTCGGAAGGGAGAGAGGCGCTTTACTTCCGCGGAGCAGCCGGGAGTCGGACTGATTTTAATTGCTACGTGTTTTTAGTATTGAATCGCTTAAACATCGAACATATCCAATTTCTTCTGTCCATAAACGACCGTCCGAGAAGCCGAGCGGGGCGGGTTTGCCGCCGGGGTTGGGATAAACGAGAGTTCCCCCGCGATGGCAGCGGGGAGGCGGCTAGCGAGGTTGCGCGGACGCGGAAGCTGCGCGGCGGCCGAGAGCAGTCCCAGAGCGGCCAGCTCTCTTCTTGCCGGGCAGGAGACAGGGACAGAGCCTAAACCCTAAACCTTAAAAAGAAAAAAGCGTTTCCTGTGCGGGAGAAAACCTGTACTGTCCTCTCCCCCTCCTCCTCCCTAATCTACAAATCCCCGGAGCAACTTGTTCCACAGGGAGTCCTCACGCAGAGTCGCGGGAACAGGTACATACTGTAGTGTGCTATTTTTAGGGCGTGGGGCTGGAAATGGTGGGGTAACACTAGGCTTTGCTGAGCAAGAGAGGCGCAGGTGGAGAAGGTAGCGCTGGCTGCAACTGGAGGAGTCAGCGCGTCAGCCGTGGGTGACACGAGTTGCTCGTGGGTGGAGGGAGAAAGAAAGAAGGATCCTATGCCATCCATCCTCCCCGTCCAGCCCAGAGCCTGAATTTGCCGGACAGCCGTGGTGGTGCGTGCCCCCGCTGGGCGCCGCTCCAAGGAGCGGAGGTGGCCTGCAGCGGAGGCACCTGCCCATGGCCAGGAGCGGGTGCTGCCCTTGCCCGTGGCCGTGAGTTTTACGGAACCGGGAGAACGTTTCCAGCCTGGACATGTTTTATAGCCTAAACCCTGTTTGGGTTGGTGGCGGCGCTGCCGCTGCGTTGTCCCGAGGCCCCACGGGGCAGGGGTGTCACGGGTGGAGCCTCGGGGAGTCATGGGCAGTGTCCGTGGGGAGCGACTCAGCACTCCCCGGCCCCAGGCTCCGGTCTCTTCTGCCCCACGGCCCGTCCTGCTTGGCCACGAGTGCTCCTGCTCATGCCTGCCCAGCCCCACTCGTGCCTGCCTGTGCTTGTCCTTCCTGCCCGGCCCACTCTCCCTGCCTGTCCTGCTTGGTCCTGCTTCTCCTGCCCGTCCCTGCCTGCCCAGCCCGCACCCCCTGGACTAACAACCCTCAGCCTCTGGCACTGGTGCTGTTCATCACTGGCAGGGAGCTCACAGACTTTTGCTGGGGGCTGCACCCTCTTGCAGGGTACATCCCTTTCATCTGTACTAAGGAGGAGGAAAGCTGCTTTCTGAGGGAAATGAGTGAGAAGGGGAGGTTCAACAGGACAAATCCGGTCAGCTCTCCCCTATCCCAAACCTGCAAGCAGCTTCCCAGACATCTGCCATCACCAACCTGGATGGCAGATCGTGTTTGAAAGTTGGGGCCATGCTACCAGATATATTACACCACCTGTTTAATATTCCCTTACCCAGTTATTAAACACAAATGAGAGTAAATTAAAATGGCAAAGTAAAGCAAAATAAAACCCCTTTTTTTCATTCTGAGAGACAACATCTAATTAAGGAATATTTGAATTCCACGAAAACACAGACTCTTCACAGTGACATAAGGCTTTGCTTTTAAAACTATAGCCAAATACAAACCAACCCAGCTCAGACCAAGCTTAGGCACAGCCTCGATCTCGAGGGCCGAAGGCCAAGTGCCAGGGCAGGCCGAAGACAGGGGCCTGCTGCTTTGATTCTACCCCAGCTCAGATACTCTCATTGTGGGGGGCCTCCTTTGACTTTGTTGTTCTCATTTCTTGCAGGACAGGGAAGCAGGCTTGGCCCAGAGCATATTTTTAGATTCCAAGTTTGCTGGTGGCGAGCCAGGGCAGCACCAGGCGCTGGCTTCAACAGCCATGCCCAAGTGTGCCTAACTGTTGGGGACAGCCCTTGGATTCTTTTTGCCCCTGTCCTCTAGCACAGAAAAAAACCCCCAAAGCCTCCCTTGAAACTGTTCATCATGCAATACCTGAAAACCTTGAGTTTTTTTGTGCCATCACCCGACCCAGGGCAATCTGCCTTGGATTTTATCAACATTTACTTCATCAGTACTTAGATTTCTATTCTCTAGTTGGCAGTGTTCATATGCCAGATGCATTTGCCATCTAGTGCATCCTGCCCGGGTTAGAGAAATATAACCTGGATGAGATGAGAAATACAACCGGGATGAGATTAACCTGCCCTGATCACTTGGGAGCGTGCCTCTGGGGTTTGATGCTTGCAGCTGCCACCTGGGATCTTTTCAGAGGTATGAGCCTACCAGGCAGTGTTTGGAGAGGGAACTTTGAGCTGGGTGCATGCAAGCCTGCACCAGGTGGCTCTTAAATAGAAAGGAGAAAAAATGGGAAAATCTTAAGCCCAAATACAAAAATGAACTGTGGGCATTGAGCTCTTCCAGTGGGGTAGTGAAGCAGGTAGGTCAATAGTCCCAGTTGCCCAAGATGATAATGAGATGGCAAGATAAGGATTTGGCAACATTTTATAGCCATGTACATGGAGCTACATTCAATGTTTTGTAAGGTACCGTAAAGCATAAGTCTGTCTGCCTCTTGGCCACTCCAGTTCTGCTTTGTGTTTTACCCGAAAAGAGACAATGTCTACAATTGCAACTAAACCCCCTCTAGAAACAGATAACACACGCACACACACGCACCTGGTTCCCAGCCCTCCCCTCCACACAGGCACCGATCTCACCCGAATACCCTCAGATCAGGTTCATTAGAAGAATGAAATCCACAGGGATTTTCCAGCATACAGGGGAAAGAAAAACAACCTTGAAAGGAAGATGATGCTGCTGGCATCCACTTGCCTTCTCCCCTGAGCTTTCCAAGGACACTACCAACCCCTTACCACAGCACAGAGCATGGGGCACAGAGTGACAGCAAGGTCTTATTTAATGGCACGTGTGGCCTTATATTAATGGCCTGTTTTGTAGTGTTTTCTTTATTTTGATTACTTTGCCACTTAAGAAGCTGTCCCAGCTTTCCTAGGGATTAAGGCATTGCTCTCTCCCTTTCTCACTTGCCTATCTGTTGAAGAACTAAGAATTTTACAAAACGCATTTATTGTATCTAAAGCAAATTAAAAATGTCAAGGTGGAGGATTTTATTTTAAAAAATTGTTTTGAGTGCCAGAAAACATGGTGTGAAATCATTGTCCAGTCCATCTTACCTCCTGCCCTACCAGAAGCATTGCTTTCAGCCTCCACTCTCCCCAGAGCACCTGTGGGTCTGAAAAGCCAGCAGGGACAGGGTTGGGGAGGAACATGTATCCCATCCTCCGGCTGGGCAGCTGGACAGCCCAGATACGGGACTGAAAAGGGTGATGCTGAAATGAATGTGCAGAAAGCCCAAGCTGGTCCCCAGGGCAGAGGGCCATGCACATTTTGTGTACTGCCTCTGTCTGCTCCTCTGAGGAGGGCAGCCTTCACTTCCTGAGGGAAGGACCCCACCTGTACCCTTGCTGGGGCAGTGCCTGTGCTCTGACACGACAGGACATGTTCCAGCTCAGGATTCCCCATGGCAACACTGGACTTCTGACTCACAGAGGGCAGCAGTACCCTTTGCTGTGCTAGCACAGGCCCTGGTGCTCCCCAATGACAAAAGGGATGGATGCGTGAGTTGCTGGTGACATGGATGTGCAGGCTTGTCTGTGGCTGCCAGCTCTGGGAATGAGTGCAGTTCAGTGCTGGCAGAAGGTGCTTGATTGATGGCTGGGTATTATGGGGCTACAGTAGATGTGTCGTGCCAGCTTCTGTGTACCCAGTCCAGAAACCCAGGGATTGTATCAAAATGGCAGCTTACAACCATTCCTAAATAATAAAGCGCAGGGAACCCAGCCGTTTCCTAATGCCAGCACTACATTTGCTTTCCACATTTGCATCTGTGGCTTGTCTGAGCTCCGCACGTTGGGGAATTTAAAAACAATAATTCGTATTTTTTTCCTTGTTTCTGAATGAACCAGGCTCCCGCAGAAAAATAGCAGGGGGGAATATATTTCTGTTCAGGGATATAGCATTCTAGTCAAGGCATTTGGAGAGTAAAAGCGTGAATGTATAAGGCTGTGAAGAGATAATACAAGGGGAAATGATTTTTAAAATATAGAGGTAAAACCAGGATTACACTTTTCCAGAAGCAATTTGTAGATTGCGTGGCAATAGGAATTGGCATGGCAAGTGTGAATCTTGGCTATGCACATATAGATGCTAAAGGGATCCCTCGCCAGCCATTTAAGACAGATGATTAAGGCCACAAGATGATGGTGGGCACACATTAAGGTGTGCATGCATCCTCATGCACAAACACAGACATGTATGTGCACACACGTCTTTACAACCAACACTGCGTGATTATTCTTCCGTTTTCAGAAGGTTTAGAAATTTTGAAGCACTCTGATAATTTATGCTTACCTATGGGGTGTCAACCATTGGGGTGGCACCTGCTTTATTTCTTGTCGATGTTGATGTCAATAATTTATTTCAATGACCAGAGGGGACGTGCTATGCATTAATGATTACTTACGTGCTCTATACATATTCAGATTTTGACTCCTGAGACTGTGCACATTTAGTTTGCCAAGAGATGCTGCTGCCACTCCAGCAGGTATTATTAACCGAGGCAGCATTAAATCAGCGAGAGGGGCATTGGGAAAATATCTCTGGTAGCTGAGAAAGGCCAGGAACAGATCATAAACTAAACTTCACTAAAGCTGAAATACACTCAGAACATTATCTTTCAATGAAAGATTATTTAAGACTCAAGTCTTTGAGTGCAGAGATCATAACGGGATCAATTACATTTCAGAGCCAAAATTGTATTGCCAGGTTATAAACTCACATTTCTGTCATGGTCCAGCTGCTGCTGGCTAACCATCTCTTCAACCACCAGCACTGCATTTTTAAAGGACAGTTTGGGAAATGCATGACTTGGGAGGAGCCAGGGGTGCCAGGGAGTCAGTCTGGTTCAAGACTGACTCTCTCTTATTGTAGCATGGGAGGGAGTGCTGGGCCCACGGCACTGTCAGCTCAGAAGAGGTGAGGGAAGCACAGACAGAATTACTAACCACATCTCCCTCCATGACAAACTTGTTTCCCTTGTAGGAGGTGAGATACTTCTTCAAAGCACAAAGGAGAGGGGATAACTGGCAGGTGGGGCTCTGTTTGAGCATGCAGATATTTTCTCCCCCTTCCCTGAGGTCTATTTTTTGTGGTTGTGGCTGCCTTTGAAAGGCAGTAATGAGGTAGGGAATCTTCACACTCCTTTTGACATTGAAGAGTTTCAGAGCAGGATTGATGCTGGATGGCTGGAAAGAGAGAAATACTCCTTCTCCAAAACAGGAGAAGTACTTGGGGGTAGTGCAGTTTTTTTTAGTGCTGTACATGCAAATCATTTGATATGTGTGACTACATGGACAGCAAGCAGAGCAGGAGCATTTACAAGTTTTCCTAAATGATGGTTCTTGTTGCTAATCATCATTATGCACACTTGGTTATTCTTGCTTCCGAAAGCCTGTCTTCTTTAGGGTCTCTCTGAGATGATGTAAAGATTTAATTGACAACGTGAATTTCTAACTCAGCTGATACTAGCAGTGCCCTTAAGACAAATCAACATGGCATTGGCAGGAGGAAATAATTCCCTTAGTGGAAGCTGGAAAAGAAATAATTCCCTTAGTGGAAGCTGGAAGGTGTTTTTTCCTCTCTTGTGTGAGAGAAATAAAAATCTTCCCCCAAATCTGTTCCAAGAGACATGGTCTGTACACAGGGCTGAGAGCTGGGACCCAGAACCACTAACCCCAGCTCTGACAGACCCCCTTGGTGGCAAATCTCTCCAGCCTCCCTTTCAACACCTGTAAAATGGACATAATGAGAAGGACATCCCCCCTTCCTTGGGGTTCGCTGCGTTAGCTGTCGTGTGCTGAGCTGTCGGGGGCTGGTCCCGCAGGCATGCCTGTGTACAGCCCTGATCCACGCACTGGCATTTTGTTGCCATTTGGTTAGCATAAATATCCCACAACAGCACAGTGCTCCAGACGATCATGGGCAGGCATGTAGCAGTCATCCTTTGTTTTCTTTAAATGATTTCAAGCACCAAATAACATCTCTTTTCCTGGAGCTGCAGGCAAACCATTTGGCCTCCTGGCAGACGGCTTTCCTAGCCCTCGTGAGCCCACTGCTGTTTACTGGGTAGGCTCACGTTGCGTTTCCTGCCCCTTTCTCTCAAAATGTTTCTTTTGGGGAGGGGAGGAGGGGAGGGTGTGCTCTCATTTTCTTTTATTTCATTTTTTGAGCCCCAGAGCTGGCAGAAAACAGCTCCCTCAGAAGAAGTGTGGCTGGTATAGAGCAATGGCCGTGGTGGGGATGCTTCCCAGCTGCATGGGCTGTGCGCCCGTGATGAAGATTGCTGTCAGAAAGAAAGCGGCACTTTTAGAGGGTTTTTCGTAAAGCACCCAGCAGAACCCAGCATGAAGCAACAAGAGATCTGGGAAATGCCAAAACGGCACTCAGAGTGATTTTTTTGTCTTTGGAGAGATTTTTAAAAAACTCTTCTATATTGACAAACTGTCAAGGAGAGATATTTCTGATTTTCAGGCTGAAATAAAGCACAATGACTCTCACTATGGCCCTAATAAAAGCAGGCAGGTGAAAAAAGAAGAGGGGAAAGGGATGCTTGCTCGGCTCTTGCCTCCACACATTTGTCAGTGTGTCTGTGACCTGAGCAAGCTGCTACCTCTGCCTCACAGCCTCCACTGTGGTGGCCTGCGGAGTCACGGGGAAACTGTCCAGGTGCAGCCAAGGCCCCCAGCCAGCAGCCCTGGACACACAGTACAACCCTCAGCAGTGGTTAACTCCATCTCTGCTGAAAAAACGCTGAGAACACCGAGCAAGGCCACACCAAATGTAACAAAAGCCACTCTACCCATTGCACCAATAAAGTAATTTTCCCCTCTCTTTTCTTCCCTGAGAAAGCCATGAATGAAGCTGTGGCAGAGAAGGCCCAGGACATACCAGGGACCAGAATTTAAGAGGGCTGAATCCTACATCGTCCTCCTGTCCCGTTACTCTTGGAGATAATCACATTGTGTCTGTCCTTCTCTCAGCTCTCCTGTTTTTTAGGTCAGGCTTGTTCCTGTTATTTGTACCATAGGTAGAACCAAGGAGGGCTCCCAATTCACTGTGGTGGTAGTAATAGCAGCAGTAGTAAAAATAGTAATTATAATTACATTAGGAGACTGGGCTGTAGCCAAAACAAAATCCCTTTTCACACATTCTTATTTAGATGTGATCCATAAAACTGCATTTTTACGTCAACACATTTGCAATGCTATAACCCAGAGGCTGGAATAGGCAAAGGCATAGCTATATGCATATTTATTTTGTATCAGCCCATTTTTACACCAGTGTGTGTATAATTACACGGCACATAAGAATTTATTCTCCTGTGTTCACATAGCAGTATTCCATTTACACAGCTAATGTTAAATGACTAGTTTGTTGTTCTGGATGGTGCACAGGTAGCCTAACCTTTTTTGATCAGCTGCATGCTGGTCTAACTCTTTTATGGCGCCAGAAAGGATCACCAGGCTTATAACTTCATGGAGGCAAGGAATTGGTCCTTGCCACTTGTAGCTTCCGAAAAAAAAAAAAAAAAAGACTAATTGCATGAGGTGCTACCACTTCCGTCCTCTGATGTGGCATCTCCCATAGCAGCAGATTGTCTCTCTGGCTCATCCAGCCCTGGAGTCAAGTGGCTGTCAAGAACTGACTTTTTCCCCTCTGGTATTTTGGCTCTTGGTCTCTAGGTTGGAGGCCGCAGTTTTCAGCACCTGCTAATAATTTTTTTAACAGATGATAGAAAGGAAAATTTCCAAATGCAGCAGATACAATCTGCTGTTGCCTGGGTCAAGCATGGACCACAGGGTTCATTTGCCCTAGAGATGGGAGGCTAATGATGCCCATGGTTTCAGCAATAATGTTGTGTTCCTCTAGGATGATGGTCGGTGTAGCACCTTTGCTGCAGAGGGGAAGCACTCTGAGTGTGAGCTCTCCTCTTCCTGCTGTAGGAGCGACTGGCTCCTCCACCAGTATGAGCAGGAGAATCCACGCTGCCAAGAACCGTAATTTGCATTATTTCAAACACAGTTTCATTTAAAATCCAAAGGAAACATTGAACTAATTCAATATATGCAGGTTCAAATTGCAGCACCACTACTGTAAGAATTCAGGTGCTCTGCTCCTTGCAGAGATTACGTCTAAAACAAGTCTTGACATAAAACCCTGCTTCAATATTTCTGGCAGCTCTCTGTCCCACGACTTCCACCACCCTTTGCTAAGCAAGTCCCTTGCCCTCTTCCCTCTGTTTTTCTTGTGATAGTGTGTGTATTTTAATCCAATATAACTATTTGTTCTCATAGCCTTCCCTGGCCAGCAGGAAGTAATGGGACCTCTGAATGGCTCTTGAGAGGCAAGGGAAATAAATAAAAGACAAGGAAATTGAAAGAATAACAAAGAACAGACCATCCAGGGCAGGTTTCCATTAGGCTCAGGAGGCAAATGACGACAGGCATGGAAAGCTGTAGATGAGATGAAATGTCTCATAAGGTTTTTGTCACTCTCTGATGACACTGGCTAGAAATAAATATGCCTTTTTGTCTTTCTCCTGAGTCCTAAGCTGATTCAAAGTGGAAATCAGGAGAAATGCAGAAGGTTGAATGTTTGCAGAGTGCATGCTATAGCTGGGACTTCTTCCACTGCCTTTTCCAGTACATGTGTATGTAACTACATATAAACATCTATAACTTCAGCCGCATCGCTGTGCTGGTAACTGGTACGGGAGAGCTGCACTGCCTTCCTCCAAGAAGCATTTGTTCATCCTTGTCCCAGCCCACAGGTGATGCTTCTCCCCCATCGTACATTCAGAAGTTACCTTTAAGCTCTCTTTCACTAACTAATTACTGTCAAACATACCCATCATGGTGTCAGAGTCTGAAGGTGAAATCAGAGTCCAGGTTAATGTTATTCCTGTCCTTCCCTGCTTGATTTCTTTCTTTCTCTCTCTCTCTTTTTTTTTTTTTTTTTTCTTTTTAATGCTTGCAACACTCCTTTTCAGGTTTGGAAATTAAAGTTATTTTCCTGCCAATGTTTTCTGATTCCATGTGGCAAACATTTCTCTTTCCAGTGGAGCAGAAGCCAACATGGCTGCCTCGAGCATGCATTGGTTTTGTGTATCCTGTCAACTCTTTCCCAGACAAAGTGAACAGTCCTGAGATCTGTTCTGCCTCCCCCTAACCCACTGGTGTGTCAACCCTCAGTTTTAGCACATCATACATAAACCTGAGACAAAATACTGGCTATATTTTTTTCTTGTAAATACAACTTTGAGAACATTGCTTGTTTTATCAGAACTATGAAACCTTTTCCAACTTTTCCGTGTACCTTTTCAAGCTTGGCTATACTAAAAAATGTGATTTAACACCCAAAGCACAGACTGCCACAGGATTGGGTCTAAGTGACTACTCATCTTAGTTGCTGAGGTCCTAGATAAATGGATCATCTGTCCCAATTTCTCATTATATGAACCTTTTGTAAAGACTGGCCCTTACAAAACACAGATCAGTGTTGGTGCAGGGTCTGAGACAGTGCAATGAGCTGAGATATCTTGCTGTTCTTTACAGATGGAGGAGGTGAGTGGGATGTCGAAGTGCACTGGAAGTGTCAGTGCATACCCTCATCCTTTTCATTGGGAACCCAGCACACACCCCCTTGGAGACAGAATTCCTGGCTTGCTGGCCATTGTTCGTCCTGAACTACAGTGGTTGTTCTTAAGTAGCAAAAGCATGAAGCATAAGGGAAAAGAGCTTCAAGACAAGGCAGGGTTTTTTTGTCAGTGCATCTTAAATACTTGTGTCCATTTTACTTGCTACATTCGTATTCTTTCCTGCAAGTACACTTAAAAAATCAACAACTGTAGTAGTTGTATGTGTTTGTTAATATATAGGGCTATACACCACTTCTGGATAAAATCCATGGTTGTGGATGAGTATTATCTCCAAACACGTGTCTGTTCCTTTGCCGTGGAGAAGTCCCAGTCCATGGGAACTTGGGTAATGAACTGGAGATTAATTCATGTTTTCTGTCATATGTCTGCTTGTGTCTATTAAGGGGCATAATTATGAAGTCAGTAGCTCCAGGTCCTGAGGAAGTATGTTAGATTGGTTCTCTCTCCTTTTATCTTTGTTTTCATATTTTTCATTCTGGACAACAACAATTATAATATTGTCCATGTACTGTTCCTTTTTCACACAGTATGAGCATTGCAGCCTCTGCTGAAGAGTTTTTAGTTGTTTCTAAGGTTTCTAAGGTTTCTAAGGTTGTAGAAAAAAACCCCCTTTGCTTCGCATGAATATCTCTTTAGAACCAAACCTCTAATATGGTGTGAGTTTTCCAAGCATTGAATTGGGTGGTCATGGGTGGATTTTTGCAAGCTAAGTAAGAGTAGATGTAAAATGAAACACTAAATGCCAGGTTTCAAAATCTGTATTTTGGGGTATGTTTTAAGTTTTGCTTTAGTTTTTATGGTATCATTGTTTACTGTGCTGTCAACAGATTTGCTTCTGCTATACCTCTGCCCTTATGATACATGTACTGATGACTGCTTAACTCTTGCCAGAGCGTGTCTCCCATATTGTGAATAAATTGCAGCTTGAAGTTGCCACATTGTGCTCCCATTGAAGAATCACTGTTTTATTCATTATGGTGTTGCTATGGTTCTGCCATGATGGACTTTGAGTGTGATTCTGTTACTCTCAGCAAGTACATGAAAAAAATATGGTGTCTTGTCCTCTGATCTGCCACCTTTAAATCAAAGAATATGATTTGACATATAACTAGTCAGATAATATGCTAAAGACATATGCCAGTTGGGACAAGCCCAAAATGATTTAGAAAAATAGCTGACAAACCCATGGTCACTCAGGGCAGAATGTGCCCCTGCAATTCCATTCAAATAAATCCAGAAATGCCTCCAAAAGTGACAGTTGCTTCACGTCTGCCCTCTTCTTTTGGGACTACTATTTTTTTCTATCACTGGATTAGGCACCATAACAGAGCAGTGAACTGCTCTGAGATTTTTTCCATGGCCAGCTGGGGTCTTGGATCTGTGGCACTGAAGGTTTCCATATGCTGGCAGAGCAGGGACAGAGGGGAGTTTGGAGAGCCGCAGCCATTGGGTGCTGCATGAAGACAAAGGCTGGTACTGGTGGTGATCATCTGAGAGCTTTTGTTTTCACAACAAATTTCAGGGGAAGGATGAGGCAATATAGGGAATGAAAGGAAGGATAAAGACCAGACAGCCTGCATATCTCTTCTAGATCCCCAGCAAAGAATATGGGACATGCACCATGGCAGCTAGCTGAGCCAAGAAGCTCAGAGAAGCCCACCAAGAGGCAAGGGACAGAAATGAATGCAAGCCATCCTACACTGACCTTGAGCTCTGACTGAAGCCAGGTCATTTCTGCAGTCCTTACCCATGCCAGACTCTCCTTGGACCAGCGAGACTTTGGTTTCTGCATGGACTGCAGATTTTGGGGTCTGACATACCCTGTGGTGGCAGGTTTCTGCAAAAAACTGATGGTGCAAGGCCATTGCTCGAGGCTTCACCAGGAGAGAGCAAGCACAGGGGGAAGGGATGTTTCCAAATGAGAAATATTTTTTTTTAAATGAGTGATTTGTTGGCTTCAGGCAAATGGCAGAAGGTTTTACTGAAAAGGCTTCTTTATGGGATTGTGGTTTAGCTTGGGGTAGCTTAGAGAAGTCTGTAAACCCCAGGAGCTCAAGGAGTTTGACAGGTTTGACAGGCCTTCCTGCTACTTATGAACAGGAGGCTGGAGCAAGTGTTCTTGAGAACACCTCCCTGTTTTCCATCAAAGCATGCTGGCAAGCCAGAGGAAGAGAGAAATTGTTTTCTTCCCCCATTTTATTTTCTTATATAAAGACAATCTTAGAAATATTTTTTCTGGGTCTTTAAAACTTTGCAATTTTTGGCTCCTATCAATACAAAATTCCTGTCCACCTTTCTAGGCTTCATATTAGACCCTTCCATGGAGCCTTGAGCACCTTAAAATCATTACAGCAAAAATCATTAGCGACACAGCAAAAACTGGAGTACATCACCTTTAAAGAACGTGCCAGCTCTAAAGAGCCACCTGGACCTCATTACCACTGTTAAGCCTTTTTGTGTCCATTTAACTGTACCATGCTTCATACACTGACTTGTCCCAAAGTGAGAAAATAATGAAAATAATGAAAATTATAAAAATGATGGAGGAAAGTAATTGAAGCAATGAGAATGAGAATGACTGTAGAACTGTATGTGTGTCATGTGCAATGATGGTTAGGGCTGCAGGTCCTGGCGCTGACAGGGAGAAGAGCCCTCTTTACTCTCCCTGCATCAACCTATGCCTCCATACCACCCCTGATCTTGCTCAGTAAAGGGAGTGAGTGCTTCTAATTAACATCAAATACTTGCCAAGTTTGCAAAGCAAAGGGCTTGGATTTCTGCTGTAACAACAGCGGCTGCTGCTGCAATACTTAAGCCGTCACTGGTCAGAGAGCTGTTGCAGTGTTTGAGCTGGGGGTCACTGCCCTGCAAAGGGAAAGCCTGGAAAGAATCAGTAATTCATGAAAAATGTACACATAAGGAGGAATTTCCTATTTCTTTGAATGATAGTAATTTAATTTAAAAAGAAATCCAGTGACAACTTCCTCAGAAGTAAATGCCTTTTCGTAAATCTCTGTGGTGAAAATGTGCTTAGCTGAAAATCAGCTGAATTCTTCTTACTCTGCTTTCTAAACATGCCTCAGTTCCTAGCCCAGCTCTAAGCTTGGGAAACTGAAATGAGCTCTGATAACATGAACAGAATGCTTAGGGCAGAACAAACCCAAGAGATTAAGTTAAATTTGCCAGCTGAAGAAAGCTTCTCAGCTTTATCAAACATACAAGCTGGAGGAAACACTGAAGCCGGCGTGTGAGACTGCTAATACCTTCCACGAAATCTTCCAGCCACGAGGAGCTCCTCAGGCTTGGAGAACTCTCCTATCTCCTGAGGAGAAGGAGCAGCTTAGCTCCAGAGGCCAGCCTGTTATTCCATACCCTTATCCCTGCAGTGCCTGACCAGCCCACCTTATCCAGTTGGCCCAGCTGGGAGGCTTGTAGGCAAGACACTTTATTCAGCACCAGCTCAAAAAGTAGAAATTATAGTGCCATAGGTAAAGCACCAGAGAAGGCTATCTGGACTGAAGAAAGAAAGGCAAGCCCTTCAGTGTAAATCCTCTAGCTCTATTCTACTTTCTTCTTTTTCTTTTTCTTCTTTTTTAAAAAAATTTTTATGAATTATTGTTATTAAGGTCTTTTAATACAAATTACGTATTTCAGCCTTTTAATTCTCATACAAAGCTGGTTCCTGCTTTTCTGTGCTCATTGTGGTGGACTGTGTCCTACCATTCTCAAGTATTTTCACAGAACAAATATTTCATCCCCCTTCTGGACAGAGAGTCATGAAACCTTGGGCTTTCTTTCATGTCATCTTGACACTAACCTGGTTTCTTCAATTAAGGCAAAGACTGCAAGCCCCAAACTACTTTGCTAGAACTGTGCAAACACAGTAAGAGGTGATCTGTGTGCCAGAATGCATCATCTAAATAGACAAGGCAAAGGAAACACTAATTGTTCCAGCTGAGTGAAGAGGAACTGATACATACTGAAATTTCAGTGAAATTTCCACATAGGAAATGTATGCTAGAAGAAAAAGTTCAGTTTGGTCCAACCTAGTACTTTATCACCTTGTGGTTCTCTCTCTGACTAGCTTCTCTCTCTGGAATTAAATGTTACCTCCCAGGTCTGCTCTTTGCAGGTTCAGATGAACCCAGGGGGGCTGGAGGAGTTATCACCACAGTTCACAGATTTCTCTTGGTGAATATGGACCCCATGATGCTCTGAGCTGCAGCTAGCTGCATAATCATCCACATCACGTCCTATAAATGAAAACCAGAGCATCCTTCACATACCTCCGTCATTAAACAGTTGGTTACAACCATATGAAACCCTTCAGGAGCTGTGGGAATTTCCCTGTGGTTCCCAGTCTGGGATTTGGGGTGCATCTCCCCCTGTAGTCCTTCCTCACGAAGCATCCCTGTGCTGGTGACTGCCTTTTGCTTGAGTAAGGGATGTCCAGCATAGCTTTTCAATTTGAACTCGGCTCCCACTCCACAACTCATTTTTATTTTACTGGGATACCGGTGAAGCTGTAGCTCAGTAACTGATGTTAAGAGGAACTTTTAACACCTCAACAGCAAATGGGGGAGAATGTTTCCCATTAGTGGCTGAGGAAGTAGTGCTCCTGTAACTTCAGCCTTGAAAGCTAATGAAGCTCAGATTGTGGCCGTGGCCTTTGATGTAGAGATGCCTGAGGTCAGTGTAGCTTTCAGAGGTGCCAGTGCTATGCTGTGTCACTGCGTTCGTCTGGGCGAGGGCCCAATAACTCTAATCCTGTAATCATGTTTCTGTAAGCAACAGTATTTATGGTGCAGATAGTTGGGGATAGCTGCAGCGGTAATTAAATCAGGGATACACTGCAGAGGAGAAGCTAATCCAACCCTGTAATATTTCCAGTAGAGGAAGTTACAGCCAACTATGTCAGTAAATAAGTAGCAAAATACTGGAATTGGTGTAGGGAGAGGGTGTGAGGATTAAAATGCCATGTTTGGCCATCTAATCCATCTCACTGCCAGGACCCTCATTCTGCCAGGAGAGTGATGTTAACACACTGGCAAAAGTCAGGAAATTCAAAGCTGTGCCTTGATACTGCATCCTTGGCTCCCACTAATACTTGGGGAGGGGGGCTAAAAGCACCCATCGATGAGTTTGGCACAGCTAGCTATGAATTTAATTCCTCCTATTCGGCTGTTTCACAACCTCAGGCCACATACTATGTATTTTATGTCTTCTAATGTAGGCTGTTGTCTCCCAAGTGCATGTGAATTGTTGGAAAAACACAATGGTGTATTCCACTCTAATGGGGGGAAAACCACATATTTGTGTAAATATGGTTTATCCAGGTGATGGGGAGAGCCTCCAACAAGCTATTCTGCTGTACTAATGAGTAAGTGTATAGACATTTCTGTTGTTTGATTTTGCACAATCCTCTCAACTCCATTATAGATAAATCTCTTCCTATGTATATTTTTTAAAATCAGAGGTCTTTTATACCCTCACTGTGTTAAAGAGGAGAAAAAAATGGGAGTACTTGGTATACCCCTTTCTGATGTGGATATCTCTAAGCGTGGCGGGGATTCTGTGTGCAAAATTGGTCATGAAGAATAAGCTCTATATATATCAAAGAATAAAGAAATATGATGGTTTAAAGAAAATCCAGTGTCAGACTAGAGACTTCAGTTGCATTACTCACAAATGCACGCATGAACATACACAAGTAATTCGTAGGATGTATGTATATATGTATAGAAGTACACACTCCCAAATATATTTCCTTTAGCTCAGTACCTGAAAGTTCGTTTGTGGGCATCTTGATTCTTGATATATTATCTGTAAACAGAGGACCAGGGGACTGGAGTATTTCCTTGACTTCAATGGATGATGAGGTCTCCAGCTGTGAACTCCGATTGGGACCTCTAAGTGTCCTGCTGCTACCTAACAGCTTGCTGAAAAATGACATAATTTGTGACATCAGCAATATGCTGCTTTAATAGGGGTTTATAAAATGGTTTCCACCCTTGTATGTCAGGACAAAAACATCTATAGCTACTAAATCTGAGGTGGCCCCCTCCTGTATTCCTCACACACCTTGCATCCTCTGTACTTTTTCGACATATGTGGCTGTGAAGCCCCAGTATGGGAAGAGTGACAAGAAACCATTCAGCAACATCTGTGCAAGAACTCCTGCCCCACTAGTGCCAGGGAAGATGTCACTTTTCAGAAGAACAGTGGCTGCCAGTGGGAGGCTCAGCAATGCAGATTTTAATGCAGAGATTTAATTTCTAATACAATTCACAGTTCGTATGCAGTTGAAAAATGTTTATCACCACCTGGATGTCCAGGACATTGTTTTGGACAAAATAAATTTCAGTTTGGACAATTGCTGCTTTTAAAGCATTTCACAGCTCTGTAAACAAGACACTTTATATAATTCTAATGGTAACAGTGAAGAACACACCAATTTTAAAATCAGCCAAAATAATGCCAAAAAGTAACTGACAACCTTGGATAACAGGGCATTAGTCTGAAATTGACTCAATTATGAGGGTTGTAATGTCTTTTGCAATCATCTATTCTCTAATACAGTAAGAAAATAACGATTTGCCTTTGGGGTAAGTTTGTTTTAAAATAAGATGCAAACAAAAACCCCTCATGTTTTAAAGGACATAAACAGCGTCAGAACCTGACTGGCAGTAGGAGGAGTGTGCTTTAACTTGAAAGATTTGCTGCTCTGGAGTCACTGCTGTGTTACTGATACCTGAAACGAAATCAGTATCTGTCAGAAAACCCACCCTGGGAGTCACAAGTGCCCGGCCACACCTTCAGCATCTACTCAGATTTCTGGTTGGAAGGAGGCTTGACACACTCATGGGAGAGGGGCCTTCACACGACTCCTTATAAACGTTTAGGGAAGGTACCTCAGAAGACAGAAGATCTCTGCAAGGGAGTGTGTGGTGGATGAGGCAGGGTTCCTACCTCTTTAGAAGACCATAATCTGGGTTTTTCAGCCCACCACCACTTTGCCTCAAGGCAAAGGTGAACGGAGTTAAGAAGAACATGGAATCAATCAGGGCAGAACCATGCAAAAATACAGAGATTTCTTCAACTCTCAAAATATTAGTGTTGTACGTCTTCCTCACAGAAAGAAAGAAAGAAAGAAAAGAAAGAAAGAAAAGAAAGAAAGAAAGAAAGGGAAAAAAAGAAAAAAGAAAAAAGTAAAAAGAAAAAAGAAAAAAAGATTTTCAGAGGGAGAAGCTGTTAATTCGTGTAGGTATTTAGGCAGCAAACTAAGCTGCAGGCACAGCTTGAAAAAATATAGGGGTAAGAAAGTAAATTTCCTATTCTTCCCTTGTTCATTTTTTAAGATTCCTCTTTCTTCTCTTTTTTCCCCCCATCTCTGTACATTTTATAGCATAAAAAATTAGATATAAAATAAAAAATGAGGTAGACAGCTAGCCTGCCCCCCCCCCACCATGAAGGCCCTGTGGCAAATGTTTCCGTTACCTGCCTTTTCTAGAGAAACCTCATCCCTTTCCTTTAGCAACTCATCTCATTGTGCAACTGGTCTTCAATTAGATTCTTTCTTGTTTTACAAATAGTGAAGATGCTCATGGATGCTGAGAACAAGGGATGACTCCATTGCTGGGCATGAGAGAACAGGCATGCATCTGTCCTCTCCATCCCCACTCCTCAGCCATTTCTCAGCCACTCTCTACCAGTAATTGCCCCACCTCTTCAGCCACATCTCTGTTAACATTTGCTTTGCCAGTTGTGTTACATGCCCGTCTGCTTTTACTTGTAGCTGGCTCTTTGCTCAGGCTGGTTACTGGATGCACCAGAGGAGAAGTAGCTTAAGGGCTTCCACAGACAGCTCTGGAGAAAAATCACCTCAGATGAGCTTTTGCCATGGGAAAACATAGTTTGCCAGATATTCCAAGGCTGAATGGGAGGCAAGCATGGAAGGGGAGCTGTAAAGGCAGAACTCAGTGGGTTCTACCAGCTTCTCTTCAAATGCCATCAAGAGCGTCAATGATGCAAAGAGGAGCACACTGAACTCACAATGCAGTTGGGCTTCAGCCCTGCATTTACTTCTGCGGTAACAGACATAAAATATGGTGTAGAAGCAAAAAACAATTTCTGCTTTTGCCCATAACACTGAGTTATGACTAACCTTAGCTCTCTGCTGATTTCTGCCCTGGTTTTATGCACATTGACTGTATCCGGAGGGAAAGCCATGGCTTCTATTTTCATACTTGGTTCTCACATGAAATAATGGGGGGAGAGGAGGAGGGGGGAAGATGCAGCTGCAAAAACAGTCAGTGAAACATAAAAATCCCTATTGTTTTGTTGTAGTTCTCGGTGCCCCTCAACTTCTGGGCACAGACAAGACCTCCCCCTGCTCAGGTTCAATACGCAGGGGAGCCTTGGGGCTCAGAACTCCCTTCCTACTTTTCCTAAGCCTTGCTGTCAATTGTGCTTTTGTTCATGGAAAAAAAAATTAGCCCAATGCATGCTAATTTATAGCCAGGGAAGCAATTAAAAAAAAAAGTTTATTATCCTTTCCCCCCTGCCTCTCAAATGGAGTGTTACAGCAGCAGGGTTTTTTGGTAAACTTGACACAAACTGATGTCAGTGATAGGGAAGCAAGGCCAGGAACCAAGCACAGATCTTTACATCTTCCCTACACATAAAATGGGAAGCCTCCCAGTTTTGTCTGTCTGCCTATACTCAGGAACATGCTTGCTTTAGGAAAACCTGGGCACAAAGACACACTTATTTCCTTAGGCTTTGTCAGTAAATGTGCTCTAAATTGCCCTCACATACCCACTTTAACAAATGCTTATTAAACATTAAAGAAAGAATTGCTTAATATAGCCACAACGTAGAGACATATTTACCTTTTTTTACTGAACTTACTGTGTGCCTTGTTCTGTAAATTAAGGCATGTTCTTAGTATTCAAGAAGATGTTAGACACCAACAAGTCCATGTGGTGAAGTCAGTTAACCCAGCTTGCCTCTGGATTTTGTAACTCCTTGCAAAACCTTAGAACTGCATCAACAGAGGTTTTGCCACTAGCACAGGACTGGCTAATGTTCTTTTTTCTTTCAGGAGGAACTGGTTTTTTCAAAACTGATTTTAAAGAAGGCAATAGATGTCTCTACCTACTACATATTTTAAGTGGCCTCCGAGCGGAGTCATGATGTGGAGTTGAAAGTGCCGAAATGCTTTCAAATGAGCAGGTGGCTTTCACAAGTACCCCAGAAGTCACACGGGGCAGGCAGGGACGGGCAGCCTCTGCAGGGCAAGCTGCATCTCGTGGGCAGAGGCATCTCGTGGGCAGAGACCACAGCTCTTCCCTGCGTTCCCACCAAGCACCACAGACCTGGAGGAACTTCTTCCAGTAGTTTAAAGTAAAACACAAACTCTTTGCTGGTGACACAAGTGCTGATGATTCAAGAGGGTGACAGTGACTTTTCCCCCTGGCCTGTGCTCTCACACAGTAATAGCAACGATGTAACCAGACAGCTCTTGCACATCCACTGCCACTTGTTTCCCCCTCATCTTGCAAGTATTTAATCCTGTATTGTACAAGTAGAGGTCTCTCGGTGACAAATCCAGAGGCAGGGCTGTCAGTGATGATCAGATTTGCAGTGATACATGTGCTACTGACTGTACCTGAGCTGCATTTTTAGACAGAGCAGGACATGGAGAATTAACATGAAGCATTTCCGTGGCATCCCATAGAGCAACAGACCTGCACAAACACTACTGATATATTAGGGACTACTGCAAAAGCAAGCCAGGAAGGAAGTCGGGTATCTGGAAGCCTAGACTAGGTCTTCCCAGCAGCACGAACATCTGCCATAAAGCCTAGGCTATCGCAGGCATGTCTCACACAGAGACAAGGCTTTTACCTTCAGCAAGCTTCAGCAGAAAATTCTTAACAGGCGTTTGTGCTTGATAGCACGGCTTTGATGACATTAGCAGCACTAGAAGAAGTATGAATAAAATTCTAGACATAAGATCCAAAGCTACATGGAGTCACACTTTAAATTACAGAGGCCCAAGAAGGCAGTATAGGCATCTATCACTCCTCATTTTCATCAGGATGATCAGTTTCAAATGATGACAGCAGGCAGTGGGCACCTATAACAGCTTTAGAAACAGGGACTCTTGCACTTCTGAAGACGTCATTCTGAGCATCACCTTACGGTATTGGCTTTGATATCGTATATTGGGAGCTTCAGAATTAATTGGGGAAGCAATAACCCCAAACATAGTGAGGCTGTCTGATCCCTCCCCTGCTTGCAGTGTGGGTGCGTGCAGGACATTTCCACTGTGCAGCCCCTTCCCTGCACCCCAGTGGGAGGAGGAAAGCCCCCATTCTGTTCCCACTGAGGGACACCCGGTGCTGGGAGGCAAAGGCAGGTTTGAGGAGCACCAAGAGGACAAGGCCAAGTGGGGACTGTGAGGGTGAGGGCAGGTGTGATGGAAATTTCTGTGCTGTCCCTTTCAGGCACCATTGGTGCCAGCCTGGTGTGTGTGGGTGTGTGTGTGGGTGGGTGTGTGTGTGGGTGTGTGGGTGTGTGTGTACTTCTCTGCAGGTGGCCTTTCCATGGGCACTCTGGTCCCAGCTGAAGGGATTCTGCGGGCCTGAGGGTGGCTGGAGGAGACCGTTTTCGTGGCAGAATAATGAATGTGATTAAACCACCTCTTCCTACTTCTGCCTTCCTTCCCGTTTCCCTTCCCCTCTTCCCCTTCTCCTCGGTGTCCAGGGCTCTTGGCAGCAGCCCAGGAAGGCATGGGACTGTCCCGATCCCTGCGGGAGCAGGGGCTGCGCTCCATCCATCCATCCCTCCATCCCACGCCCGGTCTCGCGGCTGCAACACGGCGGTCCCGCGGCAGTGCGGAGCGCCGCAGGGGTTTCCTCCTGCTGCCGGGGCACTGCTGGCAGCTTCTCAGCTCCGGGTGGGGAGGACACCCCTCCCATCTGCGGGGCACCTCGTGCAGATGCCAGCGCCCCAAAGCCACCCGAGGTCCTCCCCCCGCCCCGCCGGGCGCTGCTCCCCGGGGCTCCCCTCCGCGGGGTGCGCGGCTCCCTAGCCGCAGCGGCGGGGAAAAATAGAAAAAAATATACTTTCCCGCACGAGCTTTTATTCCCTTCTTCCCACTTTTTAATCTTTATAATAGTTGTTACAAACTAGCCCTGCCTCGGGGCTTTGCCATGCTCTGAACCTGAGGGAGGTTAAAGTGGGAGAAGAGGGTTAGAAGGATGGGATGGATGAAACGCAGTCAAAGTTGGTTCCCCCCTCCCCCCCGGCCCCCCTTCCTCCTTCAATTCGAAATTAGAAATTACTGCCCGAGGAGCAGATACTCCGTTTTATTCGCTCGTAAAAAAAAAAAAAAAAGAAAAAAAAAGTTTTCAAAGCCTAATTTCCACCAGATACATTGATTTTCCGTAAACAGAATTAAAACAATACGCGCGAGTAGGTGCCATTAAAGCCAAGCCATCTCTGGCTGTTAATCACGGGAGAGAAGGATTAGAAAAGTCAGTAAAGGAGCACTGGGTTCGAAACGCAAAAATCCAGAGTTTAGGAAGTGTAAACTCAGAGGGGGCTGAAGCAGCTCAAGAAACAAGGAGAAACTCTTAATAAGAGTTAAAATTCAGTGTCAGGCTACTTCTCGAGATTGCAAGGAATACGCCGTTCCTGTAAGGGATTTATGGTTGTGAAATGCATCCCTTGCTAAAATACCGTTTGATGTTTGTGTCGCAGAGAAAACCAAAACAATCTTTTTTTCCTTTTAAGTCCCGATTTCAAAACCAAAACCAAACAAAAAAAAACCCACCCCAGAAAAATCCCTCTAAATTTCCAACCGCAGCTTTGAGCAGCTTTCCTGGTGATATTTTCTTCAAACCTCACAGGCGCAGTACCCCTGTGTTCCCGAGGTCTCCCTGCCCTCCCTTCTGCCTTTTCTGCTGCTTGGATGGTCTGCAATGCCCGGCTAAATAATTGCTAGAATTTGGAAAAAAAAAAAAAAAAAAAAAAAAAAAGAAGGAAAAAAAAAAAGCCGGGAAAATGCGCACCAGCATTCAGGTGCTAACCTACTTATTTGAAAGTAATTTATTTTCCATTTTGCCCGTTTTCTGCCTTTAAAACAGAACGCTGAAAGAAAGAATAAGTGCTTTAACATTTCAGTGTTGTGCTCTGGTAATTACTTTTTCACTTTTCCCTTAAGTTCCAATGTGAAAACCTCACAGGGGGGTCTTTGCTGTAGCAGGGCTACAGTTCCCAATCCCAAGCGCAAGATCTGCAATTACAAACCCATTCGGTGCCCTTCCCTATCATTAATATGCACAAAATCCTGCTGCTAATCTTATAATCTGTTTTGTTTCATCAATTGCTTGGCTAGCACCAGGCGGGAAAGAAAAAGAGGGAAAGAAAAAGAAAGAAAGAGGAGAAGAATAAAGCCGGAAAATCACGGAAAGCTTCGTAAAGTAGACGGAAAAGCCAAATAAATCGGATTTTATTTTTGATAAAGCAAAAATCGTTAAGGCTATTAAAAGGAAGCAGGATTTTCCGCTGGAGCGGAGGGTGTCAGGGAAATTTAAGGAAAAATCTGAATATATCCAGCATTTTATTTGCATATTCGATTTCTCCACGTACGGGTCACGAAGTTCCTTAAGCAGTCAGCTGCGGAGGAGGGAGGGTGCGCGTAAACACCTCAGGAGAGTGTATTAATATCCCTCCGGTTTGCCGAGCAAGAGGAGGCGCCGAGCGCGGGCGAGCTGTGGGTGCGGGTTCGGGGGCGCTCCCGCCGCCCCCCGCGCTGCCCTCCGCGGCCGCGCAGCTCCCGCGGGCTTGTCACGCCGGGACACTAAGACTTCAGTAAAACAATGAAGACATTAGTTTTTGAAACCGTCCCCATCCTACTCCTCCCTTCCCCCGCTCCCTCTTCCCGCGCGGTATTAAGGGAATAAAACCATCTACACCACACGCGTCCTATTGAGATTAATGAAAAAATTATGCCAAAAAAGAAAAAAATAATAATCCAACCCACAACAACAAAAACAAAACAAAACAAAAAAAAACAAACAACAAAAACCACCAAAAAAAAAAAAACACCCAAACAACCCTTATCTCATATATCTTATTCTCCGTGCCCCGCGCCAGGCCTCGCCGCCGCCTTGCCGTGCACCTGATGATTTATTAACGCAATCTGCGGGGAGAACGACACGCGTGCCCGGCTACGGCTCGTCCCAGCTCATCTCCTAAGTAATTGTTTCTCATTAGTTCTGATAATGTTTTAATAGTGCTGCCCATAATTTAGTCAGCCTGGAATTAATAACGGAGGGTGTCCTGAAACGCACGGGGGTGAGGGGGAGCTGCAATATAAGCAGGTGGTCTTTAATTAATCAGATTAGCCCGGAGGTCCCCGCGCTGTAAGGGATCCCCCGGCGCAGCGCCTCGGACGGGATCCGGGTGGCGGAGGGGGAGAGAGGAGGGTCGGCCCTCGCTGCTCATCCCCAAACTCCGCGGAGGGGCTGGGGGGGGTAGGGCCCTCTGCCGCCGGCCCCCGCCCGCCCCGCACTCCCGGGGCCGCCCCGGCGGAGAAGGACGGAGGTGGGCGGCCCTCCCGCTCCCCGGGCCGGGCCCGCCGTGTCCCCGCCGTCCCCGGGGGGCTGCCCCCCGCCCCGCTCCTTCGTCGCTCCCGGGCCGGGCTCCGCCGTGTCCTCGCCGTCCCCGGGGGAGCCGCGGAGAGGCGCTCCCGCCGCCCCCGCGCTCCCTTTCCTCGCTGCTTCCACGCGGGCCGGTTGGAGAGGTTCTTCCTTCCCCCTTTTCCTCTCCTCTTAATTAAACCAAAAATAACCCCAAATCAGTGAAATCGCTGCCCGGAGACAGAGGGGAAGCACTCTAAGCGAGGAAACGAGAGGAATAAGACACTGTGGCTCCATACGTGAAACGGCCATGGAGGCGGTGAGAAATGAAACTAAAAAACAACTGTTTTCTATTTACAATTTTAAATAAACAGAACAGCCTTCCCCGCGGTGTTTGTCTAAGTGCAGCAGCATAGCTGCTGTGTAGGTCATGAAAAGGTTGGTGCATAGTTTAAAACTTCCCATTCTGTTAATTTCTTAAAGAACAGTCGTTCATAGTCTGAGCACAAAAGCTCATGATTTAATGAGGAACAGAAACAAAATCTCTGATTGTTGGTGTTTCAAACTTCATTGGAGTCCTCTGGCAACCACAAGTTGATCCTCTGCAGCTTCAATACCCTTTAGCCCTCCATATAAGAGTACATGCTGAATAGAGGACAATGCCTGGTTGTTATGTTTATTTACCCTTACTACAAGCTGGGTTAACCTCTTCAAAACAGCTTTACTAAGCCCGTTAACCACACAGCCCACATGATCTGTAGCCCTATCCCTAATGTGATGTAAATCTGACTCGAGACCATATGCACAAGTTCTGCTGCATTGTGTCTCCAAAAACTACAAGTTTATTGCCGTCCAACCCTTCTCGGGCTGGACGCTTCCAGGAGGAAACTCTCTGAATAGCGACTGCTTTAAAAAAAAAGAGAAGAAAGTCAAGAGTCTTGCATTGTTGGAGCATTATTTTTAATGGCTCTTGCACAATTACAGAAGGGTGATGTGTAGGGAAAGCAAAGCTCACACAGGGTAAAGATTTTCATCGCAGTTATTTCAACTGGTGCATAATTATTTGAGGCTCCTTTTTGCCAGGAGTTCTGTATCAAGAAAGACAGAAGAAGCACAGATGGAAATAGAAACAGTTGAATCAGTTTTCATCTGCTCTTTTAACAGAGCTCAAGGGCTTATGTTTTGCCCTTCTCCTTCAGTGAAGTCATAATGCTGCATTTGTAGTAATTACTGTGATGTCACAGAACTGGTGATGTAACTTCATTGTGGGCTATGAGTAGAACATGGGCCATGCAGGAGTGAGCAGTGGTTTGAGTTTAGAATAGTTTTAGTAATTAGCAATTCTGGCAAGCAAACTATAACAGATCTGCAAAATGGAAATGAATTTCTGTTTAAGCCTGACGTCTTTAATTTTGCACTACCCCCCCGCCCCCAAGTATTATAGTCATCTTTTAAAACAGCTACTGGGGCCTCATGGTGAGAGCTTCATTTACCAGCTCATTTTTTCTTGATGGCTGTGGCAAGCGTAACAATGTTCTGTGCCTGCTTCAGTAATGGCATGTCGATCATGCTCCCGTGGAAAGTAAACGCTCCCTGGAAAAGAGAGAATATGAACTTCCTGAGACACCTTTGGAAATTGTAGTTGGCCTGTCTTGTTCTCTAAAAACACATCTGTTTGCCAAGAAACATCATCTCCCACAGGAATCCTGAAGAAGTTTTAGGAGACAAACTAATCAAGACAGGGCAAGTGCATTTAAAGAAATGTGGAGGGCAACAAGCTCTCCAAAGAGGAGGCAAAAAGGGAGAGAAAAGAGAAGCCCAGGGTGCAGCTGGCCTGTTTCAGCCTCTCTAGCTGGCAAGCACTGAGGGCCAGGAGCAGTGAGGCCATTCGTGCCTGCTGGGGAGGGGGGCTGGCAGACACCACACCTGGAGGCAGCTCTGCTCCCCACCTCCAGCATCACCATCCAGCATCCATCCAGGGCTGTGCCACAGGGCCAGCGGGAAACTGCCTGCAGACAGAGGGCAAAGCCAGAAGTTATCTTTGTCAGTAAACAGTAATGGGTGTTTGTGGGGGTGGAGGGAAGTTTTCTTGACTCGCAGGTTTGCTGAGGTTGTGCTGCTGCTGCACCTCTCTATTAGGTCTCCAGTGCTACAGACAGGCTGGGCCTGTGCCGAGAGCCAGGGACTGGGATGAAAGCTGGAATAACCAAGTGGATAGCACAATAATACTGCCCAAATCTCCTCTGGAGCCAAGTTAAAGCCCACCTGAGCACCACATATAGGGAATTTCCCGAATGGATGCAGAGCTACTCTGTGTGCCTCAGCGGCGGCGATCTGAGAGTTAGGATAGGTTTCAAAGGTCACTTTGTATTCCTATGGAATTTTTGTTGGTACCATGGTGACAAGTTTAAAACAATTAACTATGGATCATAGTTAAATCTTAAACAGAGGACGTATACTTTAAATAGTGCCAAACCTGACTTGTTCCCTTAGATATTTTAATCCCCATGTGTCGCTGAGGTAGGATTTGGAAGATAAAACACTGCATTAAGACATGCTGAACTTCAATAGACAAAAAAAAAAAAAATCTTATTTGCAATTCTAACAGTAGTTTGGCACATTAAAAAACCCCCAAACAACACCCCCCAAAATCCAAGTATAAAGGTGCAATCCCTTCCCTGAAGAACACAGAACTGAGAGTCTGGCCCCAGCACTGCATAGGGCATCTCTGTGAAAGCGCTGCACACGCTTTTAACGTCCTGCTGCAATCGATGTGGGATCACAGGCTGGCCTTGGGTTTGACAGTGAGCAAGGCTAACCTAGAGCAAGGTATGGACGATAGCAGCACTTGTGTCTGTGCATGAGCAGTGGCAGAAATGTGGAGGAGAACAAACCTTTTTCTGGTTTTCATTTGGGGGTTGATAATTATTAAATAGAGGGCTCCAGTAAGTGAAGTGAAAATACAACCCATTTACAGAAATGTTTAGGAAATGTGGTGCTCCAGTGGCATATCCAGCTAAACTGAAGCAGTATTAATTAAACACTAAATCATGTTCTGGAATAGTTAAGACAAAAAATCACCTTTACAGTAATCTAATATAAATCAATATTCCTGCATGTAAGAGCAGGCTGTATTAAAGCCATTGAAAACATAACAGTAAAAACTATTATTTTATTCAAAGTAGATTTTCCTACTGTGGTTTGCCATTTCAGGTAGGTTTGGAGAATAATGGGACTGACAGATATTCAAGGGTTGGTGCTTCAAATTGAATTTTTTTGTTTACTGAGCCAACAAACACCCTATCTTACCCCAACAACACCAACATTATCATTATTATTATTTTTTTATTATTACAATTAATAATATACCACTTTTAATTATAGCTACATATCAGCAATTTTCAGTTCTACTTTTACACCTTTAAAGAAAATGCAGCCTCAAACTATTCAATTTTTTAACTGTTGCAAAAAAAATTGGGAACTAAGTAAAATTTTAATGACATAGGACGTATTTGGAATAATTCGGGTCTATGCAGTGATCTCAAACTGCAAGGTACATTTTTTTTTAACTGTAAGAAAAACATATCTTACTTGTCCTTTTTTTTTCTCTAGGCATTCAGTAAAGCCCATTCTTTAACAGCTGATTCAGTAGCAAAATCAAGAGTTAAGCTAATTCAGTAACAGCTATTGCTTACAGGAGAAATTTGCATGTAGGGTGACAGTCATAAGCAGAAATATGTTGAAGTCTCAAATCCTCCTTCCTAGCTCTGTGAAAGGGTGACTTAGGAGTACAGTCATCCTAAGTACCTGCAATAGTTTGCAGAAAGAGATGGGCACCTAGCAATGTCAATTCTGATATCTGGTAGTCCAAATCATGGCTGGGAGGGTCTTATCCCTTCCACTGACTGGATACAGAATGATCTAAAGTCAGATACCCCTGCAGGTACCTAAGTTGTACCATGATGAATCTGGGTCAGAATGTCTTTTTTATAAAGCAAGAGTTAATTAAACAGCATGTTTGTCCTCTCTTCATTAAAATAATATGTTTAGAAAGGAAAACAGGGTAATGGTGTGTATATGGACACACAAACACTGAACCACGTGAGAAATGCCGTACGTTCCCTGCTTGTCAGTGTGCAGCTGTATTTCAGGGTTGCTAGGAATTTGAATTCTTGAAGGAAAAAAATGCCTTTTTTTCTTTCTTAACAGCAAAGGGTAACATGAAGTTGGCTTCTCTGCCTGTTCACTCTGAGGCTTATTTTCCCCCTGCTAATTTGCAGTGTTGAGCTAAAGTCCAGAAAAAGAAACCGATTTTAATGCCATTGAATATACCCTATTCACTGACTCTCTTTCCACCCACAGGTTTCAACAGATAGGAAATACCAGTAATTACAGCTTTGTCCCCATGCTCTCTTTTCCAATTCTGCTAGATGAAATTTGCCTCTAGCATTCTTTTGATTTTCTCGCACATGAGTATAAAGAAAACAAGACTTTCTATAAACACCATTTGCTTTGATAGCATTAATCTGGGGATTAATTTAGTCATAGATCTAAATTTTCTTTTTGGCTAATTTTCTCACCAATCTCACACTTCCAGCCCATACTCAGATTTCCAGTAGTTCAACTATAGGACCAAGGGCCTGCTCTTAAGGAAGCTTGCAGCATGAACGGGAGCAACAGCAGGTGGGTGATGCAAGGCTGGGATTTGCATCCATCGCATTCAGTGGCTGTGGTTCTTGCTCACCACATATAAATCATTCAGAGGGAGCCTTTTCAGAACCCTTTAAAGGGACTCTGCCATCAGGATAATCAAATGTCTCAGACCTGCCTTGGCAAGAGACAGGTCCTCCAGGTAAAGGCTGATGGAGAAGCTGGGAGGAGAACCATGCAAGAGGCAGAGCTGAAGATGATGGGCACAGCCTCCATGTGACAATACCTGGATGGAAGTAACTCAGGTGGGATGAGAAGTGGGGGAATGGAGGACAACTTGTGGCACTCACCAGACAGCAGTCTGGAAGCGCAGCCCCTCTGAGGAATGGGCAGCTTTGTGGGCCAAAGACTCTGCCCCCATTTTAAGTGACGCAGCACAGATTCTGCTGTGCCTATCCAATGCCATCCTTCATGCAGCCACACAGAGAATGTGCTGAAGGCAAAGCCCTGTGAGAAGTAGGGAGACTTGGCACTCACCAGTCCGCAGTGGATGGGAGCTGTAAGGGCACTTTGGCTGGCCCACGTTGTACAGCTGTGAAGGCAGCACAACACAGCAGAGGGGTTTGTAAAAACAAAATGTCTGTGCTCCCTCAGCCTGATTGCTCTGTAGCTCTGTCAGGGCAGACTACCAAGGAGGAATCAAGGAAGAAAGTGAATGGGCAGTGTTTCTTGTTTAAGTCATCATGCAGACTAGCTAAAAGTCCTTCCCAATTGACTGATAAGCAAGGAAAGACTCAAGATGTTTCCTTCTGGCACGAAGTATTATTCACAATGACATTTAATGCTCCCTTAGGACAGTAGTAACATTTAAAAAAAGTAACAGCAGTTTATGCAAGACACAGGCCAGGCTGAGAGCTCTACTTCGAATTTCAGTATATCCTAAAGCACTGTGAGCATGGAACAAAGATGATTTGGCAAATACAGAAAATAGCTGCAAGTGAATTAAAATTTTACAAAGCTGCTAGGTTTTGGGTTTTTTTTTTCCTCAGAAGGTAATGGCAAATGATAGTCTTGGAAAAATGGGAATTGGGAATGGTCAGCTCCAAGCGATGAAAGGATCCAGCCTACAGGCAAGAGAAGCCATAAGGCAGAGTTGACAGAGAACAGTCATTTTCACAGGTCAGGACATGAAGATGTAGGTTCATGATAAAGGAGGGCAAATCAGTTGTGCAGTAAGAATAACAAATGCAACAAGTTTCCAGTTGGTTGTGGAGAGACTGAAGAGATGCAGAACCAAACTTTGTAACACACCAGTTTGGCAGACTTTACGCTTGTATCTTATGAACTTCCTTTTAGATAAATGCAGCCACTCCGGCACAGCTCAGACCTAGCAAATTTCAATGTGTAATTGAGGGATCTTCTTTGACAACTTTGAATATAACCTTGGCTGCATGCTGCCATGGATCTTGAACATGGCTCTTGTTGTATCTATATGTCATCCTTAAAGATTTCCCTTGCCTATAAGAAATGACACGTATCAAGTCACAGAAGGAGTCTCAGCACTGGTCTGTCATTTGCCATGGCAAGAGACGAACACATTAATGCAGTGTTTCCTGGAACATGAAGACTTCCTCTTTTTGTGTGTGTCTCTCCTGTATTTGGGAGCATCTACTTTGTGAAACTTTTGGGAGCAGTGAGGAGCTTGGTAAATCTATAAGACCATTTCCTAACCAGAGTATACTGGTTTTTAGTGGCACGAAGCATTTTACCTTTCTAGAAGGTCAATGGACAGGATTCAGGGTCAATGATTTCTGTGTTGTCTGGGGATCAATATTTTGTGGCAGAACGAGGAGAGGGGAAGAAATGATACAGGTAATTTTCTTACTAGTGTTTATCATGGGTATAATGGAATTGTGTTATATATGGAATTGTGTTGACTTTGACTTACAACAGGGGATGGACAGGATAACAAGTGAGGTACCCTTATGTTTTTTCCGTAAGATTGGGGAATGTAAAGTTTTATACTTCTTCATCTGTACCGAAACCTTTTTATATGATACACAACGTTACACGGGGGTTTTCCTCTCACCATATTTTATTTCTTGATGACCACTGGATTAAGGAGAGAAATAAGCAGCAAAAAACTATAATGATACAGAACATTTAAGGCACCTCATAGTAATGTCACACAATTATCTCTGAGTTGTGTATTAAAGTACTTGAGTTAATTAAAGTCAAACAATAATTGTTCTGGGACATGTGGGACAGTGATCAGACGAGCTAGTCCCCTTTGCTTGACAGTACAGAAGAATTAGAAGTACCCCTGCACCTGGGAATGCTCATGGCTTTTGCTTCAGCATTTGCTCCATCTGTGGTTACCTGTGCCTCCATCCACATCTATCCCAATGACTGCAGTGACCTCCCTAAGAGGGTTACTGCAGACCCTCAGTTCTTAGACCACTGTAATCTATTAATCACCTGCATTGGTACTGAATATGAAGATTGGTTTTCCTAAGACATAGCAAGTATGTAAATTTTGAAGTACCAAGCAACTCCTGTAAATTCCAAAAAGTCTACTGGCTCCCTGTCTGTTGGCAGATGGAACTCCAAGCATAAGCATTGATTTTGAGAACCCTGTGCTCTGTTTTTGGAACCACTGCTGTGGTCCACTCAATCATTGTCCAGCCTTTGATAATAAACCTTTGATTTGATGCCTTCATCTCATCACACATGTAGCCAACAACTTTAACTTCCATGTGACAGTTGTCCAGATTTTCTTGAAGATATTTATATAGGTTGCATTAAGATCGTGGCTTGCCTACAGTAGAAAGAAGACCCCAATTGCTTTGCATCAGATGAAAGAATACAGCCAATAGTGCCAGGTTAATTTGTTGTGTGTGTCCACATATCCGCTGTCCTAGGCCACTGTGTAGAGATAGCCACCTTTTTCAAAAGCACCTTACTCTGGGAATCTAGTCAGGCTGCTTAGACGGCAGGCTTGAAGGTACTAGGGGATCCTGGTGAGTAGGTAAGGCTTTGGCATGGGGGACACTGGGTAGTTAGGCCAGTGGAAAAAAGGAAAAGCAAGACAAGATATTGTTCCAGGAAGCTGCAATAAGGACAAGAAATCACCTGTGCTGCTGAACTTTGAATTAAGTATGGGTCTAAAATAGGGGTTATCTAATGCTTATGAAGTTGCCAAAATCCCCTCTTCCACTACTTAGGGGACTACTGATTGTATGACAGTCTCACAAGTGAGAGGAGGTCCTTGGGCAGTACTCTGCTGTCACATGGTTAGAAACAGTGCACCACTGATAAAGATTTGGGTTTTTTCCAATTACTTTTCTCAACAGTTTTGCTAGCAATACTTTCCTTTGTAGACCAAATCCCTGCAGAGTGTGTGGCAGTCTGGTTATCTCCTTGTCCTACTTGGCTGTCTTCGGAGGGGATGTGCATCTAGGACATGAGGGGAATGGGCATAAGGGAACCAACGTGCCAGCCACCCTTCTCTCCTCCACCCCCTTCATCATTAGGAGATGTCGTGAGTCAAACAGAGCTCCCACACTGCTCTAGTAACATGGGCCAGAGGCTGTGTGTGAATACAGCCATTGTGTAAATAAGTAATTATGTAAGTCCCCTTCCAACCCCTGTGACCTGTGCTGGCACTTGTGGGCAGATGCCAGGCTAAATGGAAATGAGCAGAAGGGGTGATGCCAGCTGGCCAGTGCAAACCTTGTGTACCTCCTAACCCATATAGACAAGCGTCCTCAAGCTCACAGACACAAGCAATCTTTGATCCAGTTATCAGAGAAACACTCATTCTTTCCATGGTAATTCAGTGTCTCGCCCACTTCTGAAAGCCAAAGGTCTAGTTATGACTTTTTGGAGACACCAAATATACGAGGGATAAACACACTAAAATCTGCTTGTGTCTGAGAACATTACCTCTAATCCTGCACAGTATTAGCTGTTATAAGGAAATAAGAGTTTTGTGTTCTGCAAGCAGAGCAGATTTGGTTTTCTGAGAAGGGAAGGGAGCAGGTGGATGGCAAAGGCTCCCCCTAAAAAGCATGGCATTCAGGAAGATAATTCCCCTGGGATTAACGAAAACACACATTGTTTAAGTGACTCCCTGCAGAGGAAATTTGGAAGTCTTTGCTTTGTGGCTTAAAAAGAATGCTTGGATTTGCTTACAGGTAATGAACAAAAGAGAAGAGGAGCCTGGTCACAGCAAATGGCGTTGGGTCTGTGCCTGGGGGAGGAGTGATTATCCCGAGTACAAAGGAATGATTTCTCTTGAAACAGAAGGTTGAGACCATATTTTTGGGGAAGTCAAGAGCTAACAGCTGTGATGGTGCTGAATGCAGGTTTAATTAATTTTTTTCTTCTGCAAGTTGTAGCCAAAGAGCCATCATAAAGAGCTGGGTCATGATTCTACCTTCTCATAATGAACTTCCAAAGGTTAGTGAGCTGCTAGGAGGTGCTCAGTGAAATCTGGGTCAACTGAGAATATTTTCCAGACTGTGACAAGATGATGCCTCTCTCTCTTCTCTGCTCAGACCTGTCCTGCCTCCAGAGCAGGCTCACACATAACTCTGGCTTTCCGTAAGTGTCTTTGCAGTAGGTAAGAAATGCCCAAATAACCAGTACAGTCACATATGACAAACTGAAGACTTCACAGACAGTGAGCTGTACGGATAAAGCTTTTTGGGCTGCCTATTTTCATAGCCTGTCCTTTGGACCCTTTCACATTCACCCCTTTTCTGTAACAACAGTATGGGTGGAAAGATACTTGCACACAAAATCTTTGGGGAAAATAAATGAACCCTGAAAAGGTTTGTCAAAAATACCTTTTTGGCAAGAGGAGATGCTCAGTGGCTCTCTGATCTGTTGAAGCGTGGATAGGGAGGGAATTCTGCAAAGCATCATCACCATCAACTTTCTCTAGCCATCTCGTTGATATGTAGAAAACATTAGAAATCATTGTCTTTTTGTTTCTTTTTGCCAGTGTAATCTTCCACTGGAGTAGAAGTAGTCAGTGAGTTCAGAGGATAAATCAGTTTGTAATGCCAGAAGCAGGCCTGTTTGTTTGAGATAGGCTTCTACCTCTAGGAGCAGATGGAAGGACACAAAAGGTCAAGAAAGAAAGAGCAACAACCACATGAAATAGAGATTGATTTTTGCCTCAAATAACTCCCGAGCAGCAGTGCAAGAACTCTGACAGAAGAAGCCCTTTCTAAAGCTCAACAGGTAGAAAGGACTTTGTGATCCTTCAAGTCCACAGTGGGGCAGGAAAGATGAAGAACAAGGACTTACAAGGTCCTTCATTTCGTCTCCACCTGGCATTACTGTTTCCAGCCCATATATAAGGGGTTTGCCCTGCTGTGCGAGCCAGACAAGCTGTTTTTCCTTCTTACAGTCCCCCAAGCTGCCTGAACCACCAAGGATAACCCTTTCAGCTGGGGTGGGCCTGGGGATCGTGCTTGGTCCAACTCCAGAAACTCCTCAGGCTACCAAAGTCTCTCCCTCTCCCTGAGCAAACAATCTATTTAAGATGCCTGAATGAAAGGCAGATATGAGGACTTTTTTATTGCTGTCTTTGCATTTTCTTTAGTTACCTTCTCATTGTGGTTGCTGCCTTCCTGTGTGCTCCTCTAGAGCAGGAAGGAATAAAATTAAAGAAGCAGAGGAAGGTTCTAGAAATCAGGAATATTCTCCACTGATTTTCATTCTCTGTCTTATACTGTATTGGGAACGGAAGAATCCTAGAGAGCACACTTGCTGCTGCCAAGCAAATCTTTATTTTATAGCACAAAAGCAGCTTCCTGGACAAACAGCCTATCCAACCATGCATTTTTTCTCCCTAGTGAACACCATGGTTATTACATGGAAAAGTGAAAAGTAACTGATATTAAGACTTCAGGATCCTCAGATGCCCTTCATTTAGTAATTTGGAATTAACTTGAGGTTTTAAGTCATGGAAGCAATTAGTTAAATATAAACTAGAAAATTCAATCTGAAAGTAAATGACTACAGGGCACACAGACAGCATTTGATACTGAAGGGAAAGGTAGCTGTAAAATACAAGAGAGTTGAGAAAAATAATAACAGTGAGGCTCATTCTGCCAACAAGCATGGATTGCCCATATTTTTGTATTTCGTGGTTTTTCTAATTTCAGATTCATTTTCTGAATAGGATCGAACAGCCATTTTTTACTGTGATCCTTTATTTCAACCAACAGAGCTTTTGCAGAGAGCCACTCCAAGTCTCTGAAAAAGCTGGCTAGCACAGAGAGGAGTGAAAAGGCAGCAAGACTGCTGCTACTTAAATTAACTGAAACAATATTTTGGCTGTACAGGCTTCTGAATTCCCCCAGTAAGGCTTAAAAAGAGCCATCTGGTCAGAACATTACCTCTGTAGTTAGATCCTGCTTTGGAAATTGAAATGAGGCTCATGAGCGCTCGTTAATGCTTTTTAAAGAGGGATTTTGGAGGTGGGTAGTTGCCTTGGTGGGTTGGTTGGTGCAGAGCAGGTTTTGGCACGATGGTGGGCAGGTGTCTGCAGTGCTGGGTGTCTTCCCACTCCATGCCCATAGCAAAGCATCGCCTGCACCGGGAATGTGCCAACAGAGCATGGCCCTTCCAAAAGCAACTCACCCTGCATTTAGCTCCTTGAGCCAACAAGGATAAAGGAGTCATGCCTTGCTGAGGAGGAGCCCAGAGAGCTGCCATCCTCTGCAGGGCCTATGTCCCCCAGGACAGGAGCAGCTGCCTCCTCCAGGGGCTACCTCCGGGTGGAAAGGCTATGGAGACGCACAGATCCATCCTGCTCCTGGCTCATGGTGAAACTTCTCCCGGCGGGAAATATCAGTGTGCCATCCGAGTCCCTCTCCCTCTGCGTTTTGGACACAGGTCTTTAACGAGTGGAGGAAAACAGATTAAGAGCCACCAAATGCCTGCTGGGGAGTGGAAAGTGGGGAAGCTGGCAAGAACATGTTTTTGTATGAGTTTCTGCCCTGCTTAGAAGCTTTTGCAGCCCCGTGTAGTAAAATCTGTCTCCTTCTCTCCCCACCTGGCATATCTCCCTCAGGACTGATTGCACCAATGTAGGAACCAGTATAGCACAAGCAATTAGCTAATACAGCCCCTTCTGCTCTATTGTAAAGGTTCAAAATTTGCCCCCAGATGGATCTTTCTAAGAAAAAAGCTTTCAACCATGACACAAAACACATTTATAAAGCATTTTTCTAATACGAAAATAGTATAGAGAAACTTTGAGTACCAATATGAGCTCTCTGGATCTCAGTTTTGACATAAAATTTCACTTGGCAACTTTTTAAAAAGATAAATGAAGTAACAGTGGCCCATGCTTAAATCCCACCAGCACTCTTCACCTTTGCATAGAGATGCACCTGAGCCTAGACTTCTAAAGGCTGATGCTCCTTAAAGGTGGCAATTTATCACAAATTCCTGAATCCCCTACTCTGCAGTGAAAGGAATACACATTGCCTAATTAACATAAAGGACAGTAAATGCCCTGTGTTCTCAGAGGGAGGCCTGATAGTGCCGCAGTTCAGCATACACAGAGGTACCCTGTGCTGCCACTGTCGCCCTGGGATGGGATCCAGCTTGGGTGGTGGTACCTCAAAACTCAGCAGTCTGTCCTGTCTGTCCTGTCTGTCCCTCACTCCCAGCTCTACAAAAAGCCCCAAGATATAACGTCCTGTAAAGTGCAATATAATCCCTGTGGGTTGGTGGAATCTCATACAGCCCGATGGCTGAGGGATGCTCCTGTGCATCCCTTCCAACAGGCACCCCTGGGACACGGTCCTGCTTTCCTAGCAACCATGGGCTGGATTGAGACAGGGTGGATCCCACGTGGCTGGGGAGCCCTCCTGGGGCCCACAGCACAGCCAGGAGAGGGAGGAAAGCCAGGAGAGACCTCCCTGTGAGGCGGTGGGAGCTGGAGCTGGCCCAAGCACAAGGGCGCATCGTCTCTAAGATACAGTGGCTTGGGGTAGCTTTTCCTAAACAAAGAGCATTATAAGGGAGCCACTGCTGGAAATTTCCATTCCTTTGTTGGACTGATGCTGTGTAAATAAATGCATTCCTAAGATTTTTCATAATCCTGGAAAGGTCTGTAAATGAAACTGTACAGTTTGCCAAATCACTGGAGTTCATGTATATTATTCCTCAGCTGCTGGGAACATGATATACAATGGCACAGAATATAATGCAAGAAACATACGCTAAAGGTCTTCTTAGAAGCACTCTGTGCATTTGTATATGGCACGTACAAACATTTATTTTTATTTGCTCTATGGGATTTAAATATTCAACCCATATCACAACTAGGGTTTGTGATATACTTACCTTAACTCTAAATAATCCTTACCTGAGAAGTGACCTTGGCAGCATCATTTAGTTATTCCCCAGTTTAATATGTGGGTGCTTTGAAAGCATTTGTAAATAAGTATGTGAGATAAATGTGTAATCAACCTTTTACTTTATTCTTCTGCTTTTCTTTACATTTGAATTTTATTTAAAAGTAAGGCAATTTGGGAAGATTCAGTTTCAATAATGATATCGTGCCTGATGTATTTACACATGAAATGGCTTAAAAATGCATTTTCAATGTCTAACATTTTTGTCATATATAAACACTAACTACATATAGAAGAGATACAGTCCTGCATTCAGTGTACTGGTAATGTAAAACTCAGGAGTTACTTAAATAGTAAATACTCTTACATCCTCATTGTTAGAAATCAGGTATTTTTCTTAAAATAGGATAGTAACTTCTCCCACTATCTCTACCCCCTTAGATTCAGTTAATCTGTATTTAGAAGGCCACTTCTCTGTTTAACGTAGAACAAATGCTTTAGAAATTTCTAACAGAAACTGTCCTTTAGACTACTGGAATGATGTTTATCACCCTTCTTTTTCATTTTTGAGCACACTGACATTTATCTTATATTTAGACTTTCCAACAGCTATGCCTGCTTTCTGCAGGATCAATGCTTTAATTTTGAAAAACATATTCCCTCATAATGCAGTCCTACTGGAAAAATATTGAAACAACCTGGAAATAACACTTTTCTTTTTAAGCACTTTTCAGTTTTAGATCTCAAAGTTCTAGACAAAAGAGACCACTTGATAAATAGCTGAATAAAATACAAAATGTACTTTTTCAACATTTGTTTCTACTTGTCCAAAACATAATGTTACCATTTATTTCCTAGACATTCATAGACATTTCCTATTTTTTTAGTTGAATTAGAAATGTGAAAAACAGCCCAACAAACAAAACTACCTAGAAACCAAACCACAGCAACCCCTCAGACAGGACTATCTCCATAAGGCAAGCCCAAATACTTCTGGCTAGCCGGTTAGCTCTCTAATTTCCTTCTGTTTGGACACTGCCACAGCATCTCTAATTCCACAGTGCTCATCCAAGATCCTAATTTTTCCTGACCTCAGTACTCACATTTGGGGGCTACTGTGTCAAAGCATTTCAGTGTCCAGGATGAAGTAGCCTGGTTCAGCCTTCTTTCAAAAGAAGATTATTATGGTAATTGTAGGGCTCAAATTGGAATAGATTACAAAAGCTTATTACTGTATTTTAATATAAAATACTGTTAATGAAGAGCATCAAACTTTAAACCAAATTAATAGCAAAACTACGATCCCAGAGACTGCAGACCAGTAACCTATCTACCACACAAACAGCTGCACAAATCCCTCACATTTATTTTTTCCAGGCTTTCAACTTTGATTAATAACATGGTAAAACCATGCAAGTCTCAACCATATTAAGCACTGCTATATTTTTAGTCTTACTGACATGAACACTTTAATATAATAAAAGGGAAAGGAAAACAGAAGAGGTGTTTCATTAGGACACGAGGATTACTGAAACCGCTGTGTGGAGTATTTGCCAGGAGGTGGTGGGGGAAGAGTTATTACTCACATTTTAGCATGTCGTTAGGACGTGGAGTGAGAGGATCCCTCAGTGAGATATGTTTGCTTTGGAAAAAAAATTAAGTAATCAGACCATCCAAGCTCTTCTCACTGACGCAGTCATAATAGCAAATTAGAAACTCACTTAATGAGTTTCCAGCATTACATGGAAAACTATTTTTCCAATTCTGTTATAAAGTCCAGTAACACAACAGTGCTACAAGATCCAGAAGTTGGTATATTAACCTGCCAGTCCTTTTTTATTGCTAGACGGCTACATGCAAAAATATATGAAGCATGCAACCTGGTTGGTTAAAAAAATAGCCTGCACCACAAACCCTTAGCAAATCTGCTCTTGCAGCTGATTACAGAAGCTTATAACATATTTTAAAATCATTTATGAAGAGAAAAAAAAATTCCCCAAACCCAAGTAAACCCCCCCGAATGGCTGATATAAACAAAAAACCTCAGCATTATGTCAGTAAAATAGCAGCTTCAAAACAAAACTAAAGACTAACGCTCGCCTAACACAAAATTATTCAATATTAAACATGTTTGGCTTAATGATTGTGTGATACTGGGACTAGAGTTAAATTTAGTCCAGTCTCCTAGCTGACTGTTCATATGACAGGGGTGTTCCTTTGATGAGTTTCTGACACTAAACTCAGCTGAATGAATACTATTAAACACATCATCAACAATATTTGGCTGAGTAAGTAGTTTGACTTTTTTCTTGCTGCATCTACCTGCCTACACACTTGCACCAGCAGTATGTTCGTAACGATGCCTTTTGTAAGGGAGCCAAGCCTTGTAAATCAGAATAATGGGCAAAACCAGTCACATATTTTCTATTTCTATATTGTTTGCATGAAGAGAGCTACATTTCAAAATTGAGGGGAAGGGAACGAAGAGATCCAGGCATATAGCATCCTGATAGTGACCCTGAAATCACTGCCCTGGACAGCACCCAAATAGCATAGTTATGACTGTACTGGAAACACCCAGGTAGCACAAAGGGGATGCAATATCCCAGCAAGGAGAAGGGCAGAGCAATAGCAAATACCTTGTCACACTTTAACTCTGAGAAGAAAGCGTAATTTCAGTTTTGACCTTTACAGCATTTTAAATGCACAACATCCGCAGTATCGGAAATGCAGGGGAACAGGGAAGGCAGACATCCCATTTTTTTTTCTACCCACTAGAAAGTGGAAAAAAATGTGCAGGAAACATTTCTATGGCACCAGAGAAAGTGAGACCCTATGCACAGTCTTATAGATGAACTTCATGACCGGAGGGATTTGTCTCCTCCTTGAATGCCACACAAGCACATGTGAACCATTCCCACTCATCTGCACTCCCCATTCTGACATTGGGACTTTCCTTTTTAACTAGCCCAGGCTTGGCTGAGACTAAGATAAACATGTTTGGCTGCAACTTTTTTTTTTCTTTCAAAAAGAGGCAAACTGGATTATAGCAAATAACCTTTAAGATAATTAACTGACAATGCCGCAACTAGCATAAAATCTTCCTTCAGGCGACCCCTAATTTAAGTATTACTGGCACAAAGTGGAGACAGATTGTGCATCACCACCGCAATATTTACATAGCAGAAACCCACAGAGCAGGAAACGTGAGACTCAATGATGCACTAAATTAGGAACAATCATATTCTAGTGTTAATTTGCTTTCTCCTCTATCCAAAATTCAGGTCCAGCAATTGGTACAAATGCACATAAAACATTCCCATTTTTAATGATTAAGAACCACAATCTGCAAGCAGTTTCACTCAAAAGTACATTCACTCACTACTGGGCATGTTTGAGGGATCAAACTCCCAAAAGTGAAACAGGTCTACCAGCACAGAGATTTTTTTAGAAACCGAAGGCTTCCTAATCCATTTATTTCTTTCCATAAAAGAAGTCTGTGCAAGCAGTCTGAGTCCTCTGCCAGGCTACCTGACTTTTGGTTGCAAATATTTTCCTCTGACAGTAACACTGTAATTCTGCGGCATAATGGAGGAGCAGTTTTAATTCTCCGATGCTGTAGATACTTGCAGGTACTCAAAAGGCTGTGTAATCAAAGAATTAAAGTTAAAATGGGGAGGAAGAAAAAGATAGCCATTCTATTTCTAAATATATTGGGAAGTGAGACATTTATAATATACACTATCCAGAGACAGATTTCCCAAGCAATACTTTTAGTTACAGCACACTTCATAAGATAAAAGCAAAGAGCCATCATCGACCTTTCTAAATCTTAAATATTATTCAAATTTGGTTCCACTATGGCATATTAACAAAATATTTACCTTGCCTAATCGCTGATGTTCTTCAAAAGCAGAAATCAGTTCTTGTGCCCACTTTATTTTTTCAGGGCTCGGAGAGAACTGTTCCTGGACAACAGCAATTTGGTTGGGGTGAATCACCTGCTTACCTACAAAGAAGATTAATAACACCAGAATCATGCATCGACAAACAGATGTTCAAGCAAAATGTTCCAACCACTTGAGGCTCTCATATGCCTTGCAGACTTTATTGCTCTCTAACTAATAATTTTACTTGGTTTCTTTTATTTTTAAAACTGGAAAACAGGCAGATAGCTTTTTGACAGATTATTTTAAGAGTAAAAATACCTTGTGCTATGCTTGCATTCAGTATCGTTTGAAAGAACCCATGATTGTTTCTCCTCCCTCCCCATTTCAATCCTTACATCTTCTCTTGGTCATTTCAGGTGCAATTGCTTGTCTTGGGCATTCAATAACAATTCAGTATAATGCATCTCTGAATTTGACTATAAAAATAACAGCTCCAGCCACTCATAAATAAGTTTGTTAAAGTGTGTGTAGAAAATGAGATCTGAAGAAGATGGTAAGAGATGTGTAGGACTGAAAAGTTACCAGTAGCCTAAGGATCATGCCCTAAATTCTCAGTATTGGCTTAGCATCATATAATCCTCGATGTTGTTTAAACTGTTGTTGCTGCAATTATTGGTAGTTGCAGGTAGGCTGCAATATTTATTTAGTCACTGGTATATCAAACAACCACCAGCAGTGCCCTGATGTTTTATGAAGCAGTTTTTAAAATCCTTTCTTGTATAAACATAAGTTAAGAAAATAAAAATAGATGTTGTCTTTTTTTTTCCACTAGGGATTTTCAAACGTGAATCGACAGCCACACAATCCGTTTTAATCTGTGATTGAATTTAGCTACCTTAAAACAAATACATGTCTAATTTGTTTGACAGTTTTAAAAGTGCAGCGTTTGACGTTATTAGTTCATTTCTATGGGAATTTCACAGACCGGTGTGAATTCTGTGGTTTGCTTTTAAGGTGTATTGATAAAGAGAGGCTACCGTAACTCCCAGCTTCCTGCGGAATAAATGACTCTCCTCGGTGCCAGACAACAAAACTAGTTAGAGGGATGAGCCTGATCCTGCAAACCTGCCAGCAAGTGAGCAGTCCCCTGCAGACCGAGGGTCCCACAGCCCTGCCGCCCTGCCGCCGCCGCAGCCTCCTGCGCGAGCGAGATTTTTGCACGCCAGGAAAAGTTGGAAGTGTCAGGACCTAAGGAGGTTTCCTGCACAACGGGGTCTGCTCCCGTGTTCTTACTGACATTAAGCCAGTTGTACTTTAGGAATCAGCCCATCACCGGATCTGAGAAGTCTCACGCATGAGCGCAGGAATACACCTATTTTCAATGAAATAACCACTGCAAAAATCCCTGGGATTACTTTAATCAGACTGCAGTGGGTCTGAGTGATAACCTGGAGTACAAAGAAAATCTACTTGATTAAATGAACAAAGAAATAGTAGTCCTTCAGCATTGCTACGTTCCTTTGCTAAAAAGCCATAAGGAGATCAGTTTTATTTCTTGTTAAACAACGTTTAGTTTATGATATTACAGGCATGCAAATATTCAGTTTGAAATTTCAATATCATAACTATTTAAAAAATACTTTAAAAATAGGTAAAAGCTTAAACCCCATTAAGAACTATAATTTTTGAAAGAAACTGCACAAAGACTTTTTAAAACTAATGTGTTTTACCTTAGGTCTACTCAGAGGTTTTTAGTCAGTTTAATAAAATGTCATCATTAATAAGCTGATGATGTTCCTTATTTGTAATACAACAAATTCTCCTCAGCTAAACCACTAATTCCAAAATTGAAGTGTGTACAAGCATTTCTTGAAAAGTCTGAAGGACCTTAACTTTCTGAAAAAAATGTTGAGTATATTTTAAATTATATTTAAAGTCAATCTCTAATTTCAACAAAATTAAAAATACATATACATGATTTTTAAAAGTGTAAAACATTTCTGTAAAAAGATTTGCTTTTGCTAAAGATAACTATACCAGTAAACTATGCTTTTTATAATTTAAACACTGCTGAACAATTTAGGGAGAATATAATCTAACTTTTGATTTATAGAACTCGGTTGATTTTTGTCACAGACTACCTATCCAAATAACTGCATAACACACATAATGCCATGCAGGAATGAAGTAAATATTTTAAACAGTATTGTTGTTATTGACAAGTTACTGAGAGAGTGCAAAATTGGAAGACATTAAAATTTATGACCACGAAATCCTTTTTACAGTACCACTTGATATATTGTGCTTTAAATCAATACTTGTCAAGGCTTTTAGGTAACTGTATGATGGTGTCATTTTAGTCTTCTACAAAAGACTGAAAAAGAGAGGACACCTAGACTGTTTCGTGTTTATATATGGTTTCTCAGCGTGTAGCACAGGACTTTATAATGACTAAGTCAGCTGTTAAATCTTATGTCAAGGTTTACCTTATTTTTTACATAAACATTCCTAAAACCTATGCCCATTTATATAGGCAACACACTGATTTAAAGTCCACAGGTACTGGTAGTGTAAAACATCTTGCTGGCTGTCTATGGAGATATATATATATATATATATATAAATATTCATATGAAAGGACTATTAATTTGGCTGAATTACATTTGAAAACATTTGATTTCACGTTTATACACTGACTGAAGGAAAACCAGGCTGATTTTAAGGCAACTGGAAAAGAAAACTTGGCTACAATAAGCAGTGAGGTTCGCAATAATATTTAAATACCTGGTAAATGCTTCATTATATTATTTTGCTTGTTTAATCTTGAGTGAAGCTATTTGATTACATTAAGGACAATTTTACTAGCCTAATATGGGAACATCTAAGGACATACAACTTTGCTGAATATTTTGGATTTGCATTGCTTTTGAGGGTGGTGAATTCAGCCCTGTGCATTGCAAATAAGTGAGTGTTCTTCAGCTATGAGAGCAATTTGCAAGACTCGGCTCATTTTAGTTCTGTTGATTTCAATTATTTTGCTTCTTTATAAAACAATTAGCAGGGAGGCATCATATATTTAAAAATTAGAAGAATTGCACATTTTGAACTTGTTGTTAGGGTGACATTTCAGTACTTTCACATTATCAGAGGACTGTCAGTGGCAAATACAATGTGCATACTTTTGCTTTATATGAGGTCATGGATTAAGCTAAGGCCCATTTGTAATTTTCTGTGATGAATGTGAAATTAGAAACACTAAAATATTTCATTTATATAGATTTGGAAAAAATATGTTTGGAAAAAAATGATTTTGCTTTCAGCATTGAAATTACATTTTATTTGGATCAAAACAAGCAAGAAAGATTATAAAAATATTAGATAAACTGAGAAAAAAAAATAGCAAGAGAAATATTTCAGATTGACCTAAAATATTTTTTTCTTTTTTTGCAGAAGAGAAGGTAGAATGCTGTTTTGTTTTAGCTTAAACAGATTTTAATTTTTTCCCCCACACCAAATTAGAAGAGTCCGTATTGCCCCGTCTCTAATTACAGTTGGACTGATTGTCAGGTTGTTTGCTGCATTTTGGAAATGTGTTGATGATAGCTGCAGAAAGGCAGGAGGCAAAGAGCAGGTGCTGTGAGCGCACCTTCATAAAATCTGTACCTTTCACGGACTTTTACTCCTTGTATGGAAAGGCAAGTATGACACATGTATGGCCAAGTTAGAAAGTCATTTTACACCCTAAATTTCTACGCAACCTTTTTATCTGTCTTCTGTCTGGACCCTGTCTTAAAGTCAGACAACTTCCACATAAAGTCAGTAGAGTCCAAATCACCATCAGCATTGGTTATGCTGAGCATTTCTAAATTTCCTAAATTGGCAGCCTCAGTTAAGCATTTAAATGCACATTAAGAATTCAAAAAGAGTGCTCTCAAAGGTGCTAGGCATCTGCAACTCCGTCTTCTGTCAACAGGAGGTTCAGATGTTTATGTTTTTTTCAAAAATCAAGCCTTTCCTTAAGCTAGGAAATACTGGTCGAGACTAGGTAGCCGTCAGCAGGTGCTACCATTCAGCAGCTCTATTATTTTCCCAACTTCAAAGGCAGACGAGTGAAGAGTGGAAGTCCACATGGCCGTGGATAATGTAGCTGTGAGGAGCTAACCATTTCACCTCCAAAGCAGGACTTGGGTTTGCAAATGTCAAAGCTTAACAGACAGTAAAGCAGAGTTTGTGCCAAAAAGCATTGATTGCTATTCTTCCACGACATGCCAAGATCACTTAAAATTGCGCTTGTTTTTTTGTTTGGTGCTTTAAGATATCATATACAGCTAACTGTAAAACCAGAGTTTGCTAGGTGGCATTGCCAGGACCCATGCTTTTGGTAACAGAAACCTAAGGGATGTACTATTCTCATACGTATATCCCGGATGGTGGTCAGAGAAAAATAATGTAATGTTTGTCCTGTATGTTAGAATTCTTTAATGCACGTGTCAAAGGGCTGATTTCTGTTGCAAACCCCCAATCTTTGGTGGCTGCACTGTCCCAACGGGGTGTCCGAGTGACCTGGTACACCAATCACAGGGTAACAGGCTGCATTACAGGACTGTGGGGCAAGGAGCCTGCTGCTCTTGCTGTCTGCCAATACCCGTAGGTGTCACCAGCACTTACTGGGGGGAAAGCCAGGAGATGAAAAACAAACCAAAGAAAACAATAAGAAAATAACTTTCCCCTAGCAATTAGCATACAAGATTTGTATCTCAACTTTTTCGCCTAAAATGTATTTTTTAACTACTGCTGTTCAAACAAAGCGAAGGGGCTCCAGTTGTGGAGGGGCCATTGCAGAGTACAGTGCTGCCTTTTCCATGCTCTGTGATGGAGGAATCACTGCACAGCCTCTACCCCAACATCTTTTCAAAACCAGTCACACGCTTCATGGCATGTGGTTTTAAAAAGCAGCCTCTGACTTTTCAGGCAAAATTTCCAGCTGCAATTTTTAAGATACTAATAAACATAGAAGAGCTTGACATCAACAAGTTTTTCAATAAATGACTGGAAACAAACAATAAATTACCTGAAACATTTTTCAAAAATGACCTGAAAAGTTATTTGTCTAAGTGACTGTAAATGTAGCAACATATTTTAAATGAACAAGATCTGGGTTCTTTTGAGACATCGGCAGAAAGTCGTACCGGTGAATCCCATTGAGGCACCTTCTCTCGACTGCCTGCGGAGCCCATCTTCATCATGGAAATCAATGTAAACAAGGTCTATAGCTTGAAGACCAAATGCCTTTGCTGTGACTATTATTTTTTGTCTGGCATATAGAATATCGTGAGTTTCCTTACTGCTTGTAGCACCTAAGAAAATAATGAGAACAAAGAAAAGCTGATAAGAGTGTTTTAAATATTTCTTACGTTAAAAAAAATGGAAAGTTTGAGTTTCTACTTAAGTGATTTAGAAAATAGAAGAGGGGTGTAAGACTATACTATAGAGTCAAACTGATACTCTTCTGAGGAAAAAAGAAAGCTGCTTTAGCAAAAATAAAAAATACTGTCCCTTTAAACACTAGCTTATAAATTCAGATTTTGATTTAGTTTAAATCAGAAATTGTAAGCCTGAAGTCAGTGGAAGCTTCGTCTGGTAAGGACTGCTGGCTTGACTAAAATGAAAGTAATTATTTGATTTTACTATTTACTGCATGTACAGTGAGAAGCATTACAGAAAGAGAAGCTTTACACACATTGATATACTGCGCCCAACTAAATGGTTAAAAAATTCACACTGAGAATAGAATTGCACTTTCCTTGGTTCTGATTCTTGTCACAACTGATGTTCTAAGCTGAATATTTAAGCTTTAGTATTTGAATGAAAAATTGATGGTAGATGACTTGTGAGAAGAAGCAAAAGTATTCATGAGACTTCATGTGCTCACAGGGCACCAGCTAAGCAATGTACTCATGTGAAGGCTAGTGGGAAAAAAATAATAACAATAATAACCATAAGGTAACTATTTAGATACAGATTCTCAGTCTGTAAGGAATATTTTAGTAAAGCAATGCTGACTTCTACATTAACATATTTATTTTTAATGTAGAAGTTGATAGCTCTGTGCTTTTGTCTTTTATCTTTAAACTGAATCAGAAGATAAGTGCCCTCATAAAAGAAATGGTGAAGCACTTTTTATGTTTTAGGAAGACTAATAGTGCTTTCATGTGAATATGTGGTTGTATTGACATATGACATTGACATTTAAATATGTGACATATTTAAAATAAATTTATGAAAGCAAAATGTAGCAGGAGAGTATTTGTGCTTGATGTCAAAAGCCTGAGTGACAGTTGTATGTAAAGAAGTGGTGAAGCAGACACCAGAATTTTAGGACTTTCAAATGTAGTTCTAAGAAGCATGTGAATGTTGTTTATGGATACAGTATTTTTAAATTATTTCAGTGACTCAGCAGGGTGGGTTTTGGTTTTTTTTTGTTTTTTCATTAACTTTTGGTACTGGCTGGCAAGAAGCACGAAAGTCTCAGTGCCCTATAACACAAGGACCATGTTTTAATTCACCAGTGATACATTCTGCATTGAAAAGAAATTAAGGAGAAAAATGCAAACATAAAATGAGACTCAGGCATCATTACTTTAATTATTGATGTCAGAAATTTCACGGGCTTCTCCAATGCAAATGCCATACATAAACATTTATAGTAAAGAGAAAAGTAACAACCTATGCTGGCACGGAAATCCTCTCCTCCAAAGACAACTGCATCCAAATGAAAGCCAGCCTGGGATCCTGCTCTCAGTGCTTCCTCACAGACAGCCTTCAAATGAGAACAGAGTATTAATGTCTACAGAAATGCAGGATGCGGAGAGACTACAGAGGGAATTACAGCAACTCAGCATTACCAAAATCTTTCCAAGAAAATTGCTCCTATTAAGCAAAGCCACTGTAGATGCTCAACAATGCACAGTGCTTTAAAATGACTCAGCAAAAGAGAAAAAGTGTTTTTCTTTCCCTAAGCACCTATATCCCCAGATTGCAAATACAGGAGATCAATAACAGGTTCCCCACCTTCTGGTTTACATTATGCCCCGGGTGTTACTGTGACCACTACTTCAGATATTCGTGTAACAATATGAGACAAAATTTGGCAAATACTGTGTAAAAAACAAACAAAAAGTATAAAATTTGANTCAGATATTCGTGTAACAATATGAGACAAAATTTGGCAAATACTGTGTAAAAAACAAACAAAAAGTATAAAATTTGACTAGTTTGGTATGCAATTTATTGCATGAGAAACAGCATAAAGATCAGAATCTCTTTTATGAAATAATTAATATGAATGGTTTGCAATTATTTTAAGTTCATTACAGGATAGAAGGATTGCCAATTTAAAGTCTTCTGCTATATATAACTAAAAATAAGCTAAGGAAGTTAAAAATGCAACAAGTGCTGCAGAAAAGCATTAAAATAAAAGTAAAAGATTTTGCCGCTGTAGCTGTTTCATGAGTAGAGTAATATTGCTATTTTATATTGATGTTTGGATAATATTAGTATCTTTTAAGGCTAAGGCACATGGAGAGCGACATGTAATTACCAGCTCTACTAAAGGGTGTTCTTCTATGGCAGCTGGTGGGACACAAAATTATTCTTTAACAGTGTGCTTTAAAAGGCAACTCTCCTGCCAGCATCAGCAACCACAACATTAAACCTCCACTATAAAATACTGTAGGTGAAGAAAAACCTCAGTCGTTTAAAATATGATCTAATTCTGTGTTTGCACACCGGACAGGAGCGTGTCCATTTGGTTACTGCTTTATTATGCTCCCAGATAGGTCAGCTTGTGCTGTAAGATAAATGGCTGTATCAAACGATCGGGCTGCCTGTGAGGTGCTTCTGGAGGTACTTCTGATCTGTGTGTCCTCAGCTGGTCTGAAACTTTTCCCTTAGAGCTTGGGAGGGGAACGCAGAGTTCCTTGTGCATGCACAAGTTCTCCCGTTTCATTACCACGCTGCCTTGCCTTTCTGAAAAACCTGGACTTGATAGTAAGTGTTGGGGAGTGATTTATATTAAAATGAATTTTATAAATCAGATTTGATCTAAAATTACCCTAAAAGATGAGTGTGTTCTTTAGGTATTTTCAAAGCTAATTCTACTTCTAATTTTAGCATTAAACACTCCATCATGCACACAAAGAAACAATAACATGGAATTTGGTTGTAATGTTATTAGTAGAAACCATTATAAAGATTCAGGTTTAGCAATAGTGAAAGGATTATTAATTTTTATTTCAAATTGAGCGTATACAAAAGTTGAGTCTGACAGCTACTAAATAGCCATGTATACTGCGAAACTGAGTATTCCAGGTCTTTGGAGATGCCCATTTCCACTCCAAGTGTGTTCAAAACAATAGTAGGAATGAAGAGAGGTTTTGTTATTTGGTGTGCGCTGTCTAGAACTCTTCTGTCACTGGAATATTTTGAATTTATGAAGGCCTTTACAATACAAACATCAGAGTTCAACGTGCAAATGTTTTTGGGGCTTGAACAATGTGTTTTGTACTTTTTAACCTCTTTTCCTTGGTGAAATCAGGGAGAGACTGAGGAGTGTTCTGCTTATCCTAGTTTGCTGAGATGGCTAAATATGAGCACTTCAAAACTTTCTTACCTTAAAATTCAGCAAGCCCATTGCAGTTTCCACGAAGGGGATAAAATTCATTGGTTCTACAAGTGTTCGGCCTTTTAGGTGATGTAAGAATTTGTCTGAAAACTAAAACTAGACAGAATGAGCTATCAGAGGGAAAAAAAAAGAACAGTCTACATGTATGTACAACATGGCAAATATTCACCTGACTGTAACAAACACCCCTCCCCACCCCAAAACCCGATAATTAAAGAAGTTAAAACAGCTTTTAAGAAGGCCTGTGATTTGAAACTGCAGCATTCCCATGCGTTTCTAAATTTGGAGGCTGGTTTGCAAGGGGAAAAAAAAATAAAAATCCAAGCTTAGCACCTCTCACCCTGGCTTAGTGAAATGCAAATCCGTGGGCTCTGGAAAACAATGAAGTGCTGCTGTACCTGAGGTCCGGTTTTGTTTCAGGTCCAGCACTGCCATCACTGGAAGCGCTCCCCAGCCTTCTAAGTGGCATCCGTATTATTCATTACGGCACCGTTACCCTTTTGTTCAATAGGCTTTTCTTCATAATTTTTTAGCTTACCTAGGAAGGCCTTAAAAAGGAAGTTTAATTCTTTGAAGACCAAAGCTTGCCAATTTTTTCCATGAGACCAGTTCACAGCTAGCTCTGAGCTGCCAGTGGGGTAGCCCAAATTCCAAAATCTATCATCTGGAAACATACAAAAGCTCTTGCACAGATTTTTCCCCTTTCAAAAGGAAAAAAAAAAAAAAAAAAAGGGGGAAAAAACCTTCAGCCCTATATTGTAAGTGTATTATATCTGTCCAGATCGAGCAATTTGCGTCAAGATAAACATATTGCAGGTACTGCAAAAATGTTAGTAAATAAAGACAAAAATCACATATGCATATATTTTAAATTTAAGGAATATTCGACTATTAATGGATATCAAAGGAAAGGGAATTTTAATCATCTCTCCATTCAGTCTCAGTTGGGTAAATCATATCTAAGAGATTTGCATAAATATAAACCATCAAAGACTTTTCATCTTCAAAGGGGGTTTCAAGACCCTATAAGCTTTGTACTGTAATCATCGCAGGTCACAACCCTGCAGGAATAAGGCTGCTATGGCAACATAAAAAACTAATGCTTAAGGCTTAGCATAATATTCTGACTAATAGAAAGGAAACTCATTTTAAAAGCTGGCAGCCTATTTACCAGAAGCTGGATTAGAGGTGTTATTTCCCCTTTTAGCTTCCCCCCACCACCCCTCCCCAAAAGAAGGAAAATCTAATCACCCAGATCTTGAAAAAAAAAAAAAGCTTTCCAGCAATTTGCAGTAACTTTACAATTAGGCCAAAATAAATCACAGATTTCTCTGATGAAGAATTCTTCCCTCCCATCTCTGCTCTGCATCATCACCATGGCCCTCTTGGTAACTTTTCTTTAGTGAAGAGAATTCCACTCAAAAATGTGCAAAGAGAAAAAAAAAATTCAATTCACTCTGTACAGTATGGCAGGTTACTACAGTGACAGAAAACAGTAAAGTTCACCCAGGCAAATGCAGAAAATGAGGTAATATAATGGTATCAGCATATATTCTTAAGACTTCTATCTGGTTTTTATTTTTTTAAGACGAAAAAAAAGTTAAAAAGTGCTACTGTGTGTATATTTTAGGTGCAAGTTAAAGACCAGAGCTCTTGTTTTATTTTTAGATATTTTAAAAGTCACACTCCTGGGATTCTTCCTATCTTTTGTTTTGAAAGTAAGGAAAAAAAAAAAAAAAACCAAAACCCACATTTAATTAAATATTGCCTCCCTTCCTCTCCCTTGTAAAAGATTTGCAATAAGCACCAATACAAAAGGTAACGAGTGGAGAAGTTTCAATTAATTTTTTTTTTTTTTTTCAAAAGGAGACGATTAAATGTTTCCGGCCCGGTAAAGTGTTAATTTCAGGGAGAAAGGGGAAAAAAAAAAAAGAAGGCGGAGGAAAAAAAAAACCCCACAAAGCTTGGGGAGGGGATGAAGTAGCAAGGCCTCAGCAATTCTTTCAATTCCAGTGCACACCCAATAGTGTGTCGGGAAGAATGCACACTGGTCGGGATTTGTGGGAGAATTGTCCCGCCACAAAGGAGGGAGAGTTACGCTTGTTATAGTCCAATAAGCCATGCCAGTCAAACAAGTACCCACACTAGGGACAAAAGGAAAGCAAGAGATTCTCACACAAAAGAAAACAAGTAAGCCCATCTTTTAGTTGTGCATCAGCCTCCAGGTTTTCTGCTGCACATAAATAAAAATGAAGGGGGGGAGCGGGTGTGCCTGGGGGGAAAGAAACAGCTTCTGGGAGGCTGAGAAATCATGCTGCAGTGAATTTTTGGGGGATTGGGGAAAGAAGGCAGCGGCGTTAGGCAGAGTATGTTCTTTGTGTGCAAAGGCTGGGCAAAGGGAGAGGGAAGCAAAAGAAAGACAATGAGGCAGAAGTTTCTGGGGCTGGCTTGTTTTCCATGATGGAAATAAAAGTTAGCGAGAGGGAAAGTGGAAAAGGATAAGGGGACAAAGAGCCCCGGCATCCCCTATCTCTGCAAAACCTACTTGGTGGCAGCAAGGGCTCTGCCATTTTGGTATCATGAATATTCATCACTGACAAGTTACGTCTAACACTTACATGGCTGTAAACCCTGAGAGGTGTACTCTGGCTAATTTAATTACCCGTTGGTGGAAGGGGATGGTGAACCTTCCATGGTGAGTGGTGGCGGCCGAAGGGGCAGCGCCACAGAACGGACGGGGCCTGTCACATACCCGGCGCATGGGGCTGTGCTCCATTGTGAGCTCAGGCCTATCTCAGGGGTTTGATCAAGGTTAGATGCTGAGATTAAAATAGATCCTAATACGTCTGCCTGCCTTTCATCACAGCTTGCACGCGTGCTAGTTGCTCAGCTAGCGGTTTGCAAAAATATAAAGTGAATAATTAAGCATTATTCCTTTACTGGCATGTTACAGAAATAATGGTATATCCAAACAAGCATCCCTCTTTTTTGACAATTAAAACAATTATAGCATAATTGGGCCTATTTCAAAGTTTTCTTAAGTAATTTGACATGCCAACCATTTACATTTCAGGTTTTTATTGGCTGAAAAGTCAGTTGTGAAACACAAACACACCTGTCAGCAATTAAAAAGGAAGAAGTAGAGAACTGTTCAGGAAATAATATCTGTGCTAATTAAAAACACTAGTTAAAAGCTTCCTGTTTGTTCCTCCAGTTGCCCCAAGGAGTGACCTTCCCCCCAACCCATTTTTTCATATGTGTTGCCAACATGATTTCCCATCTCCTGCTTCCAATGCACGTAACTAAGGCTCTTGGATAGACAGTAATTTTGCTTGCTAGGGTAGTTAGAGAAGAGTCAGGCACTTACCCTTCTATTTTTGATAATATATTCTGACAGCAGTATTGGTTCTTTGTCAGCTGTGGGAGAAGTACACCTGGTTTTCTTTATAAACGTGTTCCATATATGCTTTTGATACAGCACATCACACACACATTTAAGTGGATGCACTTCCCAATTACCTCAGCCAAGAAACAACATCACATGGTATTTGCAGCCTTCCTCCTAACTCACAGTCATTCATTTCTGCGCCTGTGTGAACTTGGCCCAAAAGCTTCAGTCAAGACCTACTGCGTTGTTGGTACTCACCCATCTTATTTCCTCAACATTTTCAACCTTTGGCAACATCATGCTTGAAGGAAGGGTCTTGGACTGCAAAAGCACCTCTAGATCTTCTTCTGCAAGGCCGCTGGACACAGAGTTTATCCTGACACACTTTTCCGCATGGCCAAAGTCAAACTCTTCAAGGGTTTTCACAATGGTCAGTCTTGCTTCTCTCTACAATATATACGAGTTCAGGTGCACAAGAAAATAAAAAGAAAGCATGTTTTCTATTGACAGAAAAATGCAAGAAAACTTGTTGAAATGATAAGGGGGAAAATCTAGACAGCCAGAATGGTGGTGTCCACAAAATGTCTGTCACTCTTGGACTTTATTGAAGCAGTCATCACCAGAACCTCACCATTTTACCTTCCTCTTTAATGTTTCTTTATAACTGGTAAATTCAATGCATGGGGTTTCTACCACTTGCAGAAAACAAGACTTTTGTGTCTGCTAGTGCTGAACATGTGCAACACAAATCTTTACACTAACATAATGAGTTGCACTAACTGTGCTCTCTCTCAAAAATGACATGCTCTTAAATTTGCATTGAAAAATTCATTTTTGTAGTTCAGATCTATATGGCCTGAACGTCAAAAAGTACAGATGTACATATACTTCTTTGGCTTTCCTTTAATCCATGTATTCAAAGTGCATTAAAGGCAGTAATAGAGTTCACAACTGGCATATGAAAACAACACTGAAATAACTCTAAGATTTTTCTTAGACCACATAAAAGAGTATTCTGTTGGCACAAAATAAAATCTCCAAAGACACATGCTTCCCCTGGTCGTTTGCTATTTTTGTGAATGGAAATTTACAAATCTGTTTAATAGTTGATTTGCATGAAGAATACTGGCATGCTTTTCTGAAATGAAAAACATTTCTTGGCCTGGAGAAGGGGGTAGGGGTCGAAGGAGGGTGCTGGGCTCCCTGCTTCCTGCCAACTGAAGTTTCAACCCCAAATTCCTTCCACTCACCAACAGCCCCTAATAAATTTGCATTGTCAAAATGCACACTTATCAAAAGTCATTTCATTTGTGAAGAGTTTTTATGGGGCTAATAAAACTTTAAAGCTCCTCACTCATGGAGGCTCAGGAATGACTTTAACAATATGCAGTTGCTGAATAGAGATGCTTTTCAAGAAAACAGGCAAACACAAAGGGAAAAAACAACAAAAAAAATCACCGAAGTTAATATCCAGGCTAATACAAATCAGCAAGAGAGCGCATGACAGTAGATTTAAACCAGACGGATGCAAACCTCTGCCAGCAAGAAGGGCAGAGGTGGTTTCCCAATGTGGTCTGAGTTAAACAGTGTGAGGGAACAGTAGCTTACAGTTGTCAGGACCGATGAGAACAGGGTCTCCCAGGCCAGTTCAAGACAGCTCTGCAGTGTACTGATTTACAGGGCTGGGACCCCTGATAATTAGGGTAAGTTTAGAGTAAAGCAATTGGCGGCTCTAACTGGTTAAAAGGAAGGAATAATGAAGCAGAAAGTTAATGAAATCTGAAGTGAACAGCCTTCAGCTTGGGGCTACTAGCCGTGCTTCTCCGAAGGTTGGGAGCATATGCCCGTTAATCGGACAGACAGGAACAAGGCACCCATGTACGTATCCCTGGGCTGCAATCAAGGGGCATGCTCAGAGGTAATCTCTGGAAAATGCAACCCAAAACATTCGAACTGCTGTGAATGGACTCTGTCTGGGACCATTAGGAAAGCCACATAAAGATGCACGCAGTTTAGTACAAACATATCCATCTGGAAGACAGCTCCGGCGCACGGCTGTCTGAAATGGTTCTTCCAAATTAGGTAAACCGAACATTATGATGCCAATACCGGGAAATACAAATCCCCTATGTTTTCCTTCTCTGACATGGGCTAATGGGTTTCTAGGGCTGGGCTGAAAGTTTCTGGATATGATGCAGAAGGGTAGCTTAAAAACACACTCCAAATCAATTTGTGCTTTTAATTAAAGTCAGATTATCACCGTTTCAGCACACACCAATCCAATTTCCAAAAGAGAGATCTCCCCAAAGTATTCTCTAAGGCAGCACCCGATTCCAACTGAAGGCACATCCCTAGCAAACTTGCAGCTTAATTTGTTATGATTTTTTTTTCAAAATATAATAATGAGCACTACGCCATCTCATATCTATTTTTCTCCTCAGCCTGCAACCTCCCTTCCCAAAAAAGACAGATCATGTCTTTCTAGGTATATTTCCATACAAAACCCTTATTAACAGGCTGTTGCTGTTATCAATTTACATAAACTAAATGTGCAGCCCTCTGGTACATATCCCAAAAATAACCAACAACTTCACTGAATTTATACCAACCAACAAACATGGGGAGGGGGTTGTTGTTTTTTCCCATATTTTAATAGAAAATATGTTGCTATGTTAGTTAACACACCCATGCCATCTGTTGGGTTGAGAATTGATGCATTTTCTTAGAACCGCTATGTTTTAGATCTGTCTGCCTAGACACCCCAGGAATGGAAACGTTTTATTTCCATGATATAATACTTCCAGTCACTATAGTTTCCACAGCAAGAATCAATTTATGTTTTTAATTGTGGAACGAACTGATGGGACCTGGCTGCCAAAGCCAGAGCTTGTGAGGGGGCTGACTCAGTGCCTACGCTTCCTACCATGGAGGAAATCCAACTGATGTTAGTGGGGAACATCAGGTCCCCGTAGAGGTTTCCAATAAAACACTTCATGGGTAAATAAAAAAATATATAGTAAAGCCTTTGACTAAATGTACTAAAAACATGGAGGAAAGGGAGAGCCTTTTCTGCCTCATTATGCAGGGAAAAGTAGATGTTATTCTTATTGTAGGATTCACGCAAAAGCTAAAGGTCCAACGTAGGTAAACTACTTCAACGTTGTAACAGAGAAAAAAGGAGTCCTTGATACAATAATACCTTTACTGTAAAGAACGGTAAAACCAGAATTTTTAAGGACTGGTGAGAAAAATATTTGCCCTGTTCTTGACATGAGAACTACAATATCAGATAATATTTTGTCATGAAAGAATAGCTGACATAGAAATAAACCCAATCATTAAGTAAAACATTTCATGCCCAGGTAGCTTGAGATGGTGGTATCCTCCTTGGAACCCATGCGAGTTGGGTTCTTTATCAAACTGAACAAGAGAGAAAGACAACAGAGAGCTTCATAGTAAATAGCAATACTATTAAAATACACTGAATTTGCAACTTGTGCTGGAAAGCTCACTGAGGTAAAAAAAAGGTTGGTCAGGGTGGCTACTTTAGCACCCCTTCTGTTTGACTCTGAGGAGGACACAGGAAGAGGTTCATAACCATGTGCAGCTACGCCAACTGGTGAAGATAAAGGTTTTGGTGACGCAGCATTGCTGACAAATCCATTGCTACTCAGACACACAGACACTGAAATTAAAAATGGGAATACGCATATTGCTGGCTCGACTGGCACCCATTAAACCTAATAACTAACCGTCCTCATGAGTTTCCAGCTCTGAATTATCAAATCTGCAAAGAAAACAACATCCGTCCACTTTTACACTCCAGTGGAAGAGGTGGTCCCTCGCGGCAGGGCTGCGCAGTCTCGCCATCTGGAGAATAAATCGAGTGTGAAGTACAGTATAGTTTGGGACCAAGCTCCGTGGCGGCAGCCCAGCAGTTAGTTCATTAGTCCCAAACTTGCGGGGATTAGTGCGGTATCAGCTCTACTGTCGGATGGGATCAGGCAGGCAGAGCGCAAGGCTCGAGGAAGGGGGTGGCGGCAAAGAAGGAGCCCCTTGGGCTTATTGGTAAAACCACACAATATAAGGGCACCTAAATATGTGCTTTTGGTAACAGTATTTGGAAACAGCTTCCCATCATCTGAATCAGTACCTTTCCATTTTTCCTTTTTTTCTTTTCCTCACCTTTTTTTTCCTTTGCATTATATGTCAGAACATAGAAATTTCCACTTCAGAACAGGAAAGCCACAGAACTGGAAGAAAGAATACCACAGAACTGGAAGCTCAGCCACCCACTCACCCTGGACACACTGTTAATACAGCAAAAATGAAGCAAAGATGGTCAGATTAAGAGCAGATGGAAAAATTACATTTTCTGTCTTTTCAAACTGGTACAATTCTCTACAATCCTGCTTTTCATCACTGTGATTTCTAGACCTACCTGATTTGGAGGACAAAATATCTGTTTTGCTTTATTTTTCTTGCCTAGCCTTCCCTCTTTTTTTTCTAAAGACCTCCAGGCCTTAATGTAAAGGTAGTGGTCATACTTAAAGACATGTTTATATATAGGTCTCATCCTGTTAGCATCTTTTGGTAATGATTCTTCATATGGAAATGTAAATATATGATGCACTAAAATGGCAGACCAGAATCTATCATCCTCAATGCCATAATAAGTTGGCATGTTTCAAATGGGAGAGGAAAAATTAATTACTATGATCACAATTCAAGTTCTTTTTTTTTGTGACATGTCTGACATAGTAAAAACATACAATTATGTGTTAATGTTAATTCCTTGGAGTGGTTTGTTTACAGAACTTGACATTGCTGAATCTTTTGTCTCTTATATCAGTGCATGCCATACAAATGCACCTCTCAAATAAGATTTTGCAGAAGTGCACATATATATTCTATACCAATAGTAGCTTTTGTGAAGAATAGAGTTTCTGCGGGGAGAAAGTCTGACATTTTCCGCATGCATAATTCTTCATCAATGAACTGATGCCATACAGAATGATGGCATACAAATGCCATTTAGTTTCAAATTCACAAATAGGATTGGCAAGAGAAAAAACAAAGTACATTTGTTTTTAAGGAAACAAAGAGAACCGTAAATGTGGAGCAGAGTGCTTTTGAGAGCAGGAGGTACTTGTCTCATGAGACTTGCTTTCTACCTTACACGCATCAGGTACTTGTGAGAATAAATCTTTGAAATGGCAAGTACGTATTTCTAGTTGGTCTTACTAGACTGAAAAACTGCTGTAAAATATGCACAAAGGCTCCAGATAATGGTTATTAAATATTTTCTCATTGTTACCTCTGAGCAGATAATCAGTTAATGAGTTTTTAAAGGTTTATGAAACTTTAAAACACATTGTCTTTTGGTTCAACATGGAACACACCAAACCCACCACATAACCAATACTAAAGGAAAGAAGGAACAGGAGTGGGGAGGAAGAGGGAGAATAGAATCTCCATCACGTATGTTGGTGTCTTCCCTCTGTAGTTCAGGCAAGCACATGTTTTAGAGTACTGCAAGACACTGATTTTTCTGCTACTCTTTCCTGAAATCTTCATATTATTTCTTTAATAATTATTTGGTCTACGATTTTTTTGGTTTAATACCAACCTTTTCACTTGTCTGAAAAAGATTCTTCATGACATCATAATGAGTAATCTAACTCTGTGCACTTCTAGCATCTGCTGCTTTTCTCTCTGCTCTGCTAATTGTCCTTACAAGCAGTACATGTCTAGCAACACCAAAATGATGCAAAAGTCAGTAGTCAGCATTGTGAACTAAGCAGCAATTTAATCATGCTCTGCTGAGGAAACCAAATTTTTTTGCCCATTCCTCTAGAAGTTTCATTTAAGGTCTGGGGACACATCAGTGCTCTTATCAACAATATCTATCCTGTAATTTTTAGAAGACAAGATATCTAAAAGCTATCTAGGAAAAGCTGGGAGTGCTTGCTGCCATGTAAGCCTAGCAAGCCTCTCTCTCCATCTACCAGTGTGGACAATGTAGATCCTGAACATATTAGGTGGGGGTCTATCCAACATCATCAGAGTTGGGCAGTTTCCACATATGGAGGTCAGGTGGCCTGTCCTGAGATGCTGTGAATGTGGAGAACCAGGGAACAAGAGCCTGAGGTTGTCCCAGCCCAGGACCCAGGGCTCATGAATCCCAATCAGCTTTAGGGGTGCTCAGCTATGTAAGTACTAAATTTCTGCTGATCAGCTGTCCAAGGGCATGTATATGAGTGCAAAAGCAAGACGCTTTCACAAGCTGTCATCAAGGTATTTTTCTGACTTGCACATATCTTGGGGAAATTTAAACAGAGGCCAGTAGGCTGCTAGAATGAACTGGGACACAGAAATATTCACGTAATATGAGGACTGAGTATAAATGTCTCAGTAACAAAAATAATACAGCATGTTATGTGTGTGTGTGTGTGTGTGCATGCGTGTGTCCGTGTGTACATAAACACAGAGACAGGCCTACACCTTAAGACGGTGTGTAGAGAAATGTTTCAAGAGGTTTTTAATGATAGTAATATATACAGCAGCTTAAATAAATGAAAGTTTTGTTCATGTAGGTAAGCAGCTATTCTTCTGTCTGCCAACTTTTATAAACACTTACAAAAGAGATGTAAACAACCTTTCAATTAACACAAATCAAGCTAACACTAATTTAAGCTGGCTGCAAGAAGCTCTTTACTTTTTTCCATGGCTTTCTGAAGATACTTTTGATTTTGTGACAGATTAGCATCACAAATGAAAATTCTTTAGAGGCATTAGTGTTAATTAGTCTTCCTGGACAGTCCAAATGAGCTGCTGCATGATGAAAAAAGGCCACAAAACATGCAATCTGATATATCAGTTTAAAAAAGGGTAATACTTTTCTTTCATCTGAACTTAACTCTATGTTAATTTTTTATTTAAAAATATTACAGTTTAAGATGTATTTATTTGGCAGTATATAACAGATAACTATGGAAAATGTGTACATTTAGACATACATTTTTTATTTTTACAAGTGCATCTTTTTGTTAATGCTGATAATGAAATACACTGCTGTCTGTCAAAAGCACATCTGCTTTAGTAAACTATCAATCCCTGTTCAGCAGTTGATTTCAGGTGTGATGATTCTAAGTGAGATATGGATCAAATATTTTAAAGACTGGCAAATTATTGCCTCAATTACTCAATAAATCAATTGAAGAAAAATGCTTAAAGACAAGACAAGTAAACAGAGGTTTTCTGAAACAAAACCAGCTGGCCAGAACTTTATGTCTGCCTGTACTGGAGGAACCAGTGTCTGCCCCAAGCTGCTTAATAGCCCCTAGGAATGAGGAAGGCATTAAGAAAAATCAGGTTACGTGTGCCATGGCATCTTTTATCCTTCCCCTTTTCTGGAAGAAACTTTTCCCAGTCTACCTACAGTCTTAATAAAACCAGGTGTTTCAAAGAGAAAGCTTGAAACAACTGTTGTGTTTCTGGTGTTGTGCAAATACTGATTAACAGTTCTTATCTCAGTTTTCATAAAGTGCATTATCTGCATTGGTGAATTAGCAAATTAATATTCTGTAATGTGATCAAAGCCCCACAGAATGCCCTAAGTCCAGATGTTTACAGCTCATGTTCACAGTAAAACTGTAACGGTATAAAAAAAGCTCTCAACTCTTCATTTTCAACCTATATTTTAAAGTTAAGTGGTGTCACCTTGTAGATGTGTCTATTTCCATGCAATGGGGATTCAAGACCAAAACTGGTCACTCAGGTGCCTTACACTGGGCAAGGCACTCCCAGGAAGTCCTCCCACCACATGGCTTCTTGAGCCATCTAGAAGAGGACTTCTGAAACTTTCTCATCTCACAGGCTTTTTTTTAAAGTAGAAATTACCTCATGTAGTACAGTATATGCCCTTGTGAGACCATGCCATTCATATCAATTTCCATGTACAGACTCTCTGAGAAAATCTATACCACTGGATTAACTTCACTCCCAGATCCACCCAAAGGTCTTGGGTCCCAGCTGCCCACAAGGCACAACTGCTCACATACATCCAGACTCTCCTTTGAGGGACTGAATCATCTATTTCCTCAAAACCACAACACAGGTGTGGTTTCAGAGATAGGTCTCTCCAGGCATCATGCCCAAAGAGTGGTTTGGGCAGGACTGCAGCAAGTTCAGCTGCCCCCACTCTGCTCCAGCAAAGCCTGTGTCCCTTCAAACACTCACGTGAGCCATCTTGCCGCACCCCAGGGTGTGCAACACATCCTCAGCTGAAGTTTAAAAACCTCACGATGGTACGCCACCCTGTTCATAAGCTGGAAATCAAGAAAAACCACCCAAAAAACAACCATACTACAAACCTAACTACTCTATCAAAACCCCATAAGGAGACACAGGGCACACATGGGCTACTAATTCATAACTGCACTTAACCTGCTCTAGAAATGTGCCCCTATGCCATGCGGGCACAAGCCCCTCAGCCACGCTAGGTGAGGGCAGCAGGGATCTCTCCTTGGATCACATGCATTTAGCATTGTAGAAGTAGCCTGTAATTGAAGGAATTACTTCAGTGGGAGAATAATGCTAGGAGATGTTGAACACAGGAAATGTTGATCTAACAAGCTTTGCACTAAATTGACACTACTCTTTCCTTCCTGGAAAGCAAACTTGTTTTATACTTGTATTTCTCAGCCAATGCTCACCTTAACAAAGACCCACCTCATTAAGCTGGATTTGCCAGAAATCCTACTTCTTTCTCTTCTAGAAGAAGACTGGGGTGAGTCAAGGGACCCAACAATCTCCACTTCACCCCAAATGCCAGTTTTAGCACGCCCTGCAGGCAACATTTTCTCAGATGCTCCATATGATGAGGCAAAGACCATTACGCCTTCTGGCGGAGCCCCTGAAGGATGGGCAGCAGTACAAAAGCAGTTGCCTTCCCTTCTTTCCACCCCCACAACCCAGGAGTGGGAGAGGGGAAACAGCACCAGAATGCCATGTCCCCTGTGTCCCTGCATTGGGACTAGCTGAGGCAGAGACTGATCCCTGATACAAAGTAAAATGATTAAAAATAAACTCCATGACTCATCTATTCATGGCAAGGAATAGGAACCTTTTAGAAATGAATTCACTTGTGTTCTATGGGCTAAACAAAACTTGACAATGTGAATTTTTCCCTGCCTAGATCTGTGATTGGTGTCAAAGGAACTGAGATTTTTCTCCTTTTTGAAAGTGGGACCTGAGAAGGTGGCTGTTTTCCAGGTCACATCTCACCCCTATCAACCCTACAGTTGTAGGGTGGTATTTGTACATCACTGATAGATGTCCTATACTGGTACAATACTATACACAACTTTATAGACATGGAGAGAATTGTTTACTGGTATTCTTGAAAACCTGATTAAGTTCTTCATTTAGATATTCCCGATTGCAGTGGAATTTGGGAACTTGTGACATTTCTTTCCCTAAGCTTTTCTTCAACTTACTTTCCTGATGAAATAAATTATTTTTAAATGCTAGGCTGACTGAGAAGGTGCTCCTCAGTGGGGCTTCTGGAATATCTATGAAGTTAAAAGTAAAGTTGGTGCATATTTCCCAATAAAACAATAAAAGAAACCAATATATGATTATTTCTGCAAGATCTAAGCAGTTCCTGCCCTCTTCCACTTTTTCCCACTCCATGCCCCACTTTTTCTTTATGCGAGCATTTCCAATCAACTGTTTCTTGAGCCAAGATGCAAACTGGATCACTGAAGCAATCCCATTAGAGAAACTCAGGTTTTTCTGTATGGGAGAGCAGGATTTTGTTTTTTATCCCATCTCATTTAATCAGTCCTGTTTACAGCCTGGTCAAACAAGCAATTGCACCACTGCAAGCAAGGGCATGGCAAAGGATGAAAATAAGCAGCTAGGAAGAGCAACATGGAAAAAGGAACTTTTTGAGCCGTTTTTGTTTTTCCTTCCACCGGAGCCCAGCCAGCTAAGCACCCACTATTTCACCTAGTTTGTGCCAATGAGGAGAGTAGCAGGATTCAAGAAAATGCCTGCATCCCTTAACAACCCGCACCACAAACCCCCACCCCACTCTTGCATCCATATATATTTCCCCATAAAATTACCTCAGCATAACCAACAGCGGCATCTGGAAGCAGAGCACCTTGTTAAATCGTTGATTACTTGACTAACACAACTTCTGCCTTCATTTATGTGGTTCCCTTAATGGCATTTTTCCAGGCCTGAATATGCAGGGCTCCTTCACCTGTGCTTTTGTTGCCTACTCTTGCATCCGTCCAAATCTGACATGAATTTCATTCACTTCAAGCACATTGTCAGGGTTTGAGTTCAAATTCTTTACACATGGCTTATCAGATATTTTCTCTCACTTTCTGGACAATGACTCTGCCAAATGCAGTGTAAGTAAACGACTAATAAGATGATGGGTTCAGCTTTGGACCATTTCTAAAAACATACAATAAATGCTGGGGTCAGCCTGGACTTTGTACTGATTTAACTACTTCAGATTTAGTTGACACCAATAACATTAAGTTGAAGCAAAGCACTGGCATGAAACTATTTGCTAAAATGCTACTAGCAATATAATTTATTTTCCTGTGTGAATAAAATTCATGGACAATCAGGATTTTACAGCAATATAACTGCATTGCATTGCATACAGTACTGCTGCTTTGTTTATCTTATATTAATTTTAAACCAACAGTGATAAAATAGAATTCAGTGTTTACAAGCTTGGCACCCATTAAACTGCCTTTTTTTCTCACTTTCTTTTCCTCTTATATTTCTGCCTAACTTGCTTTATTGTTGTGTAACTGTCTGAACAAAGTATGTATTAAGCAATTTTTTTTGTCCTTTTACTTGATATGACTCTCCTTCTTGATCTGAATGAAGGACTGCCAAAAGAGATTAGTGAAAATATGTTCTACTTACCTGAATAATCTCTTCTTTGGGAAACTGTTCTGCTTTACTTGCTAAGCCTGTTTATATTTTTTGATTGCCCCAGTAATAATGTGTTTTGTATTGAGAACAGAAGGTAGTTTTCCCCCCAAAGTGCTCAGAGACATTTTCTCCTGCCAGAATTCCCACTCCCATCACCTGTATCAGGTGCAGGTTAACCCTGGTGAGACTCAGGTGATACTCTCTTCCCTTTTCTTGGCAGTGGCTCCTCCCTATGCTGCCAGCCTGCCACCAAGCATCGTGTCTGTTTGGCAGCCACCCCTGCAACCTCTGGAAGCTCCCTGGCTCCATTTTCTCATTCCAGTTGGGCACTGAGGTGCCATCCCTGCCAGTGTGTTTGCAGTGCTTGTGCTGGTGTGTTGTCATGCTGCTGGATACAGAAAGTCGTTTGTGTCCTTTCCTGGTTAAAGGGTCTTTGCTTTCGCTTACATTGGGGCTGTAGCCAACACTGTCCAAAGTGGTCCTAGCAGTTATTCTACACCTAGAGAACTTCACTTATTTTCTGAGGACAAAATAGGCGGTGGCATTAATGCTCTTCAGCTTTATCTGTTGGCAAGTGCTCCACCTATTTCTCTCTCCAGTCTTTGATTTGGCAAGCAATCAATATACTTCTTAGGAAGTCCTCCTCTTTAGAGGCAGTTTCTGCAGCACAGGTGCAGGAACAAATCCTTCTTGAACCCACTAGACCACTCCAACATCTGAGGGTGCTGTACCAGGTACAACAGTACGAGAAGACTATTGTAAAGTTTGTGTCTTACCAAAGCCTCTTTCTTTCCTGGTTCTTCATTTGATCTATCACCTTCCCCACTGGGCTTCAGATGAAGTCAAAGAATCACAGGATTGCTGAGGTTGAAAGGGACCTCTGGGGGTCATTTGTCCAATGCCCCTGCTAAAGCAGGGATACCCAGAGCTGCTCACCTGGGACCGTGTCCAGATAGCTTTTGAACATCTCCAAGGATGGAGACTTACAACCACTGGGAAACTTCCGTGTGTCAGTCACCGACACAGTGAAAAAGTGTTCTGATGTTCAGAGGGAACCTCCCATGTTTCAGCTGGCGCCTGTTGCCTCCAGTCCTGTCACGGGGCAGCACTGAGCAGAACCTGGCTCTGCCCTCTTTGCACCCTCCCTGCAGGTGTTTATATGCATTGATGGGATCTCCCTGAGCTGAACTGTCCCAGCTCTCTAAGCCTCTCCTCAGAGGAGAGATACTCCAGTTCCTTCAATGTTTTTGGAGCTCATTCCTGAGGTCTCTCCAGTATATCCATGGCTCTTGTGTACTGAGGCCTCTGGCTCTTGTGTATTGAGACCCCTGGCATTCTCTTCCAAAGGATTTGCAAAGTTTAGAAGTCCTCTCTGCTATTTGTCAGACATCTCTGAGCATATTAAAACTGTCTACTTGTTTTTTATTTTTGGGAAATGTTAAGGTCTGCATAAAAAAATTACTAGTATTCAGCACTCCATTTTATTTCTTAATATTATTGTTTTTAAAATTCTTATGTCCCTTCATGCTCTAAGCACCACCTTTTCCAATATAATTCTCATTTCCAACTGAGTGATTTGATCTTTGCTTTAAGATAATTTTTCATCTGTTGCTTATTTGGCTTTATTTCTTCTTGACCAGGTTTCACAGCTTCAGATTCTGTGTTGGCAGTTTCTTGGCCAGTTTTCCTTTCCTGTTGACCAGATATAATCTCTGCCAGTATGGATGCTAAGTCCTCTATTGCTGGCCAAGCAAGAATCAATCATGCTGGGTCTTACTAATATAAATTTATACTAAATAGAAATGTAATCCTCCTGGGAATTAACATCTGCCCTAACATAAACTTTGCTTATGAATGCTTATGAATATTAATTAATTATTCTAGCCCACTTACATGCATGTTTGTAAATAGACCGCTATTAGGACAATTAAAATAGCAAGATGAGTAGCAAAATGGCTTCGGTCTAACAGCTATATAAATATATATATATTTAAGAATGCTACTTCTGCCTGTGTTTCTCAGGACAGGCCGTTGTTCGACTCCATACGCATGTGGACCTACTTTCCAGCTATTCTCGTTTCACATCTGTATTGCAGAATCACTGCAGAGCCACAGGCAGGATGAACCCCATTGTCCTCTAGACCATTCAAGCTTAGCACAAATGCACGATCTAGCGATGAGAGCTTTCACGCAGCCAATTCTGCGTGCCCAGAAGTTCAGCTCAGCTTTTTCATCCTGAACAATGGGGAGGCAAGGGGGATAGCCTAATATTTTATCCTCTGTTTTGCCTACGTAGTCTTTGTCCAACGGTGTTTTGTAGCATTAAACGTGAACCTCTTTCATGCAATAGCTTTCAAAAAACCTTCCTCCTCTAGACAAGGCAATGATGAGTTAGAGTCACTGTTTGCCGTTATCCTGAACAGCTTTTCAAATCAGGATGCTTTTCCTATCATTTAAATAACTCGTTCCGCTCCTTCCGTGTCTTCCCACACCATGGCACACAATCTCTGGGTTAAACACAGGACAAATTTTTGAAAATTTGTTTTTTTGCTGTCCTGTCTCCTAGGCATCCTCCCCCCTTCAAGCTTTGCTTGTACTTTTTTCACTGCTCATAGTCAAACAAGTTAATGAAATGTTTTTGTTTGTTTTTCGCTGTTTCCCTCCCTCACCTTCAGTCGATGTTTGTAAAGCATTTAACACTACACCAGGCGGGTTAATTTACTGCACTGGTAAAACAGGCTATTTGGAGTGTCTTGCAACACTGACATGTTTTCAGCTTGAAAATCAGATGTCTCCATCCCAAAGGAAAAAATTCTTGCCAAAGCTTTGTTTATATTGATGCCAGGTGCAATCTGGCCCAACAGTGGTAATGACATATGAACACTAAACAGTTTGTAAAAAAACATACTTCAAAATGAAATCTGAATCCTGTCTATAAAGACCCAGGTAAAGGTCTTAATAGGAATTTGCCTGGTGTAGAAAAGTATTTCTTTGTAGAAACATTAATTTGGCTTCTGGGCTCCCTTTAGTGTTATTAGTAGCCTCTGATTTCAGTTTTTTCATTACAGTTTGTTTTTCTTTTGCTTCTGGTAGAGTTTTCAAAGCCAGAGGTTTATTGTGTAAAAATATTTTAACAAAAATTACTTTAATTACTGTATTTAGTATTTTATTTTGTACATGGCTTTTGCATGTACGATTAGCAAAATAAACTTTTTCTTTTTTTGCCTCACAGAGAGCAACTCTGACCTGGTGAAAATTAGAAATACTGCAATGCAAAGTGTACTGCAGCACCTCTTGAAAGGGAATTGCCAGAATTTAATTGCAGCCTCCCCTTCTTAAACAAGTTCAAAATAGGCTTTCATACCTAGAGGCGATTTTTTGGTTACTGGTAAGTTAAACCTGTGTAAGAATCCTGACCCTTAGATCAAGTAACTCCCTGCCCATAGTGTGAAAGCATCAGAAACCCTGGTAGGCTGCAAATTGAGTATGTTTGTCTGATCTCTGTGATGGCCACATCCTTTGCAAACTTACGGTTGGATAAAACCGTGGAAAGCAGAGGTGGGTAGACACACGGAGAGGTTTTTAAAATGTGCCCAGACTTTGTTTGCAAATCTGTATTAAATTGACACTTCCACTGAATCAGCGGCCATTTAAATGAAGATCTGGCCCTAAAAAATCAATGACATTTGTGCAGTGATCATATTCTTCTCTCTTCAGAGGGTCAGCGTGAAAACCAATGCTCACTGCTGCTGTCAGTACGTGTGCTGCTGTAAGGAAGGTGCCCAGTGTGATCTACATATCCTATAGGCATAGAGCAAATCACTTCCTCAAAGAGTAAACCAAACAAAAGCCAGAGAACAACAGCAATAAGAGACTATTTGACAAAAAGCTATTCATGTGCAGAACCCATTACCTCACCACATACCTAAGCGTGAGGCAGTGGCTTTGGGTTTTGTCTTAAGAAAAACGCTGAGAGAAATTTTCAGGACGCTTTTCCCATGTGTTTGAAGTAAAATCAGGAGATCAGTATGCCTTTAAAATGAGAGATAAGCCTCTTAATACTTTAACTCAAACTTCACAAATCATGATTTTTGAATCAGTGCCTCAGCAGTAAAGGAACGACTCAGATTTGCAGATGGCAAGTCGCTTGCTGCAATCTGAAAGGGTCTATACTATAATGGCAAAAAATATGACGATATACACTTTCTTCCTCTGTCCATCTGCCACTGTTATAGTCTACTGTGGGGGTGATTTTATTTAAATTTGGACTGTTTGCAGGCTGATTTCTCATTTCTGCAATCATTAGGTTTGTCACAAAAAGAGTAAATAGATTAAAAAAACCCCAAACCCAACTGCTGCCTTGGTGCCGTGCGACTTAAATAGTGAAATCATTGCTACAGACTTCCACAGAAGAAGTCTGCATACATCTGCTGCTGGTCTGCATGGTATCTCATCCAGTGACTGTGTATGTACATGTATACATGGAGGGAATCTTTAAGAATCATCTCAATTCTTGCAGGTATTTTCTGAAATGGAAGATGCAGAATCTTCTGGTGGTAATGACCAGAAAGACTAAGAATAACAGAAGAGAAAAACATTAATAATAGAAAATGAGTAATGCAAATAGATATTTAATTTATTAATATTTAAAGGTCATAGGAAGAGTCATCTTGTTTTACTCACTTATTATTCTCCTTCATCCAGGGAAATTACACAGTAGCTGCCCTGTGAGCTAGTTTCCCCCGCACTCATAAGAAAAAAGGTCAATGGACAGAGGTATGTATTTATCAAGACACAGAGACATTGAAAAGCTGTCAGGAACCATGACTGCAAAAATCAGATAATTCACCTTTCCCCTTGCTCAAGACTTGCCATGAACAGGACATACAGATGGATTTTTGTTTGCTTCTTTTTCAGAGGGAGTGGATTTGCCTAGAAAAAGCCTTTGTGCTTTTTGCCATCAGACCCTCATCGTTGCAGGGACCACTTGGTGGATCTGCCCCCTGGAGTGGTGGTCCTCATGGACAAATCTCCCCAGCCCAGACTGGTTCCCTGTGCTTTCCTTGTGCCCTTGGCTCCCAGTGGCACTGGTGCACCAAGGCAGTGTCCCGGGGGCTCTGTAGAGTCAGCCCCCAGCACATCCTGCTCCCCAGAAGGCAAGCTGGTGACTGCGGGGAACAGAAACAGCTGTCTAAAGATGCCAGCTCCGCCAGGCTGATGGCAGAGGAATTGCATCAAATAAGGGAAATTGGCTACTTGGCATGTTAGGTTTTTAAAATGGCCTGCGATGTTACAGCGTAAGTTTTTTTAGGGCTTGTAGGTCATTAGCTCAGGGGATCTGAAAAAATAATATCTGAAGATAGACTTTTAAAGGATTCACTTTAAATAGCTTATTCTGTGGCAATGAAAAAATACCAAACTAAAATTATTGCAGAACACTGATTCCCATCTCTTTTGCTCTGCAGAAGAAGTGTCAGTGTGCAAGATGGAAACTCAAGCCCATTGGGACAGTAACTATTTTGGATCTGTGTTTTTCGCAAGATGGAAGAAAACAAAACAGCTGCTAGCAAGGTTTCATCCTGCTCTGAGTCCCATGGCAACACCACCAGTGAAGAGAGAAGATGAGTTTGCCCCATTGTTTGGCAGTACCTTGCAAAGTATACATGGAGGTGTCAGTCATCTGCTTGGTCTAAATACTAAAGAAATTTCGCCGCCTTTTGGATAGCTCATCTTATATATTTTTTGACTTTCTTTCTTGTTTTTCCCTTTAAATTTAAAAGGAACTTTGATTTTGATATAGTTTGCATTCAATATTTGTCTTCCATTAAGATGGTATTGATATAATTTGGCATGCATGTTGTTCTGAAGTCACTGAAAACAGTGGTAAAGAGCACCGAAGAACATTATTTGCCGTGGATCTGAAAATCTATAAACATTAATATATTTCTTTAATATAAGAAAATGAATAGGCAAGACACATTTTGCTGCACAGTTCTGAAATTTGGCTCTTCGTCTGAAGCTGATGTAAAAAATGAATGGGTTCTAAGCTACGCAAAGTTTAAACTATCCAGCATCTTTGTCACTTATTTTATGTCAAGTGGGTATAAAATGTAGTGATTGTGATAAGGAGGCTTTTCACATCCATTTCTACCAGTAGTAACCCAAGACGCAGAAGGGGGTGAAGAACAAGGGTCATATTTATAATCTGGAATGCTGCAAAATGTATCTCTTCAAGTTTTCAGCTGAACTGAGATATTTATCTTAACAAGATCTAATTAGACCTAATTTCCATAGCATATCAATTATTTTCCTCATTAGAGTAGCTAATGCCATGTTCAGATATCATGGCAATCAAGCTTGCGATTTCTGGGAAAACTGGTTAGAAGGCTTAGTATTAAGTGTGTTTCCAACTGTGAAATTTATCCTTCTGAGCAATGCCTCCCAGTTTACTCACTTTGTTCCAGGATTCTCTGCAGCATATGGCCACTGGAACCCATTAAATAACACAAAGTAAGACAGGCAGCGATGAGTCAAAAATAGCTGCACTAGTGAATCGCCTTTCAAAATTCCGTCTCTAACAAGAAAAATAATGAAGAATAAGACATGCAATTAGAAGAAATTAAGGTCAATTTTCAAGCCGGGTTGCCTACATGGTGGTTTCGAAATCCATGTTAGGCACCTCAAATAAAAGCAGTCTGATTGAACACCTGCAGCTCTTGGCAATGCACTTGTGCATATAAGGCAGCCAGGCAATTCTTGCACTCAAGAGTCTCTACCTCTTGATTTTATTTTCCCCAGTACCTAAACCTCCTAAAACTCTGGGTCCTAATCACTAGGTTTAACACGTTCCTTTTTCCTGCTAAGGAAGATACCCAGTGCTTCCAGCGCAGGGCCATATGTGTGCCATATACTTGTTGGACAAGTCCCATTCGCTCAGCATGAGAGTGAAGGCACTTTTTCCATTACAGGAGCTCGTTGCATTGTATTTGGCCAAATGCATTGTCACAATATACTTGGATTCCTTGCATTCAGCCTGAGTCGTCTAAAAGTTTGGTGTCTGCTCTAAGGTTTTTTCTAGAGGTTTTGTTACAGAGATCAGTACATCTGGAAGGAGATTTATCTTCTGGAGTGGCTGCCTGAGGCATTGAGATTATTTGTTCTTTGGAGGCACCCAGCTGCCTCAGCTGAAGCACCTTCTTCCTAGAGAGCTACAAGGCAAGCTGAATCTCACCTCAGTGTTTTTGGGGCTGGTGTCTGCTATCCCAGATGAGACACACAGCATTTTGCTCACATGGAAGGCTGAAGTAGAGACCACTGCTGCTATTAGAACATTACACTAGCAGTGGATCTGAGCTCAATGCATGGTTATACTGACATGCTGCATGGCTGAGGGAAGCTTCCATTCACAGCTACACCCTAACCAAACATTTATTTATTTCTTCTCATTTAAAATATGTCTAGTGCTCTGAATGGGTGCACCTTGAATGAGGCACAGGAAACATGCAAGTTTCTGAATCAATGGAATTCTTTACTTGATGCATTTTCATAGCATTACAGAATGGTTTTGAAGTTTTGTAGTTATTATTATTTGGTTATGTTTGTATCCAAGTCCCTTAATTTGAAAATAAAAAGATGCTTCATCTGATTGTCCAAATAATATATTCAAACAAAGAATACCGGAAATAAACAACTGCGCTCTTCTGACCTGTGTTATGAACAACAAAAAGTTACCTAAGAGTCCAGAGAATGTACATATTCTGTCTGTCCCCTTATACCTAAGCATGTCTACGAATTTAATGGGCATATTCAGGTACTGTGCAGATAGGAATCCAGCCACATTTCTCCTAATTGATTTGAAATTATAGGGATGGTAATGGTGCCAGAAGACAATTTAGTTTGCTCTTTCATACTGAGCTGAAGTTGTTTGGTTTTCGTAAAAGAAATAAAACCGATAATTGTCACTACAGTAAGTAAATATGTCTGAATACATGCAGAAAGCAGATCTATTGGGTAAGAAGGTTACAGAATCTCATTTTGTGGTCCATCTGCTCCCTCTTTACTTCCCAAGCCAACAGACACTAATCTGGGATGAAGAAACTGACAGGACATGGGGGAGGAGTAGACGGTCATGATTCCTGCACGTTTCAGCTTTTTGATATATGTGCTCATGCCATTGTGATATAATAGAAGGAAAATAACGCAGTGGAGTCAGGAGGACAATTCAAACAATTATGCATTACAGCAGCATTTTACTGTTCAAGACTTTCTCACATATTCAGTGCAATTTACATATTTTACCACTGAGATCTGAGCACTCAAAATTAATGTTCATGGGGAAAATGATGCATTGCTGGAAAAGATTGTTAAGCAGATCATAAGCTGAAATAAACAGTAAAAGAATCAGATTGAGTTAAGAAAAGTGTCCAGGGTACTCCTGCTGGATTTTTTCCTAATTTGCATCTATGTTGATGGCTTTGGAGAAAATGCGAACATCACCCTAGTAAAAATGTCTAGTGGCTGTAACATGAAATAAAATCAAAAGCAGTTCAAGAGGATGAGAATTAAATAAAGAAGAGATAAGGATAAAAAAAATTCAAAGCCACTGACCACAAGTGAGAAAGACAAAGCCGAAGTGGCAGTGCGGCTAATGAGGGATGAGAATGAGAGAGGGATGTGCTATATGACTGTGCAGTAATCAAAAAAAAGGGCCAATGGAGCTGTATCATGTCACCTCCATCTCTGCACAGCTCAGCAACAACAGCACTGCCAGTTTTTCCTTCTAATTCTGGCCACTTTGTCATCAGAAAGACCATATGAATAGAAATAAGTTTCTATGGAAGCAAGAAGGAGCAAAGTAAAAAAAAAAGAGATTAAAAGAGATGAATATATATTGTTTGGTTTAACTATAATCAAGACGCAAGGCATGTATAAATAATTTAAGCAGGTGAACACTTCACTAAAAGTAGTAAGTTCTTGAACGTAATAAAGAGAAGCATCACTAGCATTTTGGATAAGTACTGTGAAGAAGTTACAAAACCCAAAGCTGTTGTCAGTGGGGAAGTGTGCCTAATGATTAAAGCACCTAATCCAAGATTTAAAAATAATTTCGACCACGTGATGTGAAGCATTGATGCAACATAAGGTCCCTCTGCCAGGTGAAGGCTGTTCAAAATTTCTAAAAGGGTAACTTTGGCCCAGATCAGAGGCTGTGGGTGCGCACAAAAATGACTGTACTTCCCTCAACCAACCACGGATTTCTCATGGACTCCTTCTTATTCCCTTTCCATTCCCACCCCTCCAAACCCACCTGGCTGTCCCTTGGATGTGGTTACCTTCCCTTATGTGCAGGGCCATGATGATTCATGAGGAGAGTGGCTTAACTTCAATGCTTTTTTCCCCACTACAGAACAACTGAACTGACTGATTTGTTCTCAAGACCACACCAAGCAGTAGCAAAGTGCTGTCAATCACCAGTGTTGGGTCTCTGCTGGTGGCCCTAGCCAAACACCAGGATTTGGCCATGGCACTGAATGCACTGGGGCTGTGAAGGCAGCAGCCACGCAGGGGCAACCAGGGGGAGCTCAGGACATAGCCACGCACATGTCACATGGATACTTCAGGGCACTGGAGCAGTAGGCAGTCAAGAGAAAGCTTTGAGCTAAACCTATTACATGGTCAAGGGCAATGGCAGAAATTCAAGGCCAGCTATACAAGAAACTTGCCTGTATCCAAAGAAGGATACAGACAACTGTAAATGCAGCAGGAGGTTCCCCGGGGAAGCCATCAGCCTTCGACTAAGGACAACTCAGTTCTTTCCATAAGAGGTTTACGACGACACCACAGATGGAGAAGAGATGACTAGAGGGAACCTCTCTTTTCCAAAGATAGCCAGAAATCAGCTTGACTTCTGTGTGCCTTGGTGTGAAAGCAATGTTTGGAGGGTCTTTGTTTCATGTTTTTTTTCTGGGTGTGCTGAGAAGTACTGGGCAAAAGTGTGACATTTTGCAGCTCCATTCTCTCCCACACACATACACACACCTATACAGCTGCCTCAGTCTTGCATATCCCAAACTGCCCTGGCCCCGACACAGGGCCTAAACTTTCCACGGCCTAAGGACTTTCTCTTTATGGGCTTGCTCTCACTAGGATTAATGGCTATGAATGACATGATACCGATTTTGTGAGAGCCAGGAATTTTACACAGCAAAGCCTATATACACATAATTACAGATCTTCCTCTGAACTTCATCTAATGCATCAGGATTTTTAAAAATCAAACTTGAACTTGAGATAACAAAAGAGATTCTCAGCACAGCAAGCTTTTCCAGACAAACCTGCCCAGAACTCTTCTCTTATGGTTTAATGTACTGCAGGCACAGTATGCAATCACGAAATAAGGATATGCTTGGCATGAGCCAAGATGCTCATTCATCAGCTTAGAATAGGATGGCTCCAAGTCACATCCTCTGGTCTGTGTGACACCTTCAAATGGTCAGAGTCATCACCAAAAAGTCAATCTAAGCTCTTTCTCCTCTCTCTCTTGTATTTTGGAACCTGGTCTTGATGCATTCATCATTCACAGAGGCTGTCAAAAATTCTCTGTTCCCAGGAGTAAGAAGAAAATAACTTTCTCCTTCTACCTACACTGGATCAGGGATCCTTAGAATGAGCGGCAGGCCCTTTGTGATTAATAGTCTTTGACTGGATTATTTCATGAATATACTCTGTTGCTTTTTGACTGATGTTCATTTCCACACTATTGAAAGGAAAACGAGTCTAACTATTCATTGTGTGAAACAGAGCTGCTTTTCGATTTGCTTGGAACGTGCCACTTGATAATTTTTCCTGTTTGAAGCATCTTGGCATCCACAGACAAAGGCAGACAACTCAAGGACACAGCTGGTCCTACAGGCTCTAGAGAAACCCTGGGAACAAAACCAGGGCTGCAGAGTTGAGAGAAGACTCCACAGAGTGAACGTGCAAAATCAGACTTGGCAGACAAAGCCACCATGAGCACGGAGCCCAGCCAGGCTTCAGTGACTGCCTCAGTGGAAAACGTAAGGGCCTTTGCCCAGAACATGACAAGCAGAGGTCAGCTAATGAATAAGACAGTAACAACGCTTTCTCCTCTAAATCCCATGTCCAGCCTTTAGATCCCATCTCTTGATGCAGCTGGAAAGCCAATGCAAGTGAAGACTACTTTGACAACTCATGTGTCTATCACCTGTGGGAAGAGATGGCCAACAGCTCTGCTGGCTTTCACTTGCCAGCCCCAAATGTTTGGTAGCCAAGCAGAGAAGGCTATGCAATCACCAGCTTCCAGGTGGCCATGGCAGTGGTTTTGTTCCCACTTTGCAAGGGAGTTCATCAGCTATGAATGTGGTCCTTCTCATCCTGCAGCTCTTGCATTGCTGCTTAGTCCTCATTGCTGCTGCTGGACCCCCTGCCTCTCCCTCTCCTGCAGTACAGACACTGGAGTGCTCTGTAATTCCACATCCTCCTGCAGTCTGGCTCTCCCCGTGCATGGTCTGGATGGCAGAGGAGATGGTATGGGTGGCTGGAGACTCCAAGCATGGCTCTGATCCCCTTTATAGGGTCTTCATTGTCTCCCAGCACATGCTCCTGTATTGTGTGAGCTGCTGAAAATCAAACAGCATCCTGGAAATGGCACAGTTTCTGTGGCAGGTTATCGGATGTGGTGGCCAGTGATCCACACTGCAGGGGGTGGGAAAGCCAAATGCAATGGGGCAGGGGATGCTGTGCACCAGACCTATGTCCAACACTGGAAAAACCTGTCCCATGTGCCCTGCACTGCTCAGGAGAGGTACCTGATCTGGGGCCCCATCCACTGACTCAGCAGTGCATGAGATCATGCAGCACCAGCCTGGGACTGACTGGTTTGGGAAGGAGCTGGCTACCAGAGTTGTGAGACTTGACACACAGCTTGCAAATGGAAAGGAACTAAACCTCTGTCATCTGCTTCTACTTGATTCACTGCAAATTCCTTTCCGGGGAAGGAAAAAAACCATGTCTTTTTCTAGACAGAAGATACGGGTTTGGAGCTCATGAAATACTTCAGTCCTTATAGGGACTTAAAGACTAAACAAAACCAAAAGCTCTGGAGAAATTCATACTCTACATCTCTGCACATCCATCTTGGGATCCCATTTTTTGATACATCCAAGCATCAGGTGAAATCACAACTTGTGGCTCTCCTTTTACCTTCACTCAGCCACTTGCTACTGCATATATTGGTTCAAATTCAGGTGTCTGCCCTGAAAACATGATCCACGACTTGTAAAACCCAGGCAAGCCAAAGCACTGTAAGGATTTACTGCTCATGTTAAATTGCCAGATGCAGTAACTTCTTAAGAAGGGAGCAAGGCCAGCCAAAATTACATAGGTGGACAAGTTGAAGGAGCTAAGTAACCTATTCCAACTGAGCAGACTGAGAAGGAACTGCTGCCAACCATACATGTAAGAGAAAACACTTGTAAAACGCACCCTGAACACAGTTATAAACAGAATTAACATGAAAATATGAATGTTTGGATGAACGAGTTAAAGGCAACAGCAATTTTGATTGGTTCATAAAATATGCAATTAATTTTTTTTCTGCAGATAAATCAAAACACACAATTTGTAAAGGAGAACCCAATTCACCCTACATGCTTTAGGTCCAATATATTTGGCAAAAGCCAAATTTAGGAGATTTAAATGAACTTTTGTACAAGTGTTGGAGAAGAACCCAGCCCCCTTGATGCCAGACCATGCAGAGGCTAGTGCTGTCCTCTGTCTGGCACCAGACTCCCACCCTTCCCACCAAAACAACATTTGCTTACTAATGTCTCTTTCTGTGAAAGGTGTAAATGGGCCCTTGTTCGAGCTCATCACAGATTCAGCTATATTCTTTCATCTCCGGTAATCTGGAGATATTTTCCCCTGCAGATAGTTTCTGTGTTCCACTCACTCCTATTTGCTAGAGAAAGACTCTTGGGCTTTTTGCCCTTTGTATTTCCTCTCTTCTTTCATGTGGAGAAGACTGCCAACGTGGGATTTGCAAACTGCTGCCAATATGGGATTTGTGCTGCTGCGGCTGCCAATCTTTAATTTAGCATATGTATAAAGCTAATTTTTGGACACGATGCTAGTGCCTGGCATCTCTGCAGGAGTCAGCCAGGTTGTAATGTTTGTATTGTACTGCACTATAAAAAACAATAAAAAGAAAATATAAAGGAAAAAGCCTTTTATCTCTAGCTTTATAGCTACAGCTATGGTCTAAATACTTGTATTCTCCCTCTGCATCTAAAATTCACTTCCTCCTTTCTGTGCCATAGCCCTTTCTTTTAGATTTGCAGTTTGTGTTGCCTGTAGTAGAAGCCAATGATAGGCTCCTGCTCCCTACTGAGAATATCTTCATATTAAAATGTATAAATTCAACTCTTTAGAGGGAGAAAAAAAGACTAGTTTCCCTTTAATTATATTTAAAATACACAGTCACATGCACTAAGAAATGCTTCCTCTTTTAAAAAAATATTTTAATACAGAGAATCAGAGAAAAAAATTAATAATTCAGGAAACATCTTTCTTATGGAAAACATAAGCTTGACTACCCTTCCTTGGCAAGGACATCTACTGTTTGGGAGGATGTTCCTGCAGTGAATTCTCTAAGATACGGCAGTGCCATTCTGGCCACTCAGTGGGAGTGTGAGTGAGACGAACTGCAGCTCCAGAAGCCCCCATTTGGAGGACCCCATGCAGCTCAAGAGAGCTCCTTGGTCAAGCCTGGAATCAGGCAAAGGGAAAAGCTTCTGGGGAAGCCATGGCCACAGAATGGGCAGAGGGAAGCAGCTTTATGCTGCCCCATGATGGCAGCTGTGGCAGGACAAAGGCTGAAATAGAACCACAGTTCCCAGTGGTCCTAGATGGATTTATAGGAAGGCATGGATTCATAGGAAGGGCCTTCAGTGACAGTTCACAGTTCTTCCTTAAGAAGAGGATTTCCTAAACTTTTACCTAGACTTATTCCAGCCTTGTACTTGAAGGATGGGTGTTCACCAGAAGAAGTGTGGCACGAAGGAGATGCCAGTGAATGGGCTGTAGTTTGGAAAACCCTGGCAGACCACAAGAGTGGCAAACTGAGCTAGTGACTTAAAGTAGAACCCACTGACTGCATACAGTCTGAGCATCTTTCCCCAAATGCACGGGAAAAGGTCATCAGACAAACACAGAGAGATATGAGGATTTTGTAAATTTGCTTTGTACAAATAGTCAGTATACCCGCGAGCTGCAGGATCTTTCTTTCTTTTTTTTTTTTTGTTATCAACAGAGATTTTTGCAATTTCTTTTTCCACTATAGGTATCAGATGAAGGAAAAGGAAATTGCTCTATCCCTGCATCACTTTTTCATTTTAATTATTGTGTTTAAATTACCCCATCTATGGAAGTCCACAATATAGCGCTGACTACCCAGTAATAGAAGGTAGTTTTTCCGCACGGCTAGACTGGTATTTTCTAAGAAGGAGATCTGCTAGCTTGCCTACTTTCACAGCAGCAGTGCCATGGGCCGTAATGAGACAGGATTATTGTTGCAACTGCTCTTGAAGGCCTCTCTCCCCAGGCAGCCAAAGAATGACTGAGTCACGCAGGTGATGCATTCGCTGTAATGAGACGGACAAAACCCTGAAAACCACATCCAGAACAATCCCCCACATACCCACGCCTCTGGAGGAGGGTATTGNTGTTTCTAATGCCAATATGCCCTGCACAGTCATGCAGAAAAACCGGAGTTTGATTTCTAATCCCAGCCTCTCGTTGCCCTGGCTGGCAGGAAGCACGCATGGGGTGGAAGGAGGTGCCGTGCATCACTCAGCAGCAGCCCCTCTGGCTGCCTAATGAAAGGGGTTGACAGACTCTTATGGGAGACCCATCCAGTCCGCCTTGGCTGGAAGGATGATGGCCTTGGCACAGAGCACTGCACCACAGGAGGGGATTTTTTCCCGGCTTTATAAACTACATCCTTGAGGCCCTGTGTCGCTGCCAACTTCTTCTGCCCAGCGCAGGACTGTCTAGGACTCCCTCTGGGGCTCATCCGCCGGCTGGAGAAGCTGTTATTGAGAAACACAGGACACCCCCTCGCAGAGTGCGCCGAGCTGGACCACCCTCGCTGAGCTTCCCGCACCTGCTGGCAGGGAGACTGAGCATGGGGACTGGGAACAGCCACAAGAATAGTACCATTGATAGAAGCAGAAACATAAAGCAATTATTTATCTTGTGCTAGGAATAGGCAAGGTGGAGATTGTGCAGAGCCCTCTGTAAGTTAGTAATAGGCTCTATTCCCAGAGCACTGGTGCATCAAGGAAACTCTACTGACAGGCACCTCAGAAATATGGAAAGGATTAGCACTCTGAATGCCAGGCTGGTGTCACCAATGTGGTGCTCACGTTAGCAGCCATGCTCTGACTTCCCCACCCTCTTACGTCATGGGGACAGCAGAAGGAAACACTGTTACCTTTTCAGAGTCAAGCACTGACACTGACAGACATGAGATAAATACTATTTTACAGATCTCCATGAAGCTTCAGGATCACAACACAAACATCAACTTCTAATCTATACTGGAGAAAGAAGGGGGATTTTTGCACTTTTGCCTTGCTTTTCAAGCTCCTGTACTGGGCAGCAGCCTGAGAGCACTGGTGACTGCTCTGGGGAGCTGTTGCTGGCGACCAAGGCCTCCTTTCCATCACGAGTACCTGCTGTGGTTTGGATCAGTCGTTTCATTTCACAGCACAGAGGGCTGCTCTCTGCTATGTGCCAGTTGCATCTGAAGCAAAGCAAGCAGTTAAGGATACTTCAGGCCTGCCTACCAGAATAAAACCTACCACAGGTTTTGTTTCACTTGTGCCTGGCCCCTCTGTTCTGATTAAATCCCATGACTTCCTAGGCTTGCCTGATGCAGGCAGAGCCTGGGCAACCTGTCTTCCCTAACAAAGTGTCACACAAGCTCATGCAAGTACTGCTCATACCCAAGACAAAGATTTTATCCCTGGACTGCAAGCACCGGCCACTGTCTGTGTCTGACCCACCACTGGTGACTCTGCTAAACCTGCCGGAAAAGCGGCTGCTACCAAGTCTTGTTTCTGTCAGAGAGTTCCAGTCTCTGGCAGTGCCAACCAGGAATAAATCTGAACCAAGAGGAAAGTACTTAAACTGCATGCTGCATCATGAAACCTATTCAGAAGCCTACACAAAACCCAATCCAACCCAAACAACAATGAAGAGCTTTTCAGGAGGTCTTGGTATGACCTCATCATTGACCTGCTGATTCACCATTCAGTTAGGCAAAGGATTCATATGACACTAGTCTTCCCCAATCATGTGAGAAGGGTACCAAATAAAATAGACTCACTGGTGTGAAACATGAAATTATCCTCTCACATTTCATCTGTCAATTATTTCACATCAGCAGTCAAGGAAAACAGATGTAATGAACAGCTCATCATTCAAAACAATCACCCACTAAACCCAATTCCCTTGCTAAATATATTCAGGAGAAGATCAGCAATGGCTGGATTTGCACACAATGTGAACTGAGTTCACTAGCCTGGTTTCCCATGTTGGGCCACACCAGCCCAGCTGTTCCCCACACCTCTGAGGGTCCAGGCAGCTGCCTGCTCCCAACACGTGACCCCTCACTGCACAATACCATGTCCAAAGGCAACTCAGAATAGGAGTGCAATGCCTTGATGTCACTCACCTGATAACCTGGACATCTACCTCTCCCAGTGTACCAGTACTCAAAAACTTATCAGTGCAGGGCAATAAAATAAGGACAATAAAATATCCAAGATAGTAGAAAATCACCACTGTGTGCAAGGTAGATCACAATCAACAGTGAAAGTGAGGACACATGAATGTTAAAGCTTCTCTTCAAAAAAACACTGACTTTCCCCAAAACAACCCATATTTAAGAGACAGGCAGATACCCCACATTTTTCCATCTATTTTCTTCAAATCTTTTCTCTTACCTTTGCCGTCCTAGCCACATCTGACTTCAGGACTACCAAAGCCTGAACACCACTGACTGTATCTCAGTGTAAGAAATACCTTGGCAATTGCACAGATGAGATAAATATCACTGCAGACTGCTATTTAAAAATGTGTTACTATGACGAAAGGGAGAAGAAAAGAGAGAATTTTTTATTTCTCATAATACGGTACGCACAACCATTACATCCTGAGCTTTTACATACAACCCTTTGCAGACGTAAATACTAGAAATGGATGCTATACGGCCAACGGAGCACTGCTGAAGTACGGGCAGCCACACAAGAGTGACGTTTCCCACCTAATTGCACAAACACGCCAACAAACCGCGGCACCTCGGTGGTCTGGTTCCTCGCTGATATTTCAGTTGTTCAGCTGCCGCAGCCACAGACGCAGCGAATTTTGAATTAAACACTACTGCTCGGTGATGCTGACACTCGCAGTCAAGCATATCTTGATGAAATTAGAGATGCAGAAAATATTTTTTGACAGAGTGCACGAGCAAAACAGCCAGAAGTGCAGCGAGTTCGGTGTGAACGGCTCGTGCAGAGAGAGAGAGACCGGGGAGATGTTAAAAATTGGACTCTCTGATTTTGGCAGGAAGAGGCGAATTTTATTAGCAATCTATGCCGCAAACATAACTTTCCAACTATTAACAGCTTTTAGTTGCCAAAAGAAAAACACCATTTCTAATTGCTTCTCAGTTCTTACATTTTATAATGGAGAAAGAAATAAGGGGAAGGCAAGCAAACTTACATCTACATTATGTAAAATATCAGACCAGCAGAGAATACAGCAGCATTCCAGTTTAACAAAATCTTCACAAATGTAAACACTTTACAACCTTCTTCCCAAACCTGTAATTCCATGACAAATTAGCACACACATATTAAAAATGCACAGGAAAGTTTTGCAAAGCATCATAGACTATATAGGAATTGGTAAAAATAAGATTGGTTATTCTTACTGTCACTACCCCCAGGGAGTAGCAACAGTAAAGGTCCTAAAAGTCTATTTTTTTTCCTTGAAGAAACATGATTTTCCTTTGAGTTTAACAGAAGGAAAATTTTAAATTAATGCAAGAGACAGCAAGATTAATTCCAACCTGTAAAGCTCCAAACCCCACCTGTTTCCCTGTATTTCTTCCTAGTCTAAGAAGGAAAATACAGCTTTTCTGGCTCTGCAAGCACCACCGTGATCCCTGAGCAGAGAAAACTGCTATGAAACGATACTTTAATTGTCTTTGATTTAGAGATTTGGATGGGCTAAATGAGACTTTAAAAGTAGCACGTCTAAACTTCATGGAAAAGATCCTCAGCTTTTTAGAAGGTCCTCAAAAGTTCACTAAGACACAGCTTGTGAAAATTAGTAGCTAGCTCCTTTGCAGAGAAAGGTTGGCAAGCTTGACTGGGAAATACCCTTTAGTCAGAGCAGAGAGAGTGGACCTTGGGGAAGGGCCCAGATGGACTTGGTTCCCATGGGCAGCTACTTCGCCCATCCAGAAACACACAGCTTGCCACTAAAACCAAACCAGCTGTTCTCAGCCACAAGGCTGTGTAGCTAATAACTGCAAAGGTGTCTTTATCAAGTGCTCTGATCATCCTAGCTAAGGTGGCCACACGTGTTAGCTTTCCAGCTGCACAAAAAAGCATCGACATAGATGCTCTATGAGGTGAGTGGGGACATTTCCTGCCCTGCATTGCCAGAACACAGACAGCATATGTACTAGCTTGCACAGGACAGGGTCTTGAAAACGAAATACAAATTCTCCTACATGTCCCTCCTGGAGCATAGATGCTGGAGAGGAAATAATGGAGAGCTGAGCAGTGCCTGGTGTGCAGTGGTTTGGAACCCATGCTGATGACAAAGCTAAAGGAGCAACACTGTGTCTGGGCACAAGGCAGGAGGGATGTGTTCTGCAACCAGCTCCCTGGACTACAGCACACCAGCTAAAGCACGAGCTGCCAATGGCCACACTTTCTCACTCGTCTCTGTGGCTGGGCACAGCCAAGCATGTGTGACAGTGGAGGCTCACCCTGAGACCTCTTGGGGCCCTGGATGTTGCCTGCTACGTGATAGCCTTAGGTCATGGTACTCTCTTTCTCCTCTATGAAATACTCCCAGACCAGAGGGGACATGCAGTTCGGGTGACACAGATGAGTGAGAAGCACCCCACACTCACAGGAGCCCCTGGTAGGACCCAGCCACAAGGGCAGACCTGACATTCCCATGACCAGCCACACTCAGGCCTAGCTCAGCTCCCGTGTGCAATCTGGGTCCCCAGAGCGACCACAGAGGAGCAAAGGGACAATGAAACCCGATCTTTCCTTCATCTTTCTGTGAGACAGCAGAGGGGCCTCTGCATATGTGTGCTTGCAGCTTGAAGCCAGGCCTGGGAGATGCAGCAACCATGACAGCCTGAGCACGACGTGCCCCGCCAGGCGCCCGCTGGGCTCTGCACCCACCCCTACTGCTCGCCCCCTCGCAGTGCAACAATTTACCCTTGAATAAATTAGCAATAATTGGAAATCCACTTCACTGGACCTTACGCAGCATGACTAATGTGACTCACTTTTTAGCTCTGTTCCTTTTGTGTGACTACTCAGCAAAGAGGGTGCCTTAGAAAAGAGAAGAACCAGTAAACTTTATGCTATGGAAAAAGAAATTACAGTCTCTGAAGAGTGATATAAAGGTTTAATGGGTGCTTTGGATGCACAAGAAGCAAGTGTGCTAAGAATACTATGCAGCACAATGCTCCTACTCATGGCTTTTTTGCCTTTGTATCCTTGTCTTTACCTTTTAGATGGTGCATGTTAATCTTGGTGGCATGGGGACAAGGCTCAGAGAAGTACATCTCTGCAACAAAGACAATACAAATCTGCAGAACACAAATAATTTTGAAGAAAAACTCCAGACTGGTGCTATTTACTATCAATGTTGCAAGGTCTGGGTGGGCTGAGAGCTACCTGAATCTCAGCCTTTATCTTTGCCTAGATCTCTTATGAGTATGTGGTTAAACCATTTAAAACCCTCCTTTATGGGAAAAAAAAAAAAAAAAGGGTATTTAGAATGGTTAACACAGAGAAATTACAGCATAAAAATATAACATGCCAGAAATGTAACTTTTAAGAAGCGAGAGTGTAAACACTGTTAATTCTGGAGTGTCACATACATCCATTTTCTTTCATAACCCTATTCAAGCTCACTGTATTGAGCTAATTGCCAGGCTATGTTTTTTCAAAAAAATAAAATGAGGAGCGTTCAGCACATAAATGCCTGTGTAAGCCCTGTAATATAGCACAGCTACAATATTCAAACAATTTGGCAAACTCTGAGCACTCACAGGCAACTTGCAACCTGGTATATGAAGTAAGAATCATGAATTACAATACAGAATTTGCGACATAATCAGTGTGGGTTTATTAATGGTACATGCAAATGCCATGTTTAAATATTTATCTTTTGGTACCTGCCAACAGGTATTTTCCATTCTAGGGGGAGTACTTTTCTCTTGATTTATGCACGTAATTCCTACTACATGAAGCCCAGATATGCATGCAGAAGGAGAGAGAAATGCATCCCTGTAGCTATACTTTTTTCTAAGACATTAGTGAGACAAGTGTTTCACAATTTCTGTGCAGGATCCTTAAGCAGAAATTGTGGTGCATGAAACAATCCCAATTTCCAAGGAAAAAATTATACCCTTTCATTCTCATAGCAGCATGTAACTAAGGTTTAGATGACTGAACAGATGCATGCAAAAATCAGCCATGAGAATGGAAAACATTCATTTTCACAATCTGCTAAATCTGCTAGGTATGCATGAAACAAAGCCAAAGAGATCTCCAGCAGAACGCAATGTCACAGTCTTGGCACAACGGGGAACTTTCTCAGATGCTGTTTGTGCCAGCACTGGCACTTTTACTGTACAGCTGTGTTTAGAGATCACTGAAATACACTGGAATCTCAAAGAGTTAATAATACAATTACTATTAAAATATATTCTCTCCACTTGACACTTTTTCAGGAAATTAGATGTGATTTTTTTTCTTATTATTGCAGCTACTGCTTTACATGAACTAACAAGTTCAATAGTGAGATTTTCCAAGTGTGTTTCCCTCTGCAACAATACAAGTCCCTTATCAAACCCTCTCAATGAAAATCTGGTGTTGTCTTCACAGCAATTACATGACCCTTGTTTAGTGACCTCATGCAATTATGAAAAAAATCTCAAACTTTATACGATTTTTTTATTATCATTATTCTCAGCTAGAGAAGAAACGAGCATATAATTAGACTGAGTAGATTAGATTGAATTAAAGAGCATAGTTAAATCTTCTCTTAAATAGCAGTTTCTCAGAAATAAGGCTTCTGACTTTTCAAGGGTGAATTACATGTCTTATCCTGTTGAAACGTAGATCTTATCAATTTAACTTCACAGCTGGTGCCTGGCCTCCAAATGCCTGACTCTCTAAAGCCCAGGGAAAGCAACTGTACCACCCTGTTCCCTTTTAGCATGCTGAAAACAAGGGCCATGGGCAAGAAATGATACATGGAAAAGGAGGGGAGGAGACTGCTTCCTTGAGTGGCAGGATTCGTCTGACAGCTCCTTTGTGCCTCCTCTTGGTGTGGGAGTCTCAGGTCCTCCCATTGTTAAAGAAGGCACCTTTAATGTCTTTTCTCCTAAATGTCATTGCTTGGAAGCATTTGGTTTTAGCAGGACCTTCAGGATGATGACCTTTTTTGGAAGTGATTGGGAGGGATTTTCTGCAGAGGAAGCATTGTTTTCTGGTCTCCCGATGGGATTCTTTCTTTTTGGAAATCTGGCAGTATCACACAGAAGGGGAATTTCATAGCTTATCTTTTGGGATCTTGGATCAATTTTAATGGCAAAAAGCATTAAAGGAACTTGTCACATGGCTTCTGGAACCACATGGAGAGTCAAGGATGTCTCCACACTCTAAGGCTGCTGCTCAAGCACTTGCATTTATATTTCTTGGCAAAACCAGAATTTATGTACTCACTCGATTTCTAGAACAGGGTGAAAACCAGATGCCCTTCTTTGCACCATGCAGCTTACTCCCTGGGATGTCTACATGAAAGATACTGTGATGATGGGGTTTATTTTAAGGAGGTGGTTGATTGGTAGCCTACAGTGTTGCCCTTTTCATGCCACACTCTGGAAGGGAAAAAAAATAACTATGAAAGAAGGTGTGCTTACGCCAAGGCACTCTGTGAAGTATACCTTCCCTCTGATCTATGACCTGGAATCAGTCCCCAGAGGCAGGGAGGTAGATGCTGCCAGGATGGCCCTTGGACTGCTTACAAAACTCTGCTGGAGTCCTGACATGAGGAGGAGGAAAATGAAAGGAGTAGTTTAGAAAAAAATACTTTTGTTTAGGCCAGATCTGTGACCTGTAAAGCTGCCTCAAAAGGGATACACAGCCTCTATACTTCCTTCAGAGGCTCCATCAAAAGGAATGCCTGGAATCTGCAGCTCTGTGCAGTATAATGTTTCACTGCGTACTCCTTCCTCTTTGTTAAGCTCCAGAAGTGTGCATTAAAATTTTGTACCTTCTTCAATGATTTACTTGTCCTTTTCTAAGGTATCTCTCTTTCCTCCCATTTAAAAAATTTGCAGGGAAATTCCCACCAGAAGAATGGACAAATTGTTTGTCTAAGTCAGATGCAACATCAGCATCCACTTCTCTGGCTTGTTCTGTAATTGGCAATAATGATTTTTAATGGTGCTTTGGGGAATGAGTACTCTGTATTTAGGGAATCCAAGCAAAGCCTGCAAGTTTTTCAATACTGTGATGAAAGGATGGTGCCTTTCCTACTGTGGTGAATGGGATGCAAACCCATGCTTTGGGATGCTATGTCATGGGTTACAGAGATGCTTTCCCGTAAGTGAAAAACATGTAATTCCCATTCTGTGGCAGCCTGGTGCAGCCACTTGGGAAAAAAGTGACAACAAATAAAACGCGGAACTAGTTCACTGTGGTTACTGCAGAGCAAGCTCTTTACTGAACGTGCTGTGAGGCTACCTTGGCAGGCCTGTAGGTTGCTTCCACAAGACTGACAAATGCAGGGGAACCATTTGCATGGTTCGATGAGTCCATAGGAGAGAAGATGGTGTGCAACCTTGGCAAGCGTTGAAAGCGCGAATCAAGCAAACGTGTAAAGTGCCAAAAGGGAACTGGCAGAACATTACACTTGTATGAAATGGGAGTAATCTCATTACCAGAGGTGATAACCATTGCACCCCTGATGGAAATGCATAATTACTGAAAACAGCTAATCAACTGCAAGAGCAGCAGGGTAGCCAGAAGCTCCTATCTAAACCATCTACTGTGCTTAACCCAGTTGAGCTGCTCTTCCTCCTCCATCACCTTCTACAAAGGGATCAGTAAAACATGCTGCACATACAGGCCCTCACATGTGGGTCAGCCCAGCTGAGTGATACAGTGCTTTGAATTTTTACTTGCAAATAAAACATGTATCAGTGGAGCCTCGTCTTAATTCCACAAGATGCTCAAGCACACCACACTTGCAGCTGTTCATTTCATAGCTACATCTGTAGATGAACAGAATTTGGAATAACAGTGTAACACCCGACTTCTGTTGAAAAAAAGGTGACAGCAAGCTTCTCGCCTTTAATCTCTGACTTGGAAAAATCTTGCCTTTAATTTACAAACAATATATATGGCTATGAACAATAAGAGGTGGTAATTCTCAGGCTAATGGTAAGGTAAGCTGAACTGTTAATGGGATCTGGGGCCAGCTCCAGCGTGTTTAATGAAAACAAGTCTGTCTACAGCAATGGCAGTGGGGCCATGAACTTCCATGCTCCCTAGGTCCAGGTGACAAAAACTGAGGAGATCAGAGGTCTGGGGACAGCTACGGGATATGCTGTTTGACTAAGGCCAGATATGTCTGTATTAAGTGTGTAAAGCGATATATATTACACAGACTGTGTGCCAATGCGTGTTACTCTACAGAGAGAGCATGTGCAGCACTGGGAACAGGACTTGCCTCTCATGCTGTCCGTGTCTGCAGGAGCACTGTGCTCAGGTGGGCACTGATCAAGTTGTTACTTTCTGACTGAGCTAAACAGAATGACCAGCCCCTCAGTTTATTTAACATGGTCAGAAAGTACATATACATATGCATATGCACACATATATGTAAATATGTCCATGCGCACACATTGGGAACACTTGCTCAGCCTCACTGATGATGGAACTGGTACTAACCGGCTGCTGGATTCAGCAGCTTCTAGCACATTGTTTTTTAATTTTTCTGATCCTTGCAGTCTATATCCAGGCACTTCCAACAAAAGGAGGAACTGGCTTGAATTGTTTATCGAACTGCAACAGGTGAGGGAAGAGTACAGAGGGAGAGAAAAATAAGCTGTTGGCAGTTTTAAGTAAACGATATAGTTTTCCAGTTACAACTAGAAAAGCAGTAAAAACTGCACGAATTTTTTCAAGGTCTTTAAAAAGGAAGAGCTGCTCATGGAGCTGGCAGGCTATTAGCAAAACATGTAAATGAAAATTTCCCGATGGTACCAGTTTCATGCCTGTTGAGGATCTGATTTCTTGATTATATTTGTAAACTAGGAATAGAATCACACAGGGACACATGTACTGTGATGCTTGAAAAAAAAGCCATAGACCAAAATGTACAAGCTGTCCCTGGAGCACGGATATAAATCCGAAGGTCTGTCTTCTCTTAGATTCATGTCCTGATCACTGAGCTAGAAAGTCAGCTTCAGGCCTAGATTTGGTCTGTGGCCCAGTTAATATCTACTTATTTAAAGCAAGGTGGAGGATGTCTCTACCACGTGGGTGCATACATACAGATGGAGCACTTATTTAGCAAGCAGGGTGCTGCTGTCGTCACTCCAGATAAGGACAAGTAGGCCTGTGCTCCTGGCTTCCTGGACAAGTTTTCTAACCACTAGGAAAATCATGCAATCAAACATCTAATTCAGGAAGGAAAGGGACCTCAGAAGACTACCTCATCCATCTGCCTCCTCAAAGCAGGGTTAACTACCACTCTACACCAGGCTAATAATGGCCTCACCCAGCCAGGGCTAGGATACCTCCATGAAACAAGGATAGACAAGTGCTCCGGACAACCTCTTCCAGTGTCTGACCAGCTGCATGGGAAAGACTTTATTCCCTTTGTCTCCAGTCAGCATCTCCCTTCAGGCAGGCTGTGGCAGTTGATTCCAGCCAGTCTTTGACCTTCCTCATTCTATGCTTACATGCCCAGGTAGTATTTCTCTATTCCTCCGTGGTAGCCCATTCCTGCATCCATTTCCTGTATGCTTCCTTTTTTTGTTTGAGTTAAATCAAGAGTTCCTTGTTGAGCAAGCTGGCCTTCTGCCATGCCTGCCTGTTCTTCCACCCTTCAGATAATTTTTTTTGCATTTTGTGCAGATTGTCACTGAAGTCTGACTAGCCCTTATGAGCTCCCTTGCCTTCAGGGGAAGATTAATGTGGAATCAGTTCTGTCTACCAGCTGAAGTCTTGTGTCCTTGCCTTCCTTGCTGCCTTCAGGATCATAAACACCAGCATCTGACAGCTCCTGCAGTCAAAACTGCTATTGACTGACAGTTCATTTTCATTCAGGATTCCAGCAAAGCATCTCCCCTAGTTAGTTGCTCAGCACTTGCACCAAAAATTTCTCTTCCTTGCATTTCAGAAATCTGGATTTCTTGTGACCCATCACATGCTCCTCTCAGTAGATTCCATCATGGTTAAAGTTCTCCATAAGAGTCAGAAAGAATTTGAGATACTTCCTTCAGTTGTCTAAAGAAATATTTGTCCACAGTCTCTCCTTGATCAGCCACCATCAAGACATTCCCATGTTCTCTGACCCTGATCCATCAGCTTTCAGTAAGCCTTTTACCCATGCCACCATGGACATGGCCATTATTTCCTCTTTCCTATCCTAGCCATTTTTAAATAAAAAGGCCATGACTTATGTGCTTTGCATGTGTCTCTTGTCAGAGTCTGCCAGGCAAATTTTGATTGCTCAAGGGCCTCAGACAGAAGATATATTTCTCATAACCTTGGCATGAAAGAGACAACAAGCTACCAGAAGAGAACAGAAACATTGCTGAGTAGGCACAGAAGCAGACTTTCAAGCACTTAAGAGCACATTCAGGGATTACCAGTGTGGCTGGGAATAGCACTCTTGAATGCATGTGTCTAAAGTCAACTTGAGGCAACTGTGTCATGTTCCAGTGCTAAGGATGCTTCAAAATACCTGAAATTGTGCAGCTGTATGATGAAGTAAGAACAAAGTCTATTGTTCATTATATCTATTGATTCTAGCTGGGTAAAGAAGACAGGACAGAACAAGCTGCAGTCATGATTTCATGATAATTACTCAGCATTGGTGAAGCTGCCCCTGAAATACAATCTCCAGGTTTGGTCACTTACTTGAAAAGAGACATTGAGAGACTGTGGAGGGCAGTCAAGATGTGAGAAAGCTTTTGACACTGCTGCATAAAGCAAATCCAAAGGAAATGTGCTAATGTGACAAATGATCCCAAATGGAAGTTCTAGTTTCCTCTGCCAGATACATTCACCAGTAAAACAAAAAAAAAGCCACAATTTTATAAATGCTCTGCTTGGCTCAAGGAATTGTGCTTGATAGCCATGGCAGATTTACTTCAAATACAAAGTTTACTAAGCACTTGTGGAGTTCAGGGTGTAAGAAAGCCACTCGTCTGGCTGACAAGGTGGGAACTTCTTGTGCGTAACTTGTCCATTTAAAAGGTAGCGCAAGTTCTCTTTTCTTGAAGAGTGAGAGTGAAGAAAGGCCTATAGGCAGCCCATGTGAAACCCCAGGCAAGACTTCACTGACCTGGGAGGCTGTTGCTTTGTTCTGCTGTTCCTCAGCCACATCTCATTTGCTTCCCTAGCATTTCCTCACACTGTCTTCCACTTACCAACTTTTGGACCACACTGGAAAAGAGCCTCCTTACCTCCAGCTCCAGGGGACACAACCACCTCACAGATGTCGCCTCTGCCATTATCTGGGCTTCCTGCCACTACCCGTTAAATATGCACAACATACATTATTATTATAATATTTTTTGACCTTAGTTGGCTTGCCAAGATTATATGGCTTTGAAAGGTGAGACTTGTGGCTCTGTTCACTGCTAGTAGCACAATGAAATCCCAGAGATTCCATTGCAAAAAAAAAAAAAGGGGGAGGTCTCTGAGAGCCCTTGCTTATGGCAAAGAGCTTCTGCTCTTCCGGCAGGAAACACCACCCCCATGAAAGCATGAGCCATGCAATGTTTTGCTATGCAGCACCACACCCCAATGAAGAGGTGGATGTAGGAAGAGGTGATGTCTGCTGACCAGGAATGGGAATTGCAGCCAGAGGTTAGAAGCCAGTTGCTCTTTCTGCTAGTTTCTGTCAATTCACATTAAGCACTACTCAGAGGCTGCTCAGTGCATGAATCACCTCCAGCTACAAAATAGAGCATATGTGTGCAGGGCTGCCTGTAACAGCCTCAAGCACTGAAAACCACAACCCACCTTCACATTTCTGGGCCTTTCTTTTTCTCCCCAGCACTTCCACTGCACCTCATGGATGATGAGCAAATTTGACAACATGGAGCCAGATTCTGAGGGCAGGTGCCCTGCTGGCAATGCTCAGGCAATGCTGCTGCTGTTCTGCACATGTTGGCCCTGAACGAGCTTCTACAAAGCATCTACTCCAGAAAAACACATACGCAGATACAAGAGTGCTGGGTGGCAGAGCCAAGCATCCTTCATCCCTCCCTCCCCATTCAATGACCTCTTTCACAGTCAGGCAGCAGCCAGTCACAGCAGGCACAGGATCATCTGGAGGAAGGGTCTTCTGCTCAGTAAGCCCATTGCCCCCTTGCACCTCCATCTCTCTCTTCCAGAGACTGAAGTCAGATGATGAGGATCCAGTCAGGGGATGTGGTTGCAACTCTCTGCTCATGTAACAGACTCATTCCACATAATCTTTCTTTATTTCTCATTTGACAGCTGTGACCATATGAAAAATGAAGAGCTAAGCCTATTGACACAAGTTGAGGAGATAGATAAACATCTTAAAAGAAACCTGTCTTATGGGCCAAGTCTGTATACCTTCCAACCAAGACAGCAAACCTGGAAACAAAACGCCATAGCATTGCTCATTACTAAAGGAGGAAGAAAAGATAGATCCTTTATCAAGGACCATGTGCTTCTGGGAGACATCAAGTTCATGTGCTTCCTGATGTGAGAAATCACAGGCACATTCTACTGCCATTTCTCTGAACATTCTCAGCACCCCAGAGTGCTGTGGCAATGGCTAGAAGATACCTGTGTGCTTTAAAGCGCCAGGCTAACAGACTGTTGCATACGGAAATAATAATGAAAACCACATTTGGAGGATGGATTTTTGAAAAAGAGTCACAACAGAGGGCAAACAACTATTTCCCATTCCTAATAGGGTTCATTATCATTGGTGCAAAATGCACACAATAGGGTACAAATCTTGGTCCTGTTGATGCCAAATGAGGTGAGTTTTCCCACTGAAATAACAGTTCCAAGGTTCTTCACCATGGCACTGACTTCAGAGGAGGATAGATAGTTTGGCAACTTAGATATTTCACGCTCTCATTTGTAATTACTGAAATTCTCAATTTGATAAGAAGGAAGAAATTTATGAGACAAGATGGAAGCCAGAAGAAGTTACTATAAAATCTGTACTGGGGCAACAACACTGAATATGATGTTGCAAAATCTAGAAGAAACTGTTTGTCGTGTTATTGTGACTGGTAAATTTATTAAGTGGATTCTTCTTAACCCTCCACACAGAAAAGTACTAATTTCATTATTTCAATGCTGCAAGTGTGATTAAGTAAAACCTCAGATTCTAAACATAGAGCTTTAAAAATAATTTACAGGAGATGCATACTTAACAATTTTGAGTAATAAAAGTTTTGTTCTGCAACTGTGATGTGGACAAAGATTTTTTAATTGAAATATGACATGGTATATACCCTTATAGCTACTCAGTCTATTAATGCTTAGAATAAGGTATTGCAGGACAAGCAAGTTCAGTGTCCCACTCATCCCTGGTACCACTGCCTACAGCAACTGTCCCAGAACTGTTCTTCAAAGTATGTAAGGAGAACTTCATCAGGGTCTCTGTGGAACAGCCTGATGGGCCTTTCAGTAAAGGGATGAGTGTTCCTTCTGCACTGCTGCCAGTCTTTGGCTCCTACAGCTGGAATGCAGAGACAGCCTCCCAGGACAGGAGAAGGCCTTGGTGGCTATCCCATGCTCATTTGGATAACTGGGAATTAATCACAAGGCATGTATAAATCAACGTGTGGGTTAACATATGAATTATCAATTGTGTTATCTCTTCCTACTCAGTGTATTTCCTTTGTATTTGAGGCAGAACATGGCCACTCCCAGATTTCACCTTATGCATATTTCACTCCATTTTTCCTTCCTGCACTATTCGTGCCATTTATCTTGTCCTATATTCACTTTCTTTTTTTCCCTACTTTTGGGAAAAGCATCTAATATCCCTGTAGCATTAGTTTTTCTTTGTTAATGTCAAAAAATGTTAATCCGTGAAGACTTGCTTCCTAGATAATGTTAATTCAGCTGCCAGTTTTATAATAGGATTATGCTTTCCAGGATTTAAAAATCCCACTTGTTAGCTACAAAACAGACTTCTACTAACAGCTATAAAATCTAATTTAATCCCTATTGGCATTAACTAAATAGCTGAGGTATAATTTCTGTCTAGCTGCACTTAACACCCTGCTATTGCCATAAATATATAAAATTCCCTTTGAAGTTATAAAAGAAACTGTTTGGTAGGATAAACAGGGTCTCGTGAGTCCAATCGTATGTTATCTCCAAGGCATAACAAATGTTGTTTACATATTGTAAGGATTTTGTGGACAGCATATTTAAATAGATTCATCCATGTTTACATGTATTAATTTGCCCTTTTTCTCAAGAAAATGCATACTAAATTATGATCTATAAATATTCTATTTAAAAATAATCGGTTAATGAGTGGGAGATCGGGTCTATGTGGAATCAAAGCCTAAAATGTAACCGAATAACCTGACAAAGCTGGAAGAAAATACCAATTTGTTCAACACATCCCCTTTTAATGCACAATTGTATTGTGAAACCTTAGAAGATAAAGTTATCTCAAGTCTGGCATAGGACCAGCTATTTTGAGGCAATCTACTAAGAGGCTAACAAGTAACAAGTAAGGAGGAAAGAATAAGCAAGCCATGGTCTATAATAATCCTAAAATGAACAGCCAGGATCTTTATAACCATTTGCTCCCAAATGAGGAACAACACAAGGATTTATGGTCTTCTGGAGCTCAGTGATCAAAATAAAGAAAAGTATTTATAATTATTTTCTCCCAATCTTGAAATAACTGGTAAGTACATTGTTCTGGAGAGGGTAGCCCTACTGCACTGCAGTGAAAGAAGGATAGCAAAAGAGCCATTACAGTGATCCACAGTAGGCAGCACTATGTTATGCAGGAGTTAAAGCAGCAATCTCAGAGCAACCAAGCTGCCTTAAAGATAGAAATTGTTAGTCAAACCCAGAAAACACTAGAATTTCATTATGCTTTCGAAAAGATGCAAAGTGTTGATCAGACTCCACAGTCAGCTTATCACTTTCCCTTTTGATAGACAAAAAGGCAGTTCATTTTGGGATATTATAGCCAAAAAGCAGCTGACATTAACATCCAAATATGTAGCAGGCTGGATTCGCAGACATGTGCAGTTGTTTTTGGAGAATTATACAATATACTTTGGACAGTACATTTAGATGTGCTAACAACTGCACATGCTCCATACAGATATAAAAACCACTGCCAAAACAGCAACTTTCAAACACAGCTGGATGTTTTGACTTAACTCATAATGAAGAATATATTTGGCAAGCTTTTCATTCCTTTGAAAAAGAATTTCTTGCTTGGAAGCCCAAACTCTGGGCACGGCAATGTGTAACCTAGGGATGCACTAAGAGCTTTCATGCCCCTGGAGCCTACTGCACACTGTGTAGCCAGCAGAGCTGTGCAGGTTAGATGGGAATAAACAACTGCATGTAGTTCCTAATGCTCCATCCCTGTTCATCTTGGCTTTTTTTGACAGGGACTAGAAAAATCGCAAGACTTGCATATTGTGTTCTATTCTTCATGTGAGTGCACATCAGTTTCACGGCTCTGGATGCCCTCTACTATCAGTAAACCAGACATTTTGGGTTTCAGCTTGTTCCATGAAAGTGTATTCTTTTGGTGTATAAAGCACAGCTTAATATACAGTCTTTCACAATTCGGAGAAGAAAGTAATTCACAGAATATGTAAAAACCAGGGCTTTAAGAAATGATAATCCATGTGTTTTGTCTTCTGTTGAACAGAGATAAATTGCTCCACTCTAAGTTTAAGGGATGTCATGGCATGGGTTTAGCTCATGGTGGAAATAAAAGGCTGGTCTTAGACAGTTCTATGCTTATTTTGCAGCTAGCACCATTCCCATGCCTTCAATTCAATATATGGTGGTGTACAGGAGGAAGAGGCTCAAACTCCCTAAGGGCTTAATTCTGAGTTACTAATTTAGACACAAATGTCTTTAATTCATTGTGAAATGTTATCTGAATAAGGACAGTAGAATCCAAAGCACCGTCAGTATTGTGGACTGCTGGTCATACAATGGAAGGAAATGAGGCTTTTGCACAGGTACTGGTGGTTCAGTTACCACCACTGAGTGCTAGGATCCTTTTATCTGGTTTCCAGAAAAATAACAGATGAACCCAAAGATACAGATGTTAAATATCACATGTCCAGCTGACACCTGCCAAGGTTCCCAAGCCGAACCATGACCACACATGCCCTCACCTTCATCTGCAACATATATGGCTGTGCTGTTTCTCCATCTGACATCAAAAATCCTTTTCTCTGACCCAGCATCCCACCACATTTCCTTGTTTTGCTACCTAATAACACTACTAAACCCTGGGCGAACAGGTATTGTTTAAACTGTTTAGTTAAACAAACCACAGATTTTCCCATAATCTTCTGAGTATCTCTGAGGTTCTTCCCACTCCTCAGTGGGACAGGTCCAGCTTTGATGGCACCAATGCATTGGGAAAAGTACCACGCATTTCCACCCTTCCTTCCCTACCTATCTTGCCCAAATCAGACCACAGGACCACTATACCACTACCTGTGACCAAAGAGATACGTTGTAGACAAGTTTACCAAAGAGGGCAAGGGCTGTATTCTCTGTGTGTCCTACCCCTTTCTGGTCCATGTCCCTGTTAATGAGGTCTGTGGGTTTCCTCAACGCTTCACTTACCACTCTGTTTTCGAAGCATGGGCCTTGCAATGAGGAAGAACAAGCAGGGTGGACAACTGGTTATGAGCACAATGGAATCTTAGGTTCAAGACTAGGTTTCAAGATTAATTGCAATAAAAACTTGGATACACAAGCACATTCCAATGCCTGTTCATTGCCAACAAAAAAAAAAGCCAAGGAGGCCTGGAGCAAATGGTGTTAAGTGCTGTGACTGCAATAGGGGCAGTACCTTTATGTTTTCCTCACCCCTGGTGCCATTGCAGGCCTGACAACACAACACAGCACAACACAGCACAACACAACACAACGCATGGCTCTGCATACAAAAAAAAGTGCCCAAATTTGATCCCACAGATTGTTTCTCAGCTACCGGTCTAACATGAACTTTTTAGTACTAGCTTGATTTTCTGTAGCACACTTAAAACTCAACATCTCCTTTCAAACTAAGTGCTAGATGCTCCATGGCGGTGTAGCCAGGTTCTTCCTGCGACAAGAATAGATGAAATATTGAAAATCGGTCCAGAAATGTATGGAATGTAGCAACACATTCTAGTCCTGCAGCCAGCCTTCAGCACCCAGGTGTGCTGATGCGCCTGCAGACAGTAGGCTACGCACAAAGAGCTGAAGTACTGTGACTTACAGGTCTATACAAATATTAACTGTATGTTTTAAAATATTTTCCCAGGTCTATTAATGTATTCCTGTCTGCAATCTCTGTTAATACTGAGCCAAGACATTTTCCCTAAGTTTCTAGACACCATTCTGTCAGCAGTAATAGTTATATCAGTACATGTCCAAGTCAAAATTAATTGGATACATCTGAATCAGTGGAAAAGAAATAACTGGCAATTCAAAGGCTCTGCTCAAAGAGAAACAGGCATTACTGAGCTCATTAAGAAGAAAATTGCTGAATATTGCGATCTCCTTATGAAACCTCAAATCTTTATGTAAGGAAGATGATTGGCTTGTAGAGTAAAACAATAGGAACAAAAACTTTTATTGTCACAGTCAGTACTCAGGAGTGGCAGTTCTTCCAGGACCATGGTGGGATTAATGAGGAAATGAAAACACTTTACAACTTTCATAAAAATGTATATTCATCAGAACTCTTCAAGGATCAAAAAGGCCTTGCAGAGTTTCACTGTACAGTTCAGCTTCCCTGCAATAAACCAGAGAGACTTCTGGACTCCCCAATTCCTACAGAAGAAATTTCCCATGCTACTCAGACTTTTAATAATGGCAAGCCACTGGGGAAAGCAGCATTCCCATTTTAATTTTGTGCATCTTTTGAAGAGAAGTCACCCTACTATGTGCCTGTGTACATTTAATCATTCTCTACACACTTTATCAGCAAGCCTTCTCCCTGTAGGAGGAATACAATTAGGTACAGTACTAATTTATTATAAATAAAGCAAAGACCTGGTAAAATAACCTAGTTATCAATGTTTCATGCAACTGTGCCTATGAAGTACTAGCTAACAGTCTCATTATGAGCCTAGAGAGATACCTGCAGCATTGATAAATCCTAACCAACATGGCTTTATTAAAAAAAAAAAAAAAGAGATTATCATCATATAATACAGGAAGACTGTTGGTTTTAATTGAAGCAACTAGAGATTTATGGAAACCAACTGGAGCTTTCTTGCACTAATGCTATAAAATCCTTCAATAAGATCAATAAGGAAGTGCAGTCTCAACAAAGAAAGCCTTGAATTTTTTTTGTATACCACGCTGACCCATTTTATGTATTTATCTCCACCCCCAAATTTAGTTGAAGTGTTGTTTTATATGCAAGAGCCTCTTCTCATCAATGATAAGGAATAAAAAGGTCAGAAGGTCTCAGATTAAGGGAAAAATGGTAGGCAAGGATGCCCTCTCTCCGTCATGCTGTTTGTTCTGACCCCAGGATCAGATCACTAGAGGGATGGAAGAGGCATTCTCACAGGGAGGAATCTCCATAAAATCAGCATGTTTGTGGATGATCTGCTCTTAACTGTAATGAACTCCGAGTCATCTCTTACATATGTTATTCATAATGGAACACTCTGAAAAGTGGTCAGGCTTTAATCCTATTTTTTAAAACAGACAATTCAAAAGAATTAACTGATTTTTCCTTCTTCCATGACACAGCACAACAATGGTCTTTTAAGTGGCTCCAAGATATTAGGTAGGAACACATTTATGCTATGATTCTAAGAGGACATGCTGCAGATCAGCAGAATAGGCCCTTCCCTATACCTCCTCTTAACACAACCAAACCTCCCCTCACTGCTGAGGAAAGTGGGGAGAACAGGAGAGGCTCAGGAGCCACCACTTTCCCTCTTGAGGAAGGGACATGGGAAAGCACAGAGCTGAGGCTTCCTCTTCCCCACCTTCTCTTGCTCAAGCCCTGGAGGAGAAAGCAACTTTTTTCTAAAAGAGACAAAGCGATATAATGACAATTCACATTAAATAGGGCTTAGGAGCCTAAACTCCAATCAGTCTGACATAACTTCACAGTGCAGCCCTGAATATCCATAATTTTTTATTGGATGACTGAGGTCTATATAGTTCCCGAGGAACAACAATAAAATTTCCTATTTTCAAGTGTTTTATGTTAGAGGAGTGCACAGACATTTCCGAGCCATATGTACACTCCAAGGGATTGCTTTTACACCTCTGATACAAAAAAACATGAGCAGAGGGAACACGGGGCTTTGTTTTGATTCTTAATTATAACACTGGCATTCCCTATGGAAGGAATAGGCCAAATCCTAGCACTTTCAAAATTTGCCTGAGAGAATTTTCAAAGGTCATCTTTGGCAGGAGGGACTGTGCCTGCCTGGCCTGATGGCACACCAAAGGGAGCTGCAGAGTGCACTGTATATCTCAGTTCTTCCTGCAGACTACAAACAAGATAAAGCCATGAATAGCATTGGTTTGGAGGCATCAAAATTCTCCAAAACTCTTGCCAAGGACTCAAAAACATACATAAACACTACAGTAGCAACCCCAACTGTTCTCTTGCTAGGCTGACCTGGCAGCTAACACCTCCTGGATGCTCTGAAGAACAGCTGCACCAAGACAGGGTCCTGCTGGAAAAAATGCAGTTCTAGAAAGCTCTCTTGTAAGGGTGGTAACCTTATGTAACCCATGGGAACAAACTAGAGAATCTCAGAATCACTATGCCCCTGGAAAATGAACGCACTGACATGGAAATCTTCCCTACTTCAACAGGAAGAGAAAACTTTTCCACCTGATAATAGGTCCACCTGACATACAAGCACAGTGAGTAATGCAGCTCTAGAGAGGAAAGCTATAGCAGGGACTGCTGGCTTGGCTGAGAGCCCTTGAGACAGCTCAGCTCCTACACAGAGATCTTTCAATTTCATAAGATGCAATTCAGCTTGCTGGCTTGTATGAATCATACAAGCATGTCAATGCAGCCATTTTTGAAACCTTTTTATTTTTTACAATCAAAATGAAGGCTTATTCAGACCTTTTCCTGTGAAGACCTGAAATAGATACATGCTATTTTTGTCTCTAAGAGCGTGATGCATTTGAGACATATCAACACTGCAATCTGTATTATTTCTAATTTTATATTTTTAGAATTTTTATTTGAACTGTTCACTTTAAAATATCACCAAGCTTGTAATTCTGAGTGATTTCTTCAAAATGTATAACAACACTTGAGAAACTTTACATGTACATCAGTGGTGAAGAAATCCTATCTTCATCTGTGAATAGTATCTCAGGGAAGGTAACTTCCCTTTACTAATATTCAATTCTTCCCACAACCAAAACTTAAATTTCTGTTGTAGAAATTCCCAATGTCTTACAGTGTCAGAAACATGGAGAGGCAGCTTACAGTCTACATCATGTGACACTATGCCTTAGAACCTCTGAAAACAGCATGTGGATCCCCAACCAGGATTTGAGAACAGCATGACTTGTAGGGTATGTTCAGCAAGACTAAAGCTATCTTTGTAAAAGAAATTTTCTGCAACACCAGCATATCTTCCTATCACCTTTCCTATTCCGAATTTTTGAAGACCTTCTCCTGCTCTGTCTGGTCCCAAAGGTGTCACAAAAGCCCCTGTGCTACTCATACCAGGATCAGGTCTAACCCTAGTTTCAGGGTTAGTACTCAGCACACTATAACTTCGCTTTTTAGCCATTTCTTCCCACTGGTTCTGCTCAAAAAATTCACTGAAAAATTGTCTCCTTGTGAATGCTGTGAGGTTGCTTCTGTTTTTCTGATTCAGTCAAAATATCAGCTAGAAAATAAGATCAAGAAGAAGGAGAAGGAGATGGCACCTGAAGTTGTGATCAGTGCTGTTGCTCTTGAAGGTAAGAAATGCAGGCACTGAAATGGTAAGGAGATCAGGGTATGGGTATGGATTCCCCTCTTCTGTTGCTCTCTGTGAGCCATTAGAAAACATAATTGTGAGGGTAAGGCACAGGGGAGAAAATCTTTCAAAACTTCATTGAGAGAAAATACTGCATGGAAGATAGTTAAATATTTCTATTTTATGGCTGCAGCTTCAAAAGCTGCTGCTGCAACCAAATAAAGTTTTGCAAATGTTATAAGTTTCAGTAATAAGAAACTCATCTTCCTCTGAGCTTCCTTCTGAATGAGCAACCAAACAGAGCTGCTGATATTCCAGATTATTGATCTCTCAAATTTTAACTTAATCCTAATATAAACCACACAGCAGCTTGTTAAAATACACCCATTAGATGTGGTTCAAACTTGCTGCTTGGACTTGGTGCAAATGAAGATCTGTAGACAGGTAAGTTTGGCCCAAGGCACCCTGAACCTTCAGTCAGGTCCTGGTTTTCCCCAAATTCAACATTTCTGCAGCAGTTTGAAGGAAGTCCATAAGGAGCATATTAAGTAATATAAGACACGGAAATAATAGTCAAATTCATCAGTACTATTTAAGAATAATGAATAAAGGACAGACTCAGTGTTGCTGTGATTCCTAGAGGGTTTTTTTTCTCCCTCAGTTTGAAATGACCCATTTGCAATGGGCCACTGAACACTGTAATTCAATGCATGTTCTTGACATATCTTTCACACAAAGTCCCCAAACACCTCATGAACATTAATAAATTAAGCTGCCAGAGCAATAAGAATTTGAGCTTCACATTCATAGAATCTAAGACTCAAAATCTTCCCGAGTATCTGTGTCAGATCTAAAAATGAAATTCAAACTTCCAATCACTTTGAATTAGGCTTCTCTACTAAATCATGCAATCACACAGTCTAGTTCAGGTTGGAAGAGATCTCAGGAGACCACCTCATCCAACCGCCTCCTCAAAGCAGCACTAACTACTGCTCTACACCAATCTGATCACAGCTTCATCCAGCCAAGGCCTGAATACCCTCAGGGAGCAGGATACACCACCGATGGGCAATGTCTTCCAGTCTCTGACCACCTGCACAGGCAAGGCATTTTTCCCTTGTCTCCAGTCAGCATCTCCCCTCATGCAACCTGTGCCCACCTTTTTTTCCTTGCCCCATTTCTGAGCTCCTCTGAGAAGAGCCTGGCTTTGCACCCATTCAGCTCTCCTCAGGAAGCGAAGTCTCCATCAAGACCCAACTCAGCCATCTCATCTCTGGGATGAACGAACTCAGCTCCTCAGCCTCACCTCCTGTGCCATGATCAGCCTGATGGCCCTTCTGGGCTCCTTCCCATTAGTCAGTCTCTCTCTTGTCCTGGTATCCACAGCTTGGCACAGGCACTCCACGAACAGACTGTCAAAATCAAGTGGAGGGGAAGGACCCCTTCCCTGGACCTGCTGGGCGCAGCTGTGCCAGCACAGCCCTGGGGGCGGTTGAGCACCCTTGCTGGAAGGACACACCACTGACCCTGTGCAGCTTGTTGTACAACAGCACCCAGGGCCTTTTTGGCAGAGGCGCCTTTCTCCAGGCTTCAGGAACATCCCCCAGCCTTGACCTTTCAGTGATGACAGACAGCAGCTTCATGATGACACAAGACAACTCCATCAGAGACCTCCAGTGTGTCCTGTCTGGTCCCACAGACCAGCTTATTTCAAAAGATCCTAACCCCATGCTCCCCTACTGTGGCTGCTCCCTCCCTCCCCCAAGTTTTGCTTCTAGGCCTGAGACTGAGCAGACTGACAGCAAAGCCTGCAGGGTCATGGAGCAGCGCATCCATTTGACTGGTTTTCCTTCTCATTTTTACTGCTGATACACTCGTAGTAGCCATTCTTGCTGTCCTGCTCATCCCTCACCAGTTTTGATTCCAGACAAGCTCTGAACTTCGTCATTCTGCTCATACAAGCCTGGACCACATTTTCGTGTTGTTTCTTGGTACCCTGTCCCCACTTCTACCTCCTGTCTGCTTTCTTTCTGCATTTAAGCTCAGGCAGGGGCTCATCTGTCATCTCAGGTTTCTATTACCAATTTTCCCTCTAATTTCTTTGAAATCTTATACCCAGTGGCACAACTTCACTTCAACAGAGCTAGAATTTTACCACCCTTGAGAAATTACTACTGTCAACTTTGTCATCTTGATCACAAAATTTTGGTTTTCTGTCATTGTTTATTACAAATAAATGCTTATGCTATAAATTATTTGATATAATTAAGCTGCACCTAAAAATATTTCAGTTTGATACACAACTACATCTTGTATCATCTTACAGCAGCAGCCTCTGAAATATGATGAAACAATACTAATTCACCATGACAGGAGATATAATCTTAGGCTTTCAACACAGAATTTTAGTGACTGAAAAATGCTTTCCAATCATCTTCAGCAGCACACAGGAACATTCAGCAGTGCTATTTTCACTTTTCAGAATTAAAATAGATACATGCAAACTCTGTAAAGTTTTTCCTTTCCAACATACCTGTAAAGAGCTGAAGATTAAAGAGAATACTATCCAAGAGAATCCCTCTGGAAAGCATTAACTCAGAAGAAAAAGAAAAGAACAAAATTTCATCCACATTTTTGAAAGGACATGGGAAAATTTTCAAGTCTGTTTTCCTAACTTTGTGGACAAGACATTTATACTCAAATCCTGAACACTGCTTGCTGTAGTTTGAAGCACTGAGACAGTTAGGAAAACAAACAAATATGAAAATGATGTGACAGCAAACTTACATTCTTGTTGAAAAATAGCTTTCACTAGGAAATATTTACACCAATTTCTTGTATACATTGTTTAAGACGGCTGACTTGGCAGTTATATTTAAGTTTGGACTCCGTGATCTTAAAGGTCTTTTCCAACCTAAATTATTCTATAATTCTAAGATGTGGAACATGATAAAATGGTTACTTTCATATATTTTTTAAAAAAATTCTCTCTTTTTTCACAGTTTAATGTTAACAGAAACTTGGCACAGGTACTTGACACATCTACATCCATCTCCCACTCTGCACTCCATCTCTGTTCCAAACGCTGAAATACTCTGGATCTAATTTCTCCTTCCTTGAGAAACACCCCTAACAGCATTTTCCCCCAAAATTTCAAGAGGTATGTCTTTCCAAACACCCCAAGGCTCAAACCCAGACTCACGCTGTTTTGCTCACAATCTGAAGATGCTTTCATTTCAACAACAAACCGCCCACCTGGTGATCCTGAACTAACGCTTCCTTTCCCACTTCTCTTCTTACAGACTGTTTCTTCCTCTTCCCCAAGAAATGTGTTGCAACAATAACAGTATCTCCCACTCTTCTGTGATGACAGCTTATGCCCAGCTCTGTATTCCTGCAAAACTCCCTCCCCACTTACTCACACAGGATCTCTTTGAGTTCTGGGTAACCAGATTTCCCCAACGCCTTCACAAAGCCTATCACTGTGACATTACTTTGTGTATCTTAAGACTTATCTTTGTCTTTCTGGTTGTCACTTCCCCAAGGCAAAGGCAATGTTTTTCCACAAGTTCTCTTTAGTGCTGATTATATCACACAGATAATTTTTAATTACCTTTCTGTTCAGAGCCACACCATCTTCACAATCCAACACTGCACAATCTACATTTAGTGATGGGATTTTTCTTATCTTCTTTTCATCATCTGCAGGTACATACAGCACAGCTCGTCTGGGAACATACTTGTGTGATGATGCAAAGCGGTAACTAAGCTTAGGAACACCAGCTGGCAGAGGAGAATCCACCCTGTAAAGGATATTGTTGAAATTAGACTATTGGCTACAATGCTGTAACTAACACTTGACTATATTTTAAAAGCAAAACATTCATACCTAGATAGTGGCTGGTTTGGGGCTTTTTATATACTTTTTTCCTTCTGGAAGAGCCAAATTAGGGGAGATATCAGTATTACAGTTAATTACAATATAAAACTCCAAACCCACTGTGTTCAATAGACGTTGCAAACTTAAACAATCATAATTGAAGACCTGCCAGGGCTGAGGTTTATCCACGCAGCCTTAATTACGCTGCCTGTTCTGGGGTGCTACGGCAAGTATGAAATACAGAAGGGTGGTGTTTGGTTTTTTTCCCTGTCATACGACTCCTCTGTAGGATGCAGACTGTGCTGGGAATGGATCAGGACTACTTTGGGGAGAAGGCTATCTGCCACGTTTCCTCCAGGAGCTGGACGCCACGCTGTGAATGAAGCAGGGGTGCTGGTTAAAACAAGCACAGGTTTGTGAAGTTTATTTTGCAACCTTAGCATTATATCAACAAATGTTTTTGCATGCAAATTTTAAATAAGCAAGATGGATGGAGGGGGAAATGAAGAAAACAGAATGAAAACCCCATGTAGTGTGGAACCTCACTATTCTCTTCAGACCTTCAGATCCACAGCACAGACTTCCATTGACAGAACTCATAAACCCACCAGCATCATTAGCAGGTTTTCGGCTGTGGTGTCTCTTAAAATTTGTAAATGCTTTGTGCGCCACACTTCAATGCAAGTGTGAGCCTCTGGTGCCACAAGGCTTGAGCGGATAACATCCCTGTGGCCTGTAGGTGTGAGGTCTGTGGCGGTCTCCACCACATGCTGACATTCCTGGTGAGGGCCCAGCTGACTTGCGCCAGGCAGGAGCTCAGTTAGTGCACTTGGAGGCTGTGGGACTGCCAGAGGAGGCTGCTCTTGAGTGCCATGGGGAGCTTGCTTTGCTCCGTAATTAGAAGCACAGAGAAATAAATTACAGAGGGTGCCACTGTGTTTCTTGGCCTTCCAAATAACTCCCTTGCCTGCTCCTGTTCCTGCCCACTTCATGCTGTACCCCCCAGGCCTATTCTGCTACATCAAAGATGAGGACAAAATAATACAATTTACCTTCATACTCAGCACAAGGCACTTACACCACAAAATAATCCTACCATATAACACCATTATGCATTATCATGAATATTATTCAGCACTTTGAATAATGCAAAGCTTTCCTAGCACCACGCTGAACATGTCATTATCGCATCACGTCAGGGACTCATGCGTTTTCCTATGCCCCTCTTAATAATGCTTCCCAAGTTGCTAGACTTGGATGACACATGGCTACACACACATGTGGGTTTTCCTCAAAGCGAACATGACTAACGCTTTCAAATGCTTGGAAATGAGTTCAGTCAATCTAAATCAGAGCCAATGTGTTTGGTCACTGACAGACTGCAGTAATACTCGCCTTTCTAAGCTGAGTCTGTTGAAGAACCCTCTCTTTCCCTAGAGTGTGCACCCTAAAAGCTGAATACATAAGGCTTGGGATAAAGATATGAAGAAAGCTTTTATTGCATTTTACCTCAGTAAATTAAATTGAAAAGGAAAACTATTCCATCATCTCCACTGCTGCATCTCTCTAGATCCTGTGTGGATCCACTTTAAGACCTGACAAAAAACACTGCCAGACTCTTCTTTGCGACATGCCTAGTAATGCAAAATTCAGTTTAAGAAATGTGACAGCTTGGCAGTTAAATAGAAATTATTTTATTATAAGTGTCAGTGTTACCCTTGTTAAAAACAGCAACAGCTTCAAGACTCAGGTGGTGGAGTCAACACCTGGAGACATGCAACTGAGATCCACTGAGTCCCTCCAAACTACTCTCCTTGCCTCTCTCTCACAAACTACTTCATGTTCCCTGCTTCAGACTGAAGTGTGGATGGTAACAGAACTTGTCGCAACTCAAGTGGCTGCTAGATAAACCCACTTAATCTCATTTTCTTGCAGTAGTACACTTTGGGAGAGCAAGGACGAGGTGGAAGAGTGGTTTATCTCAAACAGAAAGAGGAGGATCTCTTTTCAGTGTGACACAGAGGTCAGTAAAGAAGTCTGCAGCCCTTCCCCAAACATATATGAGAGAACAAAAGTGATTAGTTTCTATTCTCTTTCTCTGATGGCTTCAGCCATGTGGTTTCCAAGGGCACAAAGGAGTCAAAGAGCTCAGCCCATTAATAGTTAACTCCAGCCTAGAGCCAAGCAGCCCCTGAAGCACCCTTAATGACTGCCTCTCACCAACTCTCCAACCCGCCAGAAACCTGAGAGACGTGGCTAACACCATAATCTCAGAGCATGCTGAGATGAGATGTATCTTCTGTCACACATGTTTCCCAGGATTTCTTCTGGGCTGTCATCAAACCAAGGGCTGTTTGACCAGCCTTTTTCCCTCTCACTGCTGCAAGCTCCACGAAGGCAGCCCTACTCTGCCTACCACACACAATGGCGTGTAGTGTTGTGTAGGTGAAAGCATCATTACCTGCAGACCACATTTAGTCGGGTGTCACCAGTCAGGTCTGTGAACGTGTGTTTAGATGAAGGAGCAGTACAGCTTCCTCAGCAGACCACCTGACCCCAAAGAAGTGATAGACTTAATCCATTAAAACACCATCACTTAATAGGCTTAATGCTGGAAATGCTACTGCCCGGTGTCTGCCGGTATCTCCTCCTCAGCTAAACAACTTTGTAGCCGCATGGGCTCAAACAACAGGTTTCTCAGGACACAAATTATTATAAAAAACATACTGTCCACGTGTCAAATAATTAGTTTTTATGGAATATTTTAGCGAGTCAAAGAAGAAATAATTTTTTTCACAAGATATGGCCAGAAAAAAAAGATGTACAGGAGGAGCTGGTGTCAGTGGCCCAACACAGAATCCTTCTCCTTTCAAAATAAAGGGTTCTAGAAATATTCACATAAAGTAAGGGTTTTCAGCAAGTATCTTTAGGTATGACTGCAGTAAATATTATCACAGTCTAATTCTTTGACATATATTCTTAAATCATCACTGTGCATTCCCCTTGCAAAGTCATATTTTATGTTCTACAATAAAATGAAAAGTAGAGGAAGACACGGATTTATTAATAAATCAATTTTTCTACAGACTTATTTAAAACAGTGGCAAGGCTTGGGGTGCTCTGTATATGAGCAGTTAGCTACTCTGGTAGAAAACACTATCCTGATTATCTTGACTTTTGTTATTTTAAAAGAATAAAAAAATCCCCAGCAGTTGCTTTTTTAGGACAAAAAACCCACACAGCACTGCAGTCTCGATTATACTGTTAACCTTGTGCCATAAAGAGGAGGAAAATCTTACATATGTTTCCTGGCTCCAAGTATTTTAATGATTCAAACTAAGCTTGACTATGCTTTAAACTAAACACATGGACAAAAGCCAAGTGAATTTGCTAAGACAATGTTTCTTCCTTTAAGCACTGTAAGTTAAAACAAGGACTAGGCTATTGGGTAATGCTCATTAAATTGTTTTACAGCAGCATATTTTCATTCATAGCATCTAGCAGCATGCTGAGCGCTCTTGGGTCTTGGAAATAAAACTAAATTTCTTCAGCAAACATAACACTCTACTAAAGTCTTCATCAAATATGTAAAAGTAGCTGGCAAGTTAAAGTTACTCATGGTCCTCTGAGAACCATTTTACCCAAGAGTGAATAGTTCATCCTCAGGAAGGAGAAAAGAAAACCTATTTAACTACTAAGAGACACTGCAGTTGGAGATGGCAGCCATATAGTGTGACTGCGAACAGTGAAATTACCCGAAATTATGCAAATTTCCCTGCTCTAAACTGCATTTTCACATTCCAGCATTGCTCATACTCATACACATACTTAACTGCACACACCTGTGCAGTCTCCTTGGAGCCAACAACATATAGCTCACAAAGTAAAGTACTCACACAAGTAATTTCCAGCACTTTAACCTGTGCCTCTGTGCTGTTTATTTGCTAAATCAAATCACCCCTGGAAGATCTGCCAAACACATAGAAAAATATTCATTGCTCAGTAGGCCAAATCTTTCTTTCTACAATCCTTGGCATAGCGTTGGCAAATTGTTTCCAAAGAGCATTTTTAGACATTTCACTAAAAGTATTAAAAAAATCTGGATAATTTCCACAACATGTATTTTTGACCTCTGTGCACGTAACTGCATACCATGATATCTGTGGAGCTGTGGAAGAAGGACAGAAGTGATCCAAGATCCACAACACCCCCTGAATGAGACCCAGCTAATGCAGCAAAACCTCCTACAAATTATTTCTGCAATATGTGCAAAAAAACCCCCACTCTGGAGAAAACATAATGGTTTTCCTGTGTTGAATTTACCGGGGAGTAGCACACCACCGCACACAAATAATCTGCCCAAAACAAAGGAAACTTCTACGGAATTACAAAGCCCCGCAATTTGCATAGTAATTCTTTCTAATTAAGAAAAGAAGATACAAGTTGTTTGTTATAAACATCAGCAGGCCCTGTGCAAATACGAAGGGCTCACAGCCGCGCTGAGTATTTGTCGAATCAAAGCGACTCGCTGGAGAGTTTTATTGGTACAGCTGCAGAGCATGCATTTTATCACACATGCTAATAATCCTGGTTATGGCACTAACATTTTAATCATTTGTTCTCTGGGCTTGTTTCTCAAACAATTAGCACTAATGAATGGCCAAAATACCTCGGATCATATATGTCTAATTGCAGTCAAGAGCGGTTATTGTCCGCATGTACATTTCAATTCACCTCTGGGGATAATGTTTGTTAATTGTATTTCTTTATATAGCAAGTGAAAAAAGGCTGTTCACTCAAAAAGGGACTAAGTGTTCTCTTCTTTCCCTTTGTTCCCACAAGAAGCTAAAGTCACTTCAAGAGGCACTTAATCCCATCATCCATGGTTACAATTGCCTTACAGCATCAATCAAAAAGAATCTGAAGTAAAATGATGCAGCTATATTGTGTAATTAAAAGCAATTCAGGTAGTTATTGCTTGGGGCATTTTCCAGGTCCAAATACTTAAAATGGCACTGTGGGGATTCTAAATACTGTAGTGTTTTAAATTTGGTGAACTACAATATCTCACAGAGAAAGAGAAGGAATATGCAAAAAAAAATCTCCTAGTGTGTATTGTAAAGCGAAAGAAAAGAGGAGGAACAGCTAACGTTTGAAGTGACAAAATCTACAAGTCTCCATATAAAAGGGAAATAAAAATATCAAGAAGAGAGAAAAGGGAAGGAAAAAGAAAAGGATGGCAGTTTTCAAGGAAAAGAAATTCCTCCTAATTGTTAAAAAGTTAACATGTGAAAAAATGTTAACGTTTCCTCAAATGGAAAACAAAAGCTCATGTCACAAGCTTTACCATCAGAATACAGGTCCCCAAAATCTTAGTGCTCTCCTAGTGGAAATAAATCTGGGTAAACCAAGCAGCTCTTCTTTAGGGGAAAAAAAAAGAAAAAAAGAAAAATACTTAGGTTAAAAGTGAAGAGCTATGATATTTACTTTTGAATAAAATGTAAGGGAAGGAACTTTACGTAACAACTGCCACTAACCCTGATCCAATTATGCTGAAATTAAAACTGGGGGGTTATCAACATACCAAACACTCAGCTTCACATTTTGATTTCTTCTTTTGTTCCAGACTCAGTACGGTCATTTCCCTGACTCTCAAAAAACTAATTAAGAAACCCCCCAAACCTAAGTCCTTCCCAGGGCAGGCAGAAGCCACCAGCTCTCACGGCTTGAGATCTCTTGACAAGCAGTTTTCCTTACCAGGAGAGGCTTTGTCTGATTTTAAACTTCCCACCATAAGGCTGCTGTTATCTAGCACAGATGTAACATGAAGATTAATTTCCCTGAAGCTGATGGAAGACATAAAGGTATAAAATTGGGCCCCCAAAAGTGTGAAAAAGGTGAAAGAATAAACCCTAACACTTCCACAGCATCCTAAGGGAGACAGGCGGTCTGCACCCAGCTGCGGGGACTGAGCGTGGTAAGTTGAAGAAGCGCTCACAAAAACTCAGCGAATTAAGAAATTTAACCCCCGTAACAACCAGCTTTGGATATCAAAAGGGACAGATTGGAGGGGGTTGCTCCTGAGAGCGCTTGCCTGCTGGAAAAACTGTTGCAGGCAGAAATGAAAAGGGGGCTTCCAAGTGACCTTTCACTAGCACTCACTCCAACTCATCAGGACACATTGCACTATAGCCAAAAAACAGAGAGGTGAACCAAATGGGGAAGGAGAGCCCCACTAATCAAAAAAAAACCCAAAAACCCCATGATGCAGAGAAGTGCTAGCGGAAATGAAAACTAAGCATGAAATCCAAAGCTGGAAAGTAATTTTAGGAAAATATGTCTTCATCTGCTATTTATAATCTTTTCCTATCTCCAGTAAATCAATGTAAGTCATATAACTGGATACCAGAAAAAAGACTGAATTCAAACCAGGAACTTACTGGCAAAGGCTTAAAATCATGGACCCCTGAGCCATAAAATGATAAAAGGCTATCATAGGTTAAATAGTTAACCAAACTTTCTCCTCCTACCAGCACTAAAAGTAAAAAAAAAAAAAGACCTTTTATTTACCCCACCATGTTCTTTCAACTACATTTGACCCTGTTGTTTTGGTTCACTCTGAGCTCCATCATGCCTTAAATTGCTTTGACTGAAGATCAGGCATTTTTTTCTTCTCAATTCAAAATGGCCAAATTAGACAGCAAGGATAAAAATAAAAGGACCACTGGCTTCTCATATTACTAACGTCTCCTGTTTTCAGGGCAGCGAAAATAGTCTTTTTGTGAGGAAGAGGAGAGTGCTACAGTTCTTTGACTTAATAAGCAAATTTTAAAAGAGATTTAAATAATGGCTCAGGGTGACAAGGGCTGCTGCTTCCTACTTATGGCAACAGGCTGCTTCTCTCGGGCAGCCTGTGTGTGTGTGTGTTTGCTATCATCCAAGGTTAATTGGTGTCCTGTCTTGGAGAGCTTTAACATATGTGACATACAGTCAAGGGTTTGCTCCCTTCCTTACGGTGTGGATAACTCTGAATAACTCGTCATGCCCGTAAAGTATTCTCGAGCTGAGTTGTACCTCGCTTTGCTTTTACCATTGACAAACTATCTGGCTCCTTGGGATGCTTTCTGCTGCTCGATCAGACCCACAGCACTGCAAGGCAGTGGAAGAGCACTCTGTCTGTCTGTAACACACTCACTTTGCCACTTTCACCTAAGGAACATGTAGTTAAGATAAGAATTAATTTCCCTGTCTTCCTAAATATAAAGATATAGAAATAAATCCTAAGTATGGGCAGGTTTTGTTTTACTTTCTATAAGAAAATTTTAAGCGCTTTCCTTTATTTAACTAATTCAGTTTCTAAGTGGCATTTGAAAAATCTACAACACTGTGAAGAGATTTTGCAAAATTTTGTTTAGCTATATGTTTTCTCAAGGGAAGCTCTTGCATTACATTTTTTTTACAGAATTTCAACTAGAAGCTGCAATAGAAATTTGCAACACATTTTAAATAACAAAAAAATCCCAAAATAAAGACGAAGATCCAATACCAATATCGAGAGATTTAGAAAAAACTACACATAAATTAGCCTTTTTAAATATGAAGATCCTATACCAATATTGAGAGATTTAGAAAAAACTACACATAAATCAGCCTTTTTAAAGGGATGCCTTGAGAAGTAAGAAGATATTGCTTTGGATGTATGACACTGATGTATGATTTGTTTTGATTAACTTGGGTTTGGGTTTTGTGTACAGTCAAATATGCACCAAGTGTGGTCAGAGGTATGGCACAAAGCAAAAAGCATGCCTTTGGAGTTTGAGAATCTTCCTGTTCAGGAGAAGGACCAGGCATATAAAACCAACAAGCTGTCCTAGAACATCCCATGCCAAAATCTGTCTTAGTAAGTGAATATTTAGAACTGACAAATCTGTAATGGTTGCATTTTTATACAGTCAGACCCATTCTGGTGGCCTCTGCAGAAAAGCTGAACTTTGAAGAGATTCTTCATGTCACTGCAAAACCACGCTTGGCTCTTCCAATTCTCCCCTCCATCTCACCATCAGGTACTTCCCTTGCTCCTAATTCTGCCCCAGACTTTTCACACACTGACTTTGCACCCACCCACATCTCTGTGCACTCACACAAAAACTGGCAACTATGTTTGGGCAGAATTTCTTTTCTTACTGAACACGCCTTTCCCCTGTTTTCTTCTCCACTCCTCTCTATTCCCTCCGTGTTGGTTCCCACACCAGGACACCGGGAGCATCCCCACTACTGAGCTCTTGCAGCCCCCGCCACCGGTCCAGCTGTGCGCGCATTGGCTAAATGCTACAAGGTCAAGATCGAGACCGGGATTCAAAAATTCCACGCTAATTACTGTGATTAAAGTCCAAGTCCCAAATTCATTCAAAGACTCCTGAGCAGTTTAGGAGCAGGCTGCTAATGAGTTATATGCAAAATAAGAAACAGGCACTTGATAAAGTCAGAATCAATAAAGTGCCATTCCTGCCTGTTAAAATGACCTTGCCATCCATAACAGAGAGTCACTATGCTCACCAGAGCCTGTGCAGGTTAGATATCCATGTCTGCATGGAGTGAGAGAAAAGGAAAACAGTACAGTCCTTGAAATCACTTCTGATTTATATCTGAGTTAAAATAAAATTACACTAAAGATGTGGCTGAGAATATTTGGCAGAAGGAAATGAATGGAGTGTCAATATACTGGTGCTGCACAAGTCAGAAGAAAGAAGGAATGTCATCCACTTAGGGTCTTCCAGAATTTCTGATTTTTTTATTACAAACTGTTGTCTTCATTGTTTTGGTTGTGGTGGGGATATTTTACAAAAAGATGGTCCCTTCACACTTCTAAGAATTTTTCACTAGTAGACCATATAGTATCTTGATTTGCAATTTAAGTCAGTCTACACTTGGTCAAACCACAAACATTTTGATGATTCCTGTACTTAGAAACATAGGCAAATTATACCACTAAATAAAGCACTGACATTTTTACCACACAGGAAAAAGAAAACAATATTGCAGTCTTCTCTGCATTTTGAAATTGCTCCTGTAAACCCACGTGAGCATGTACCGAGCCCAGAGAAATCAAAAGGAGTAGTCAAACACTTACAGTTAACCATGTACTTAAGTGCCTACAGGACTGGGGATTATTTTGAATTATGAAACTGTTCCCTTTCCATGTGTTCTTAGGCTATACATGGGTCAATCTGCTTTTTTCACATTTTGGTACAGAGACTTGTGCAAAATTGAGACTTAGATGTATACAGATGCAATCCAGGTGGTGAATATCTTTTAAACAATATAAAGATGCTCAATTTCAGCTGGAGAAAAAACCAAACCTGCATGATATTTTCAGAATAAGATTAAAAGTAAAAATATGATTTATGTTTAGCCAAGCATTATTCTGTAGAATTTTGACTATGCAGAGGAATTATTACGTCAAAGAATTATTTTGTATTAAACCGAACTTATTCAGAATGGTTTTGGTGCCAAATAGCTGAGCAGTGAAGAACAATTTAGCAAGCAATTAGTAAATATCAGACAGCTGAAGATCAGAAGTATAAAACTACAATGCACTGCAATTACATCAAAAAAAGGAAAATGTTGTAATTAAATCAAAGCTGATGCAAAATGACAGAAAAAAAGAATGAATACACAATGCTATTAGTTCAACAGCAATTGTGGCCACACTAATTGAAAACCAACTGCTCTCTAGTTTTGAATACAAGCCTGGTGGAAATTTAAAAATATTTCCTAAATGGACAATAAAGAAGAACGCTTACAAATCCTGCAGTGCTCCAGGCAACACTTAACTTTGGAAATGTCTACAGGCAGAAATACTACCCTGCAGTATGGCTCAGGATGGCACAAACAAGCATCTGTGTTTATTTTTTAACTAGTCGATTTATAAGAGCAATGAAATCCCTACATAAGCATTTTATATTGACCTGATAAGGACTTACTGTTTTAACCAGCTTTTTAACTAACTCCACAAGTTAATAAAGGCAACTACATGAATCCTTACTGCCTATACATTAAGATAAGAAAAACATTCATTAAGCAATATCCAGACTGTTTTAATTACAGGAATATCACTCTTATTTGTAGTATAATGTTCGTTAAGTACAGTATAACATTTTCTTAAAATGCCCCAGAGGCAGTTAAACTCTTGATTAGCTATTAAAAAAAAAACCACAAACCTCCCTTAACTTCAATCACAGGAGTTAATGCCTACTGCAATGAAATTCCAGCACTTATAATCATGCAAAAATGTCATATGCAAATCTTATTAACCATGAAAACATTATATAAGATCAAATGAATCTTCTATGCTGTTACCACTACTCAATGTTAGCAAAATGTCGGAATCTTTCTATGATGATTGTGGTGGTAACAATAATAAGCCCAGCCCTATTTCCTTTGAAAATGCCATCAATTGAAAACCAGCTCTTATTTTATTAATTTCAGAAGATAGCAGGGAATGCCCAAAAATTCTGACTTCTATATTTTCCTGCCTTTAACTACATCTCTGTTCTATTATCCAATGTTAAAACATATCAAACTAGTAGCAGTGGATGGATTAAAAAATATTATGGAGACAGAACCTTTGTGATCTCCAGTAAATAAACACTTTAAGTGCTTTATTATCCAATAATGAAACTTCCTTTTTTCCTTTGCCTTTTCCAGTACATTACAAAATGTAACATTATTACTGTTATTGTACAGATGACAATGAAACATCTACATTTTCTTCAGTATTTATCCTGCATCTGCCCCTTATTTCATACATCTCTTGGAAAATAAGCTGTTCATTTTTTTATTTGCTAACACCACCAAGAATTTTAAAAATTGTGAACAACATGATGCATTAAAAAGTGGAATATTTTTTAAGTGAATATTGAAACATTATTTTCTGGTTCTGTGTCCCCGACTTCGTATTTTCAAGCTTTTTCAAAGACAAAAATTTTCTTGAAAAGTAAAAAAAATAGTTAAAGGTGAGACTTCAGGAATCCAAGATTAAAGGAAATAACAAATACTGTGATGTTAATGATAAATAGGTGAGAGCTGTTAGCTCATTTTGCTCTTTCACACAAGCAGCTGAAGGATAATTTTATTACATGGAAACAGGCATGTCAAACCCTAACTCAGCAATGGCCCTCCAAAACCGTCTCCTTAGTAAGGTCAGCAAACTAAAAATTGCAAATTTAGCACCCACCAGTCTCTCCAGGCTCAGCACCTCTCTATCCACTGAGTTCCCTGTAGTGAGTGATCAGCCTTTGCTACCCTGAAAGGGACAAATCCCTCACTCTACTGAGCTGGTGGGTCAGGTCCTGCCAGCTCCATGGGTGCATATTTGGGGTGCGTGGCCAAAGCCCTGGGTGCACCTTTCAAGGGAGGATTCAGCCAGAATCCTCCTCCTGACTCCGGAAGTTCCTGATGCCCCTTGAGGAGGTGACCATGCCTGGGGGAGGTGGACCCCACCCCAGGGTGTCCACAGCAGGGATCCAATTTCAAGGAACACATTGGTCATATCATCACATCCTACCAGGGATGAGCTTTGCTGTGTAGGCAAGCTCAGAGACCATAAAGGTGCTGAACCTATCAGGCAGATAATATAAATGTGTGATGGAGGAAAAATGCTGGACAAGGAACACATTTTAATACTAAATCAAAAGATTGCTATAGCTTTTTTTTCCCCCTACTCCTAAGATACTTTTATAATTTAATTCTCTAAACATCTTCATAGAACTCTTCATATTAGCTTTGCCACATCCCAGGAAACTCAGAAACCAGTCATAAAACCATGGCTCCTAGGTCCCTGTTTCAGATCCCCCACCTAGTAAGTCCCAGCCCATTTGATGGTCAGTCCATCATCAACATGGACACTTTAAAAAATCATGAAGACTGAAAGTGAGATGGAGGGAAAATCAACTTCTCCGCAAATCAGTATGATTTTATTTTCATTAAAAAAAAAAAAAAGAAAGAAAAAGAAAGAAAAAATATCAGTTAGCAGCTCTTTTTGGGGCACTGGGAGCACCTGATGGGCCTGTGCAAGTGCAAGTGTAAGCACTCTTATTATATGCGCTGTGGGAGTTTCTTATCTGTGTTTGCCAGGTGAGATTACTTGTGTGGTTATGGTTGCTGCAGTATGTATTTACTGTGGCCAGTGAACACATGGAAAAGCCCACTGACATGCAGGTAAAGCTGAAGAATCAAAGTTGCTCCCCTCGCCAATGGCCTGGTTCCACTGGATGCCCCTATTCTCCCAAACACCACAGTTCCATTAAATGTGGATTTCCTATCTCACTGCATCATAACATACATCATCATCATTGGTTCACCTCTCTGAAAACTAAATTTTAGAAAACAGCCCTGTCCTTAACGGCTGCCTAGAAGGAAGGAAAGAGATGGACATTAGAGAGAAGTTGGCAGAGAGGGAAGGGAAGAGAGAGACAGAAGAAGAGGTCACCAAGCACACAGCTTGCTTGGGAGACCCATGAAGAAGAAATTCTTCCGACTGCCTCAGTTTAAGAGTGAGGGTTTTTCCCCTCTAAATTCTTGACACAGGCTGTTCAATATTTATTTAAAAATGAGTGAAGAAGAAAAATCCACTGCCTCTCTTGCAATCTGCACATATAAAGAAAACGGCTTTTAGCTCATAATGATGGTATGTTATAGGTAAGCAAAAGTCCTAGATTACACGAATATAAAATCTATAAGGAGAAATAGGATTAAGTCTACTTCCATGTAACAGCTTTTACGACATTTAAATGAGCAGCTGTGTTTCTTCAAGTAAGTATTATAGCATTCCACATCTGTATAAAAACTGAACAACAGACAGACTCTTTCAACTCATTGATATATAGCCTTGTGAGGAAAAAAACCCCTGTGAAAACGCATAAAGGCATCACTTGGCTTTCCTTTAAGTCGTCTTTAACAACTCGTGTCATGAATACAGGTTTGGGCTTAAGAAAATAAGACAATTAGATGACATATGTCTTTTGTCCTGTACTGGATAAAAAAAGAAAATTTTTTCCATTACTGAATCTGCCCACTTTTTTACTTTGGGTAACATTATAGATATACTTTAGCACAAAGGACTTGAGATACATATTAATTTTGCAGTGCATGCCAGTAATCTGCACCAACATTAAGAAACAGTACCTCCCAAAGTTGGTATTATATATAAGGAATTCGGATGGTTTGAACCAGTTTTAGTTTCACATGGCCCCTTGTTTGCCATCGTCTGTTTCCTTGCTGATAGGAAGAATGTCATGGATGTTTCAATTTTTATGTTCTTCCTGAATAACAGTTTAGTTGAGCTGGTGTCTCAGTAATGGTAAAATTTGTTGACAGAGATTAACATCAGATGTGGTGAAAAAAAAAATCATGGCATAGCCACTCTCTTCTCTAGAACATATCCAGCAGGCAAAGCCTTCTTCCTTTCTTGTGTCATTTGTGTTTAAAGGAGAAAATGCAAAACAGTGACCTCACCAGTTCTGTGTGCAAGAACAGAATGTGAGACTCCAAGCAGACATTACAACAGGCCCACCCTTAAAGGTAAGGCTTTCTTTTGGCCTGCAGCCACAATAGTCAGAGGTGAACATTTATATGTGTGCATGCTTATGTTTATATATTTACATGCCTGTCTATATCTACCTACATATGCAATCTATTTATTTATGTATTTGTGCGCATATAAATGTACATATATAAATGTGCATATATGTACACATGTATGTATATAAAAAGACCCAACGCAGCATAGTACAACAGCAGCATTGATCAGTGGAAACTGGCAAAAAGAATTGACTTCCATAAATCCAAGAAATAATAAAACTGGTTTTTCCCCAACTTTTAGTCTCAAATATCCGTCATACTTTGCTGGAATAAACTGCCTGTTCCTGCATCTCCAGCAAAGGCATTAGAGTGGGAATTCCTCAGTGGAATACAAAGACCCCCCAGGACCCCATATATGCTAGACTAGTATTAGTTATCCACCATTAGTTATTGATGGCCCTGCCTTGCTTTTGCAAGGCTTGAGGTCTTTGCATCACACACTGTGGGCATCCTGTGCATCTTGCAAGTTGAGGTGTGACCCCAAAGATCTACAGCTGCTGTAGACTGAAGCAGTGTCTCAGTGAGCTGAAGCAGCCATGCCCCTCATGTTACTGCTGTCTTTGACAAATCCCTGCCAGAATAAACAAGGCACATCTCTTTTGCCACATGACTCCCCTTCTTTCCACTTCATCTCTTGGAGCTCAACATTTTTAGCCATGAAAAAGCGAGTGAACACTCTCATATGGTCTTTTCCTTGACCCTGTTCATACTACTTCGGAGGGGAAGGAGGGAATTTAGGGGCTGTTTCACCAATACTCTACCAGTACAGTATTTAATACACTACCATTATATACATAATTGTATACCATAATACACTACCATTAATGGGGGGGAAGAAAGACTAATGGCTAAGACAGTCATTTACAGCGGTACCCAGAGGCACTAAACTGAACCACAAAAGTGGGGGATTGGGAGAATAAATAATAATTCTTTCCTTTTTCTTTTCGAGAAGCACCAGGATAAGAGTGGGCATACACTTGCCATGACTATCTTAAGGGTCTTTTCCAACCTAAATGATGTTCTCCATCCCTCTCCTAAGGGCCCAGTCTGGGCTGTGAAAACCACAGCTGAGCCCTTTCAAAACCAGACTCTGTTCCTGTCCTAAGCAGATATAATGTAAATTATTTTCCCACCATGACAACGTCATACATGCTAACATGAGCATTTTGAAGATGTTGTTAGATTTCAGTCCCTGAAAAGGATATTATAACTGTTAGTAAGTAAATTTATTCATGCCTCTGTGGCTTATATTAGTTTGAAAAATAAATAACCAGTAATTAAGTTGCATGTGGCTGTACTTACACTAATCTTCAAATATTCTGTTTCATTATTTTCTAACCTCTGCAAAAATGTTCCTGTTATGAAGAAAGCAAACAGAAGATGGATTCTAGACCGGGACAGATCGAATTATAGAGAAGTGAAGATAAAAGAGGCTGGAGAGACAAAAAAGGTTTCAGGTGGCTGCAGTATGTTGATTACCCTGTTATTTAACTAGACATTCACATCTTGATTCAAAATACACTTTTATTACTCTCTATACCTTCTCCATTGCTTGGAAACAGCAATCAACAAAGCAGTGTTTAACCTACCACAAGGAATATTAGGCTGGCTTTGAAAACAGGGAAGATGGAAAACTTTGTAAGACTGTTTATGTTTGAGGGCCAGTAAGGAAGAAGCCTAAAAAACATTTCCAGGAGGAAGAGAATAAAACGAGAATTGTAAGCTGCAAGAAGCCAGGACTGGCAGAGTGATGAGGTGAGGAAAGCCCAGGACCTGGGCACCACAGACATGAAAACTGAAGCTGAACACATGCAACAGGCAGCTCTACAGGTGAGTCAAAGCAAGAGGCAGTCCTGAAGAGCCAGCACACAGCAACGCAGGATGGTCCCATTGGCCAGGAGAGCAGTGACAAACGCATAAGGTCTTGGTGAGACGGCCCTCGGGCATCACAAGAAGGAATGGGTCTTGGTTTTGTGCAAGTGGCAAGGCAGACTCTGGCAGGATATGTCCCCAGCCAAGCCACCACAGAAGACAAGGGAGGGCTGGGGGAGAGATGCACAAGGAAAGGTGAGACTGTGGGAAAGAAACTGCACCATCAATCAGGGATGCAAAAAGGGAGACATGGTAGGCATTCACTTAGAAAGTCAGAAGAAAACAAGGTCAAAAGCAAGATTAAAAGAGCAAGGTGAAAATGTAATTTAAAGGGGAAAAAAAAGGAAGAAAAAGGAAGAGGACAAGGTCAGTGGAGATTTTGGTGAGGGAAGAATCAGTGAAGCAGGGACTGAGGAGTCTCTTGATGCAGCATCAGAGACAGAGAAGATGTATTAACTCAGAGCAGCCAGCAGTATCACTTAAGGAAAACAGGAGTAGAGTGGAAAGCAGTAGAAAGAGGAGTCAAGGATGGGAGCAGAGGGGAGGAAGAGGAGGAAGCAAAAATGACACAGTGGGAGACTTGATTCAGCCGAGTAGCTGAGCATAATGTGAAGAGTCTGAGCACTCTTTTAATACCACTTGACTAACCACCACTCTGAATCGGGGCCTGGTTCAGGAGCCTTCCAGTGAAAGACCAAGGAAGAAGATGTATAAAACACACAGCACAGTGGTTCGGTGCAGAGAATGGAAATGAAATGGGAACTTCAATGCTCATCCCAGAAGAAGCTCTTTCAAAACCTTTTAACTATGACCTGTCACCTCACTTCGTAGAGAAAGAAGAAAAATGTTTTTACTTGGCCTACACACTGATTTCCTGCACACAAGTGATCATTTTAATTTAGGCCTCTACATTGTTTTGACAGCACTTAATGTTGCATAGAAATAAAGAAACTTCAGCTCCTTGCAATGCAGTGCAAGTGACTGAACTTCCTTTCAGTAGCCAGAATTGCATCTATTAAATGTGTGAAATGCTAAAGGTAACACTGTCCAACAATAGAAAATGAAGCAAAAGAAATTTAGACCAACCTCAGGAACCAGTTTGCCAAAATTATGGGTGAATGCTAGGGAAAAAGGACAATTAATACAGGGACAGATGGCTAAGCAAAAACAAAAGCCATTATCTAAAACCTGGCTAAGGAAAGCTTAGCAACTGATTGTTTAACAGAAGGAATTAAAGAACTCAATTAAATATAGTACTATCAATAGTTTGGATCCTAAGGAATAAGAAAATAGAGGACTTGCTGTCCTTTGTGGCAGTATTAAATTCTTTCTGTGCTTACATTAAATAATAAGGTGCACAAGTTTTACACAGAACAAACATTTCTTATCCTTGTGAGAAGGTGGATTATAAAATGCAAACAAATTCTAGGCCAATAATAAACGCTTCAGTGACTTGAAAAGCCTTAGAAAACCATAAGAGGGTTCTGCAAGTGGTGTGCAGCTCAGGAGATCCTGCTGAAATATGACAGTCTTTCCCTTCCCTTGATTCCCCCCTGAAACATGCACACATATAGTCCTGGAAAACCATACTGAGATGAGAAGGCCAGCCTTTGGCTGTGTCCCCATGGGGGTGAAGGGTTACTCATGAACAGCAGCATCATTTTCTGAAGGTGCCCCACCTGGCACTATCAGCTGACGGCCACCACTGAGCAAGAGTTGGGAGAAAAGCATGGGAAGCGATACAAGGAAGATAGGTCTCATATGTGCTTAGAGTCACGCCAGGATAGGGATCTGCGACCTCTGGCAGCTCTAAGCAGAGGGAGGGTGTAGCACAGTCTCTGACAAGCCACTGGCATCACAACCTGAAGTGCTCTCTGCCAAGAAGCCCATGTAAAACTGCATCTGTGGGAGTCACAGCCGCCCTCCATGCTAAGAGCAGGCACACACGTTGCAGTCAAATCACTTGGTCCCATACAACAGAGAATTAACTCCAAATAAATGTCTGAATCTCTGCCTGCAGCCTCAGTACAAACGTTGAGTCTCTCAGGGGAGCACTCCACGAAAAGTTGCACAAGTAATGAAAACGAAGCCTTCTAACAGCTTTACGCGGCACAAAATGATGGCTAAACCTGTCTGCCATCACGGTCTCGTACAAACAGTTTGAACTGATAGGCCTCATTCATACATGCAAGTGCTGTTTGGTTCTTTTTGATACTTTCTCAGTAATTTAATTGTTTTTGTAATTAGCTGACATGCATTGTTTCAACATATCACATCTCCATGGTGGCATCATCAATTTGTAATAGAGGCTTCTTTAAGAAAAGAAACAGCTTCTTAATTTTTTTATTTAAAAAAAGTTAATAATTACAGGAACACTGACAGTGTTGCTATAGTTACGACTATATCAGCCTTTCACTTACAACTCCCCGTTTTTAAGGGTCAATAACTCAGTTGTCAAAAATCCCACTGGGCAGTAGCCTGACACATCTTAGACATACATGAAACAACTGCATAAATAAAAATCAGCTGTTTCACACTCGTGAACATTTTGAATCAAATCAGTCTTCTCAGGTGATATTTTGAGCATCTGACAGTAGGTTTTGTGGCTTTTTTGTATATACTTTTTGGCAGGATGTTAGTCCTTCAGGTGCCCCAGTGTTTTTGGCAACTGCCAAAGGGAAAGGAAGACGAGCCACCACTTTTTCCTCCAGCCATTTCATCCCACCCCACCAGAAAGGAAGCAATTCTGGATGAGCCCGCTACGCTCCCAACAAAACTTCCCCAGGATTTTTAGGCACAAAAGCTTCACACGCATGTGCAGCAGCTGGATTACCACAAAAGACCATAACGGCCCTAAGAGCCGTTACGGTATATCAAGTGAGTAAACCGAAAACTAAGAAGGATTTACACAATGACCATAGTGGCTCCCTGGGAGCCGTTACGGTCTATCAGGTCAAAAATCCACTTTTTAAAGAGCGCCTAAATATGTGTATACCCAACAGGGCCTTGAATCTCCGGAGCAACTATCACATACATTTTCAAAATCAGCCAGGGAAGAGAAGGGAGATTACACCAAACAACATAAAGAGAGAAATTTTTGCAATGAATAAAAGACATATCATGCAAATTCTAAAGACCTATATTTAAATGGAAGAAAGTGCATGTTAAGTTGAGAAACAGGACGTAACGTGACTTCTTCATTGTCAAAACAGGTCCTTTGAGGTTTTTTCTTTCTTTTTTTCAAATGAGAATTAAATGAAAAAGGAAATTTACCACCAAAGCAAATCACTTAAAAAAAAAGTTAGCTTTCAAGAAGTATAGAAATAATGCAATCACAGCTGGGTTCTGAGTTGCAGTTCTGCTGCATTTCAAGTCTCTAGTCACGGCACAAGTTGGTAACAAGGCTCAGCTTCGCCTTCCTTTAATTCTCTCCCATTGTGTCACAAAATGAACAAGTTATTCAAGACGGCAATTTTCTCCGTAAAAGACACGTCTATTTTTTTAAAAAAGAAATCTATAATAAATCATCAGCCTACTTACTTTTTCTTCTTCCCCTTCCTTTACATGCCATATTTGTTCCTGCAGCAAACCTGTAAGAGAACACTTTCTCTCTATGACCTAAGATAACGGTAATGTTGAAAGAATGGCCTCACTTGTCAAAGATTAGAGGGCTGTCTGCAGCCTACACTCGTCTTTACTTCAGCCAAATAGGCCCAATAAATGCTAATACTCAGCATGACGCATTGAGAACGCTAAGCCTCAACACTGACTAAGAAGAAAGTATCACAAATTTACTGAAATTATCTATAGCACAATAGAGAAGAGAAGGAATTAATCAAAGTCTCTCTCTTAATGCAATGCTTGATTGAACTATCCCAATCCCTTTTTAAATAGGATAACCTAGTGGCAAGTGACCCCGATGACACATCCTAGAGAGGTACACAAGTACCACTTGTTCGATTTTTTTTCTTTTATGACCTCATTAAGAAGGATTTTGAAGATTGTTCCTGAGTATGAGAACAAAGTGTCTGAAGATATCTCTAGCTTTTTATGTCTTTAGCCTTTTGCCATTGAAATGGATTTTGAACAAGTGTTTATAAACTAAGTACACGCACAAGCAAGAAAGAAAAAGTCCTTAAAAATGAAATCTACTAAAGCTACCTTTTCTTAAATGCAAAGACTAGCTAAGTCTCCAAGAAACAAGAAAGTTTTGCCAAGATGAACTCATGATTGCATCTACCCCCCGCCCTGTACTCTCTCTCTCTCCTTTCCTGTTATAGACCCCATTAATTAGATTTGGCGGCAATTTTCCCTTCCTTATCAGGGAAGACAGAGTCTGCCAAATCTGCTAGTGCGAAAATACTCCATCGCCAGTAACATTTTTTCCTAAGTGTTTGTTGATTCCATGCTTGGATTTAATATCAAGGATTATATTTTATAACCAGAAACAAACAAACAGATTTATAACTGAAGACCGAAAGGCAAACAGCAGAAAAAAAGCAAGCCAAGTACTGAACCTAAATGTAGCATTTTTATTGACTTCTTAGAAACCAAATAACCTGGCATATTAGTGTGTGCATTCTGCAACAGACATTCAGCCCCATTGTACTACTTAGAAGAGAATAAAAAGAAACCCTACTGTTTGAAATCCAGCGGAACATCCCCACAACAGAGCACAACTGTTCCCTCATGCATGAATGGGAAGGAGATGAAAGAAAAGATGGACTTCTGAGGTACAGCAAAAAACAAAGACAACAAAAGTGCTGATCATGAGGGAATGACACAACTCATTGCTGCAAAAAGGATGAGAGAAAGGAGCTCAAACAATGGTGCAGACAGCTAAGTGACATGTAGAAGAATTGAAAAATCTACAGAAGTGTCTTTTCTTTCCACACTTGACGAGAAACAATTAAATGTTGGTACATCTGTCATAAAAAAGATAATTGAAACCTGTTACCATCATTATAGACGGTAACTTAACTACCAAAACTGTAACTGTCCAATTAAGTGTTGCCCCCTTGTTATCGATGCCACTTGCTAAAATGAAAAAAACCTTTTAATGTTGGTGATGATTTACCATCAGTATAGCTGTTACAAGCCATGGAGCTGAACTGGCACGTTTTATAAGGTGGATATTTAGGCTACAGGGTACCTACGTCTATTTGTACACACACAGATGGGGGAAAGCAGGCACACATGGGTGCATGCAGGCTCACATGCGTGAGCGCACGCATTCATGCACTCGCTCTCGCACACCCACCAGTGAGGACGAATTTTGCAAACAGATGAGGTTTTTGACAAGGAATCCAAAAAACCCAGATAACTGCCAAAAGTCTCACTAGGTGTTTACTCCCCTGAAGGTCCACCAGCCTGTGAAAACAACACCGTGCTAAGCTAATCCACTGACTGTTGCTACTTGGTTGATAACGCGCAACACTCTGCAAAACTGCAAAGCAGTTATTGACCCTGTCAGAACACCTGATTAATGGATAAATGCTGTAATTGATTAGCAGAGCAGTGTGAATTAAAACAGAATACAGCATCAATAATGAGCCGCTGACAAAAGGTAGCTGACATAAAATGTAAAATGGTAGCCCGCAGCCATAAAATGTAAAATGGTAGCCTGCAGCCATATCTCATCAAAGACATGCGTTTCTTAAAAACAGAAGAAAACACTACCCCTGAAAAAAACCCACAAGTGCGGTGTCCTGTTCTCTGCATTCTTTAGGCTTTTCTCTTGGTAATGATTAAACCACCAGCAAAATGTTATGGGAACTACTCGTGAATCCACTTAATACATCAAGCTAGGCAAGGCAGTTAAATGACTGCATTATCCTGCGGGCTTCACTACCCTTAAAGAAATTCACTGCTCTCCATTTTATCCCGGTGAGCTGTGATTTTGGAGTGGCGCCGGGTGCATCCAAGGCTGCCTTTGGTGGAGGGCACAGGCAAATCCCACAGTTCGTAGGTACACAAGGGAGCCCCACAACGGTGTCACACCGAGGAGACAACTTGGAGCAACAATCATCACATTGTTACACTTGTTTTCCATTCCCTTAAGGGCCTTAGGAGGCCAAATGATCCCACTTTTGTTCTTTTCTCTTTCTGATTTAATCCTACTCTAGCGCCCTACATTATGCCTGATGTTATATGAAATAGATTATATAGATTTTATACAGCACCCGCAAACACACATGTGATGTTTCCCTGCTGTAGGAAAGCGAGTTTGTAACACAGTGTCTGAAGCACCAAGTTGCTTCCTTTCATGGCACCTATCTTGGTGTTCCAGCTTTTTAGGCACCGTGCATTACTCTGTACATTAGGCAAATTGACACACCTAATGTAATGCCATCAGACATATCAAAGCTGTCCTGGTACAAGCAGAAAAAAACATTAGCTTGAGAAGAGCACTTAATGCAATTATGTTGCTCCGACTTCCTGAGCTAGCTCACTCAGAAGTAATTTAAGCATTTCTACATGACACTGCATTGTATCCAGCAAATACAGCCTCTGCTCAAAATGGTTATTGCCACCGGGTAAGTCTCTTGGAAGTGTCCTTTCCCCCCTTAAAATAAAACCCAGAAGCTGTTAAACTGAAGATCCTTGCTTTTGATACGAAAAATGCGAATAAGGAAAAGCAAAAGTGGCATTAGTCCCTTGTAACAATCCTCTCAAAATCTGTCAATTCGATGCCCATTTTACATTCCTTTGCAAAGCATAACATATTTTTTAGCAGTTCTACAAATTCACAGATACATATCCAGAGATGTAGTCCTTTGGGAATCTGCATCTTTTAGGATTTTTTTTTTTTATTTTCATCAGATAAATATGAGACTTATTTTAGGTGCAGAATGTTTTTTCTGCTTCCCCAGCTGCTTCGGGACTGCTACCTTTTCAATGGCATCACGGCTTTTTCAATTTAAATAATTTACCACTTCAGGAGTAGATTTCATCCTAGGTAATCTCACACTAGGTAATCTAAAGCATTACTTGTGTAGGTGATCCCTATTTATCAACCAAGATAATCAGGTATTTCCAAAGAACAAGCCTGGTATCTTTGGGTTGGAAGATCTGCCCTCCCAATGCGCCTCTCTCCCTTTACTGACTGTAGAAGTTACCCTAACAACATGCACTTTAAAAGCTACAGCTACATCATAAGGCTTCTGCCTTAGCAATTTAAGATAATTGCAATTAAGGAGGCTTTTAACCCTTCCTATTTTATTCCAGTGTCCTCAGTCCTCCACAGCTCTTTGTGAGGACCAAGGGATGGAGAAACAAAGTGTGCTCTGATGTGTGCCCCTCTCAACTGCAGAACATCTCCAGTCCAGCATGAGCTCCCTCACTGGCACCTCTTTGTTCTAAAACGTGGCTGGACAAAAGGAGGAGCAGGTCACTGTGTACATGAGTTTGTCTCAGGCAAGGGGATCCTGGGTCTCCCCTATTGACCATGCTATCCAAAAGTTTGAGCTCTCCAGGGTACCAGCTGTTTTGGGGAAGACAGAGGCATGGGTGCATTTCTTCCATATAAAAAGCCATTGGCATTTCTTTCTTGCTGAGCTTCAACAGGAAGAATAAGTGATCTTTGATCAAAACAGCAAATGGCTGGACAACTTGGGCATTTTTGGAGTTTGAACTTGGTCAGGATGGTGGTAGGAGTGAGCCCAGCTCTCACTGCCAGGGCAGCTGGGGTAGCACTGGAATATCAGAAAGATAGTGGGCACCAAGGCACTCCTTACTCCTTTTTAAAGAAATAAACAAGGAAACCTGCTGACAGCTCAGCTATTTCCTGGAATAACTGCTTTACTTACCTGACTCCAGAGAGCCTGCTGGTGCCAGATCCTCAGTTCTAGGGGACAGCTGCCCATAGCCCTGATACAGAAGCTTGTAACCAATAACAGAAGAGCTGACACTGCCTGCAAGCACGTAGAAAACACCAGCTTCCTACTGCTTATCATCAAACCCAAACAGTTTTTACAGAAATAAAATCTTGTCTCCTTTCCTTAACTATTTTTATATTGTATTGTAAAATATGAAACCTGGTTTTAGCCTAGAAGTCTACTAAAAGGTAACCCAAAAAATACTTCCAGCAGCCCAAAAGAGGAGCCTACCTAAAAAAAAATACGGATAAGAGATAAAGTTACATCAGTTTCAACGAAAGCAGGTTTAGGCCCTTTAACTTTTTTTTTGGGGGGGGGGGAAGGGATGGGATGGCCTGTGCAGGGAAGAGGAGAGACGAAACTCTGGCAGCTGAAGGTTCAGCTTGATCCCCAGAAATTTTAAAGAAGACATTCTTCTCCACAGCTATTGTCAGAGCTGGAGACAAAAGTAGAGGCCCTTTCAGCTGCTGAACTTAGCCAAAAAGCCATTTGTATCTCCTGCAGAGCAGTGCTTTTATAGGTCAGGGCATAGTCCGAAAAGATTTTCTCTCTTTTTCATTCTCTTTTTGGAAGATTTCGTTAGGACCCAGAAACTTAGCTCAGAAACAAGCAAAAACCATTTCAGCACATTACAAAACAGTGGTAGAAAGATCTCCAAGTGTATTAACACAAACACAGTTTTCTGATTCAGAGTTATCTTTTACTAGTTGGTATACACACCTGCAGTGGTTGCTGCTTCTCAGATACAGCTCTCCATGAGTTTTTGTTTGCTTTTGTTCGGGTCTTGAGATATCTTAATGCATAGGTCAAAGAGTCTGGGAATTTAATTTTCCTTCTAGTCCCTTAACATCAAGAATCTGGAATACAGTTTCAGCAAAAACAATTTACCAATTAGAAGGTGCTAAATTTTTTTTGCTAATAAAACTCAATCAGATTGGCCAGATGAGAGGGGTGCAGGAAACTACAAAGGAAATGTCAAGGTAACAGCCTTGCTCTGTTTTTGCAGCCAGCTAGTGCGACAAACTCAGTTTCCTGGAATATATGTCTGACTGCACTCCAAGGGCTGCTTGAGAATTCAGGCTTTAACTGAAATGGTGATCTCAGTACCTGCGGGACCAGAATCCATGCCTAAAAATCCTTCACGTCCCCCAGGAAACACAACTGGAACTATCTGCTACAAACAAGCAAACAAGAAAGGAGTAAATCCTACAGAATAAAACAGTATAAAAGGAAATGTAGTCAAATGGTGAGGAAAAAAGGAGATTTGAAAAGACTGATAGAAGGACACCTGAGCCATATAGTTAATATAAGAGCAGGAAACAAACCCAAACATTTTATCAAATGAGAATATTTTAGAAACCCACATGCCCAACGTTCGTGATAAAACACTGCTCTGCTAAAACCCCCACTGATTTCCATGACTGAATAGGAAAGAGAGAAATGCCATTAGCTAACTTCTGGTACACATTTAAAGAGAGCCATCTTGTTTAAATACATTTTCTTCCTATGAGTCTGCATATGGCTAAATCAATGATAATCAGAGGCTTTTAGACAATGGTATACCCAAAGCCTGCCAAACCCAAACAAAATGTGTGCAGGTGTTGAACATAACACTGGTAATCAGAGTGATTGCCTGGCCCATATTCATGTTTACAGTGGTGGTGAATGAGCAATATTTGAGTAAGTTTGAAGGTGTTGTTGATACTTTTGCGAGATGAAAATATGGGCTTTGTTTCATCTCAAGTAACATTCGAGCTTTTCGGTGTATTATTTTCAGTGCAAATCATAACTAGGTGTCATACTTCTGATATATGGCATAATTTCTTTAAATCATTTTGAATATCACCTCTAGACATTGTCTAATACTAATCTGCACTCACAACTGAGCACAGGCAAGAATAGCTCCAGAGATAATGAGAAGTCACAGCCTGTATAGCAGAAGGATGTTTCAAAACAATTTTGGGTTTTTGTTGTTTTTGTGGGGTTTTTACATGGGTAAATTAGGGTAGATAAATGCTGCAAAATGAGGTCTGCTTCTTGCAAAATACCCAAAGCCCTCAATTCACCAACTGAAGTCACACAGAAGTGAAAATAACCTTTGAGAAGAGGATTTTCTGTTTCTAGAAGGTTACTGTGGATGAAAACTTGTGCCAGCTGTGCATGAAAACTGCACCAAGGCAACCATCAACCACTTTGAGAAGGTGATGGTGTGTTTGCAGGAATTATTTAAAAGTCACACAAAGTATTCTATGTAATACTACTAAAATATACTCCAAAGTTAAAGATATATAACATGAATACTAACAAAGTTAGTTAGATATATAACACAAATTTAAACAACTTAGTCTAAATCGACTTGTATGGTTACCTATAATGTTTAGCCCTTAAATCTGAAATGTTTCAAGTAGAATAGACCTTCTTAGCTTACTGCAGCAGTTCTGTTTTACCGATCTACAGTTTTTCAAACCAAATTGGCATTGCTTACACAGAACTCAGCCAGTCACATATAGACGAACAGAATGTGAAGTTTCTTAAATGAAATAACTTTATCTATCTCAGCTCATACCAAATCTATACCACATACCTTAGCAAATATTGCTCTGAAATCCTCATGCAAAGTGGTCAGCTGGAGCATACATTTAGCTAATGGGACAATACTAGCCAGTAAAATGTATTTCTTCTTTACATTCTGCTCCCCCTCCAACTTAAGAGCAAGTAAGTTGATTCAAGAAAACTCTTTTCTCCATTACATGCATACACAAAGAACTAACGCTCCTGTTTCCAAAAAGACTGAAGTTTGGGCATAATCCAGAATAATGATCAGTATTTTCATAGATTTTGTATTATACAAAGGAGATTAAATTCTGCCCAGTGGATTTTATAGCAAACTCCCGTGCTGTAATTCCACCCAAGCAAATCTCTTTAGTATGTAGTTAGTAGTGACATGAGACAATAAGATTTTGTCCAGGCTTACTGTTTGTTTGTTTGTTTGTTTAATACTGTAGAACTTTGTACAAAATCTATACAGAAATTAAGTAGGAATCTCGATGACTTTGTTCTAACACTTTCCCCCCTCCCCCAACCCCCTAAAAAAGGGCTTCTGGATGAAGTCTTTCTCAAAGACTGTGTCAAACACAGTTTTCTTTTAAATACTTGCCTCCAAAGCAATGCCAAAATAGGAAGTTCAAGAAGTCTTTATAATAAATTCCCTGTTATTCAGTTCTGCATTAGGGGAGTTTAATTGTCTTTCACATTCTGCCTGCAAATTGAAAACTGAGACCTCCAGTGTGAATGGCAACTGTTCAGTCCTCATGCAAACTCATCTGCAGCCACAGAGCTCAGACTGGACAGGTACTCCCAGTGGATGCAAATAGTCTTTAATTTTTTACCCAATGATATTGGCTTTGTGGCATCATAAAGTGGGTTGCTCTTAGACCTGGTTCTAAAATGAGAGAGTTTTTTTATCTTCCACCTTTAGGCCAGTGTGCTCACATTTTTTGATGACTTGCAGTGATCTATCTACTTCTCATTTTTAGTATGGAAGAGCTAAGTGACTCCCATGTGAGCAACATAAACTTCTTTTATGTTTCTGTAGAGAAAATTCATCACACAGGACTCCAAATAAAGTTTTGCTTTTTAAAGTCTTCTGCTTTTTAGGGTAAGACACTAAAATACCAAGTTGAAAGTACAAAGATCTTAGCAAAAACCACAGGGATTGCAGATCAGTTCTCCTGAAAAGATGTTAAATCAGGGCTCCTTTGCCCCTCTAAAATATCATAAAATAACTTGTGGTGCAGCATTTTTTCTAATGTTCCTACCTGCTTCTACCCTGAGTGCACCAGGTTACCATCATAACATACATAATGTTATTCTGATTTGTACCACACAACCCTTAATTACTTCCACATAATTTTAGGTACATGTGCTCTGAACCCCGCCACTTGCTTCCAATACTCCCACAGCACCTGCATGGGCTCCCCAGCACCCTGGGGAGCAGGGAGCCCTGGTGGTGGGGAGCAGACAGGACCTGCCATCTCAAGGGGCACCTTTCCTCCCCTTTCAACTCCCTGGGTGACAGCCTGGGGCCATGAGCTGAGCCCCAGGACCACGGCTGGCATCTTCCCCAGCCGGCTCTGCGGAGGGGAGCCGAGGGCAGGCAGGCCCGGTGCCCCGGCACGCTTATTTTCTTCCGCCCGCGTGCGCGGATGCCAACTCCGGCGTCCATAAAACTGGGTTACATCAAACAGACCAACCGCCGTCATCTCGCCGTCATTACCCCCGACACAAGTCCTGACAAAAGGCCGCTGCCAAGGCCTCCGCTGACAGCCTGAACAATAGCGGCCACAAAGGCCTTTTCTGCCTGCGCAGATGACATAAATCTGATGCTATAACGCCGGCGCGACTTCAGCTTGCTCCTTATTTATTTATTTAATAAGCCACTGTCATCCATCTCGGGAAGGTGGCTTCCAAACTCCAAATTAATCAAGCCACTGAATGCGAATTTCCATATTGCTCTGCCAAAGGTCTTCTCCACATCAATTGCCGGGAGAAGGCCCCCGTTGTGCTTTGGTGTATTGTGTGCGGAGCTACTGCTGCTGCTAAAAGCCACTCTGTTTTTAATAAACATGCATTGTTCTTTTTGTAGTAAATCCAGGAAATAATACCCAACTGGGAGTTTGGGTGCAGGCTTTTTTGTAGCGTGAGCAGAGCGATGGATGCACTTTCATGTCTGTTAGTGCTGTGATGGCTCCATTTGTTATTGCTCAGAAGGCATTTAATTTTTCAAAAATATAAATGAAACCAATATTGAAGCAATGCTTTCTTGTTTACCTTGGGAAACCCCAAGCTGAACCCATTGATCCTGCATTTCTATGTCAGTCATGTCACTTCAGCAAACAAGAGGTTTCCTTCAGGTGCCCTGTGCTCAGCCATTTACTCGACTGCCAGAGCAAGGCTTTCCAGAGCACTATGGAAGAATTACACTGACACTTCTGAATTCAACAAAATCAAAACCTCATTGACTCAACAGAGCCAGAACTTTGTTAGTTTGCCTTTTACTATTCTTTAGTCAACTAATATCAGGTCTTGAGCCTACACAGGTTATCTGTTTCCTTTAGGCAGTCTTTTGATAAAGAGGCAGCTCCCCGTGGAATGGTTTATCACTGCTGTCTCAGAGATGGGCTGAACTACCTCCCTGAGGAAAATCACAATTTCTCTCTCTTTAATACACACCTACCAACCTGTGCTGTACAAGCTCAACCAACTTTCCTGCTGGCAGAGAGGACAAGCAGAAGGGTGGCAGCCCCAATACGGCAGGAGCAAAACAAGAAGGGTGGCTCTCACATGAGGTGGTGACCAGAGGGACTTGTTGTACATGTGGCTGCACAATGGCCCCGTGGACAGGTGTGTATCACAGTCCAGACACTTGAAAAATGCTCCTCAGTGGCGTAACAGGAAAGGAAAACATGAGACAGGTCAACATCACCACAAGAGCAGAAGGGAGATTGACAGGTCTCTTTCATCTGCTCTATTTGAACTTATATGTGAGGCTTTCCAGGGCTTACAGGCGTAGAAGCAGAACTTATCTGCCCCATAACAGGTTATTTCAATTCATAAAGATGGGAGGAAGTCTTCTCTCAGATATTTTTTATTTTAAAATGTTTATAGGGACTTTTCATTAGAAACTGATGTTGAAGCCTCACCTTTTTTTCATGATGGCTATTTTGGAAATGAAGCATGCAAAAGGCTTTAAATAGTGCAATTTAAAATTCCTTCTTCACTTAGCTAATCAGCTTCTGAAATTGCACAAAATTTCAGTAGTGTTTTTCAGAATAAAGACAAAAATATCTCTGAATAGTTGTATTGCAAGACAACAAAACAGAATACAGATGGAACTCATAATATGAATAGAGTTTGATGGACAATAATAGGCACAATAAAATCTACCAGTGAACCAAGAGATGTGATAATTATTGATATGTTCATAGTATTTCAAGCATTCCTTTTTCCATGAAATAACAAGGTAACTTGCCAACCAGATATTCTTACCTGACTAAACTTTTCACTCCAGAAATAGCAGTCACAAACACTGAGAAAAACACTAATAGATAGCATGTTTCATACTTCCATAACATTAGAAAAACCCAGTAGAAAAGACCAGCCTATCTCAAATGAAATTTGAGATAAATTTCACAGCCCATCTCAAATGAAAATTAATGCTTTTCTAATGAGGGTTAATTATTTTCTTTTGACGGACAGACAGTGAAGAAGCTACCCAGAAGCTGCTGCCCAGAGCAAGAGCTGAGATTCCCATGCTAGGCTTAGGTTCCGGAGGCTCGAACACACAGCAACCCACAGGAGGGACTTTTACAACCAAGTAATAAGGCACCTTTGCTATCCCTGCAAACAGGCTGCTTGGCTTCCAAGAACAGAAAAATGGATGGGGGCAGAGACTACAAAGAAGCCTGAATTTGCAAAACAGAGCAGGTCTGGGGAGGAACCACCTATATCCCAAGCTGTGCTTTCAGACTGGTTTTGCTTTTCATCCTATGAGTTTTCTGTGGGAAGAAGCAGCCTTTCTGTGAAAGCAGTGGGAATGAGAAGTGCCCAGCAACCTCTGAGACCAGACAATAAAAAGTTTTGGAGCAAACCTGAATGGTGGGTCTGGAAGAAGCTTGCCGATCTGCAGGCAACTCCATACAGAAGAAAATGCCTGAGGTGGCAAATCAGACCTGGAACAAGTCAGAGGTGAAACCTTCAAAGTAAGGAGACTATCTCCAGCTTGAAATTACAAATACACCGAGTTGTACTTTTTAACATTGTCCAATGGCCGCAAGACAGACAAACCAAAGTGTTAGCAGTAAGTAAAAGCAAAAAAACCTCCAAACCAAAAAACACCTCCACAAAGTCCTACAGGAGAAAGATGATTTTCCCCCCCATTTCAGGGTCTAAGTATCTTTCTGAGTAGCTGTTTAACATATAATTTTGACACCATATTAAAGAAAACCCTAAAAATACATTATAAATTGCTCTTTTCCTAAGTAATGTCCTACAGGATAAGAAAAAAAAGAATTGTTAATTAATACTGCTCACTGTGTTACAGCCTAACTGATGAAGGGAAATGCATTCAGACTCCTAAAATGCTGGTCTCCAAGACCATCAGGGTTAGTTTCTGAGTGGCACGTTTTTAAAACATTTAATCAGTGATCTGAATATGTGTCAACACTTTCTGGTAGTGTGCTATAAAATGTGAACCTTGTCAACAGAAACATAAAAAGGCGACACACTTGGGACACAGAGCTTTTATGCTGACACACTGTAATAATATAATTTTTAAATTTATCATCTGTTTAGCCACAAGCAACAATTAATCTTTTAACTACTCACACAATGTTTTAAATAACACCTCCAAAAAAACCCCAAACCCCAAATATGTTTCATTTTTACTTTCCTTGCCTTCACAATTGCGTTGCTTTCAAAACCTTATGAAGCAACACGCAATAAATTTTGCAATGAGGATAAAAATGTTAGCGAATAATATGCTTCCCCCTCCTCAGTTAATAAAATTACTTAACACTGAGCCTGCAAGCAAAAAGAAAACCCCAGGAGTAACGCAAGCCTCAGCGGGTTCAGTTCTGTCGTGTTTCTGTCGCATTAAGTGACATTTTATTCCCAAATCACTTAACCTTTGACTTTTATAACTAAACATACAGACCCTGAATTGTTACTGTGGAGGGGACCAGCGAGTGACACTGCTGCCAGGCCCACAGTAGTGGGCTGCTACAGGATGGAAGTAATTTGGCTCACAAGAACCCAAGTTTCACTCCTTGTCACCTGGAAAAGGAGGCAGAAAGGGAAATGGGAGAAGGGGAGATGTTTCTGCTAGTGACCTCTATGTAGCACCAGATGCATCTCCCCAGGGACCTCAGGTACTGGACCTCAGGAACACTGCTTTCACAGTGTTCTCAGCAGTGGTGCATGTGCCAGGCAAATAAGGGGTTAATAATCAGGCAGAAGTAGGAAAAAGCACTTTATAATTAAAATGTAAATCTTGAACCCAGCTGGATCCGCATGAGGAATAATGTTAAACCATATAGATAACTTTGGGGGGGGTTTGTGCAATAAAAGCATGGATCATCATACGTGTATGTTCATGTAAGCACGTTCACATTAATAACCAGCAGAAGGGAAGGCGCCTCTTGCTTCATCTCCAAGACTCTGCCTCCTTCTGGGTGCAGAGGAGCAGGGAGACACCAACTATGCCCCTGAACATGACTCCATGGCTGGACAAATACAGCTGCATCTGAGAGGTTCATTTTTGTTAGAAAACTATCATGATGGCGGAGTCCTTTAAATTGTATGCCTAGCAACTAAGACAGCTTCTGATTAAATATGCAATCGCATTAAGAACTTCCTTCTTCCTTGCCCAGTGGCTGAGGGCTTTGTCCTCTGCTCTCGTCCACGTTGGTGTGATGTGCGGTTATGAGAAAGCAAGGGGAGGAACCTGACTGCCAAATTCAGTAAGGTACTGAGCCAGTCATGTCAGGATTTAGTTTCCAGTCATGGTCCTTGCAAACTTACTGCTTTTCATTAATGATTTTCATTAACAGGTGGAAAAAAAAATTTAAATCTTCTGGGCTAAATATGGATCAGTTCCCACCGTACTTTAATTCTAAAGGACAGTGGTATTTGCTTCTCATGACAGTGTAATTGCAGGTATCCATCAACTGTAGAATAGTGGACTCCAGACAGTCTGTGAAAATCATCCCAAATACAAGTTAAGAAAATTATATATTAATTACATATAATAATCTCTTATGACTGCTGTCTCTTTAGAGAATGGATCATCTTCCCAAAGAATAAACATTTGGTCTAACACAAGGAGGCTTGCTTTGTGATTACAGATCCTCTACATTCCAGGAAAAAGCATGTCTAAGTTGTATCTTGAATTAATGCCTAGTTTGGAAGTCTAAGAACACGCAAAACAATCCTCAGCTGTACCCATTATTAAAAAGGGTAATTATGGTCATCCAAAGAAAATTACTCTTAAAATCTGCTTAATGAAGGGAAATTTTTCATGGCATGGAACAGGGACAGAGGTTTCTTGCAATGCATTCTTCAATTTATAGCGTGCTCTTAATTAATTGCAACATCATCCACAGGATCTACATTTTAAAAGGCAAATGTACAGGTAAGGGTATCAGAAAACGGAAATGGAACACAAAACATAGCAAATATAAATGTGATGAATTACATATTAGTAGAATTGTAGTGAGATGGATAGATGAGTAATGACATTTTGCCCCCTCATTTTGTGGCTGAAGCATCAAAATACTACAGCCATCTGTTATGCTTGCAGATACCCTCAACTCTCACTGCTAAAAAAGATAGTGTTCAGCTGCAGCTGTGAAGACTATGCAAGGGAAGTTGACCGTTTGCAAAAAATAACTTCAAGAGAGTTGGCCTGGACCATAGGAAGTCATTTGTTCCTCATCCCAGATGACATTTTCCAGTTACTTTACAAATTGCAGAAGCACGATAAGACTTCTGCAGAGCAGTGACTAATGTAAAAACAAATATAATTCTACTATGACAAGGAAGGTGTTCACAAACTGCAGGAAGCAGTTTAAAATAAATTGATGTAGGTTTTGAATTGTCCACAAGTTGGGTTTAGCTTCCTTCCATTTACCTTTTACTGCATTAACATTTCTTTTGTGGTGGCTGCTGCTGGGAACCTATTGTAAGTTTGGGCAATTAGGATTTTTGTTCCATCTGTCCCTCCCCTCAGTCAATACTGTAGCATCAAAAGAGGCCAATTCAGTGTAGGCTGGCTCCGCTCTAAAGCCAGCTAAAAGAGATGTTAGAATTCACTACTGCTCTGGGTGGAAAGGATGCGGGAGGAGGGGGGAATGGAAAGCTATAATCATAAAAATGCTGTTTCAGGCTTGTTGAGTTCTTAAAATAATCTGACTTAAACCTCCTACACAATGCACACAAGTCAGAGCATGGTAATATACTTCAATGTAGGTTGCCTTTCTCTCCCTAAATCCAAACTAAAATAGATGTTAGAAATCATTACTGCACTATGTCAAATACAGACTAGGACTGTAATCAGAGGGTTGAGGCTTCAGGTTTCAACGGTTCTTAAAATAATCAGCCTTAAACCTTCTGCAGGAATCAAAGCCTGGTCATTTATATTTCTGTAAGGCTGAGGATTCCATCACCTCAGGCTTCTCCCTGATAAAAAAGCAGCTTGCCTTTTTTTTTAATTTTTTTCCCCACTGAAATAACTTGTGCATGGCAGATATTGGCAGGTAGAAAGACAGTGGAAACTAGGTACTTCATTTTTGTCAGAAGGTTAACTCCATGTGGAGTCAGGGTACGACCTCAGAACAAAACCCAAGTGCCTTGTCTTCACTGTGTTTTTACCTGAGCACAGCAGATGTATATTAGCTACCTGAACTCAAAACTGCTTTTCCCAGTGAAGACAATCCTTATATCCCACTACGGAGCACTGTGTTAAAGCAGGCAGCTTTGCTGCTTACTCAAACCACAAATTCCTAGTCTCTGATTTTCATGTCTGCAATCCATGGGTTAGCTGTTCAAATACAAACCAAAACAAAATAAGGAGAATGCATGTGATTGGGAGTTTGCTCTTCCTCCACTCGCCCAAGAGCTCCTTCTGTGCAACCAATTAGTTCTTCCTTTCTCTAATCCCACCCTGCTTCTGCCTCTTTATTTAATACAGGTTTTCTGTGGGTGCAGATTAACCACAGCCTTATTTTCGAGTATAAGTACTTCTAACAGGGCACAAGTTATCTGTGATTCAGGCTATAGACATGAAAATAAGGTAATCTTCCTATTCTTTTGCAAATGTCCAGGAAAGAATATGTTTAACATTGTGTAATAACATCCGGACCAGGAGGGGGTGTAGGTGGGAAGGGTGGGAAGGGGCAGGGATGATCTTGCCACACCGATGCAGTCATTAAAACTGAATACAGCCCATGAAGAAAAAATGGGCACAAATAACCACACTCATAGGGCTATTTGCCTGCTCTCATTTTTGTCACCATACAGTAAGCCAACTGTGCCCTTGGGATTTATAAGCATTGTAAAATATGGTATGCTGGTTTTCGTTCGTCCTTCCTTTCTGAGAGTCATAGACCTACATCACGATTTTTAAAAAAGGGTAAATCTCAGGAGTCACTGATTGCAGAGAAAACTTTGGAAATGTGGGAACCCCACAGTTCAGAGCCAGAATACTCTTAGCATTATTATTACACGTGCTAAAATCTTGTGAGTTTTAATGTTTCAGGTGCAAATTCATTGAAACCTCATTCACGGAGGAAATTAGAGACTTAAGTGCTCCAGCAGGCACAACACCAAAGCAAGGCAACTGAGTGGGGTTACAGCATCAGGTAGGATTAATGCTCAGTGCCACACACAGCTAACACAGCTCCAAGCAGACCTGCTTCTCAGCCATGCTCAGTTTGCCATGGGGCAGGTCTGGCCCACCTGCTGCAATTTTTCCACAGTCAAACACCAATCCTGAAGGCAAGGCAAATCCTGAAGACCAGCCTACCGAGAGGTGGAAATGTCCCGGACAGCCCCACTGCCTCCTGCAGTAAGAAGGGACTTGGAAAAAATTCACATCCACAACTCTTTTGCCCTTAGCAAAGCCACCGACTTGGGACTAATATGGCTGCTCACTTTTTATGGGACTGAAATTGGTGGCTCCCAGGAAGTCATTGAAATTGGAGAAGTGACCACAGTAGCAGTGGGAGAGGCTCCAGAAGAAGTATTTGCCAACACCTAAAAGAGCTGCAGGTTTTCCCCCAGCTTCTCGTGCTTTTTCAACAAAAGGCCAGTGTAGCTGGATGGAGGTGGTACAAAGCCTTGCAATGGTCACAGGGTCATGAGGAAAAGAGCTTGTGGTTTACCCCAACCAGAGCAGGAAATCAGTAGCACCAAACCCAGGGTTAGGTATAAAATACATGAAACCAAAACTTCAGCTTTGGACCAAGTATCAGAAGAGGCCTGTCTCATGACAAGAGTGGTCACTGGATAAAGGGAAAAGATGGTCCTGAGCCAGTTTGCACTGGTATCATGTCCTGGATCAAGACATGGTGCTGTCTGTTTGAAAGGAAAAAGAAGCAAGCTTCTAAAGAGTTAATCCTAAACAAAAGGTTTCAAGTGCTAGGGAAAAGTGGCCACTGGTTTCCCAAGTGATTTAAAGTACTTTAGGATATCTATGCCACATAAATCTTGCATGTATACCCACCACGTACTTTAGAAATAATTCCTTACAAAAAGATGTTAGGCTTGTCTCAGTAACATAAAATGTTTTAAGCTTTTCAAAACCTGAAGTTTTTCTGTATGAGAGAAACATGGAAAAGGATTGTGCAGTTAAGTAGCATCCAGCCACAAAAACCAAATAGGTCTGCACCAAATGAATCGTGCTATAAACCTTGGAATTTTACAAGCAAGTTTTATATTAATTCTTTAGAAACCCTTTGTGCTTATGGTTTCAGACAGAATATAAAAGTACCATATAAATATCAGCACAATATAGTAGGCAGCTGTTAGGTACTTTAACCATTCTCAATCAATTATAATAAACAGAGCAAGCACACTGAATCACATCAGAGCACCATGCACTAACCCTCCACCTCTGACTTCTCCTTCCTGCCATGTAAAATTAATCTTGCAATAAATTACTTGTTAAATGACAGAATCTGGAATGTTCTGGAAGTTTTTTGGTAGGCTGGGATGGATAGAGAGCCTAAAACCATCTTTTGAATGACAAACAACATTAATGGCAGTAAGAGCCTCTCTTTTTTTTCTTTTTTTTTTTTTTTTTTAAACCAGCTGCAAAAGAGCAGCAGAATAGCCCCAACTATTCCATTCAAAGCAGAAGGGAACCCAAAATGTTGGCCCTACAGAAACACTGGGAAGCAGTACAAGCATGCCTAGCAGATGAGATTTGCTTAGCTGGCTTAAAATAGACAGAACATAAAGAAATGCAGCTCTCAGGAGACTTGGGAGACAGAATGGGGTGGCAGCAAAGCCTTCCCTTATGGCAGGGAACGAGGCACAGCCTTTTGGAGTAGGCAGCACATAAGGAAGGAAAGGTAGGAAGATAACCACATGACTTGTCAAAAGGAAAGTCACTTCTGGAACTGATGAACAGGCAAACAGCTTCTCAGGTGCAGACACCAACTGTCTCCTTTGCTTTTTGTTTACACACCTTTATCTACTTGGATGTGCTGCTTGCTTCAGATGGACATGAAGCTGAGCATGTGGAAAACTCACACTCAAGAAGAACGTGAACCTCTTTTGTGTGTTTGCTAAACTGCTTTTATCCAAATATGCAGTGCTATTCCAACACCCACAAAATCATCTAAATTATGCAAGGCCACAGGCAATTCTCACCACGACTGCTCTCTCTTGCACGCTGGATCTGGCTGTAGACAAGGATGCTGATTGGTGGGGTCTAGGTCTGGACCACTCCTGGGTCAGGCACATTGTGAATCCCACAGGCCTTGCCGAAATTATACTTTTATTTACAGTATGCTGTGATATATGAAGTAGGAAGGACAAAGTCTGCTGTGTTTATTTACTCTTTCTGCCCACACACAAACACACTTACAGCTGGTACTTTTTTGGCACTTAAGTAGTCACATGTGTCCTAAAATTATATTCATGTAAATTTAAATACTGCCAGCCAGAGCTATTCTTAACAATTGACATTATTTTCTATGTAATAACTAATAGTTTTGAAACTGTCCTAAAAATGAGAATTTTTCAAACTTTGCTTTCATGCTTCAAAACGATTAAAAAAAAAAATCTTGGAGCTCAGCCTGAGGAGCAACTTACGGATATATTAGAACAATGTCAGATTAACCGATGGCAAAGTGACAACAAAGACTATTTTTTTAATTGCACTTCATATTAATACTGCCATTTAATATTATCTGAATCATCAAAAAAGTGTATTCAAAGTCTTGGAAGTATTTTTACTTTCTGCAATAAGACTTCCAGACACAGAAGCGATAACTGAATGTAGATATCATCCTGTGCACTAGACTACCTTAGACCTGGAAACAAGAAAATCGAAAGAAAACATTTTCCTGTAGCTTTCCACTCAGGCTGCCTTTTCTTTAGCACTAGAGTTTGGTTCCTTGCAAGAGGGTGCTCCAGCAGAAGAGGAACCAGTAATGCACTGATATTTAAAGACCTAAAAACTTGACCTTCCGATGATCCAATTCACCATTTAGAAACCAAGAACAATACAGAACATAAAGGAGGGTAACACAGGCACTGATGATCAGAGCCCTTTGGGGCCCAGGCAGTACAGTGACTGCTGAGCCCTGTATTTCCGTTTCAGTGTGACAGGGTCAGAACACGGTACTGTTTCCTAAAACACAAAATATGAGACAGCATTAAAAATTGTACGGGACAAAATAATCCTCCTGGAGTGCCTTCTCTAGTTTGTCAGCAATTCTGCCCCCTCTCACAGCAATAAAACACAGTCTGCAAGGCTCCAAACATTTGTATTGAAGAATTATTTCTCACACGGTGAATCATGATGTCAGCTTGGGACAAGCAGGCCATCCCAACAAATTTTACCGCTAAACACCACAGGCTTGCGTTCAGCACTTGAATTCAAGTCAAGATGTATGTTAAAGAAGCCAAGATCTGTGATATGGCTCTCCCTTTATATCTATTTACCCGTCCTCTGAAATTCTCATATGTACCTGAGTCACATCACGCTCAGGGACAGAGTTTATGGAATGTAGAAAATTAACAGCAGTGGATTGACGGGGAACTTGACCCTTTCCCCCACAGCATCCTCCCAGAAGCTAGCAATATAGACGTCCCTTCCCCACAGGCATTTTTCTCACAACACAGCAAATACAATCAACATAAAACCTCATTTCATAAGGTAGCTGTAAAAGGAGAGCTACAATGGAAAGCCTTAAATGACCTGTGGTACAATTTCATTAGCATCTGAGTCATAATATAAAGCAACAATATATTTCCAAACTACAGTGTTTTAATAAAGTTATAAAGTTAAAAAGAGAAATAAAAATCCGAGCTTTTATGAAAACCCCAAAAGGCAATGAAACACTCAAAACAGTGACAAATCTTTCTAGAAGAAAGTAAATCCTCATCCAGAACAGTTTGCAGTTGAATTCTGGTAATACATATGTTTTACAACATGCCAATATCTACATCTCTGGTGCTTCCCATTTTTCTGCTATTTTGCAGCAGAAGAATACCTACAACCCAAAATATGCCACAACACACACATCCAGCCTGTCACTTATATTTTGAAGACAACACGACACAGAAAGATTCCTCAGAGAATTTAAAACAGGGAGAAACAGAATCAGTGGTCTCTAGTTTCCAGTTGCAAATAAAATTTTCTGGGAAAATTTACTTTAAAGCAGCTTTAAATGAAAATCTATATAATTAAGGGAAAGACCATTGCTTCAAACAGATTGACTGTCTTCAACAAATTTCTCTCTTTCTAGCTACTCAGATATGCTATATTTCCTAATTATCACCTTTTAAGGGCCATCTGGGCCCCATTCCTCACCATCAGGGGGCAATTCCATTTGCATTGTTCATAGGCTTAGTCATGATCAAGTAGTCTGGTGGTAAAGTTCATTAGAAATTAGAAGAAAAGCATTAAACCTCACACAGTAAACTAAGTAGCTGATACCTACATACCCACAGGAGAGATAAGCATTTAATGCATATTCTCACACGACTTAACAAGTCTTCAATGAGCATTTTTTTTCCAAACTGCTTAAAGAATCATTTAGACTGCTCCCTGACCAAGTATGTATTGAAAATTCAATTCAGTCTCTATATACTTCAAAATACTTCTCAGCTGAAGAGAAATGAATGATAAAATAATAGTCTATTAAATAAAATCATAATCTATTTACATCTGTAAGCCTGAAAAGTCTAACAAAGCTAATGTAATGATACTATTATTTCTTCTGTTTTTTAGATGCTTGCTATGTATTGCAAATCAAAGACAAGATTTTTCTAGTAATTGAATTAAACATGAAAATACAGATGCACACTCATACACTGTGTTGCTATAAAATTACAGAAACATCAGTTTGTATTAACCATATGAGAAGAGTTACTTTGTATTGTCATGTAGTATGAAATGTCAATATGCATTTCCCAACAGGTCAGTATAAACATGCATGGGGTGGCAGAGGAGGAAAACTGAGCAAGTCCTTGGCCTTGTGCTTGGTTCCTACAGTATAGGGCAGTATTTCATCATTACGGTCTTTTCAAAAGGTCTGAAAATGGTATTTTAAAAAACCCTCAAGAAAGCTCAGAAACTCTGTTTCACATAAATGATGGACCTGCTGAAGTCAACACTATGACTGTTGAACGCAGAGTCCTGTTTCAAAACAGAAGTGCTGCAAAACCCCTCTTTGACACAGATTTTTTGTCTCTGCAGTTTGTGCTTTGGGTCATTTTATATCCCGTAGCCTTTAGCTTCTGGGAGCTCTATGCCCATATTAGAGATGAATTACCACTACTTTTCTGTGAAAAACCACTAGGGGAGACACTAGGGGAGATCTCAGTAAACTGCACTGAGACTCACACAATGAAAATTTGTGAATGAAGGACATATGGACACTACCTGCTATCTTTCCATGTCACTTAATTCTGGAAATTCTTCAGTCAGCTTGAGAAAAGCTGAAATGATGGTGTTAATGACAAAACACTCGATTGTATAAAACGTGATATGCTATAACTTGAACACTATAAATACACTTTCCCATCTGCATAAAAATTGCAGTATTATTGAGGCAACGTGATGCATTATGCATATTTTACTATTTTGGGGTGAAAATGCAAATGTCGGCATATTATTGGCTATATCAAGAAGCTGTAGTCAGGTATTAATGCTACATCTGTCTTTTGAGTATTGTAGGCTGTTGTCATGTCGGTCAGAGATGAACTCAGGCCCCAGGATTCTGGGGGGCCATTCTCCAAGGATCCATTCTCCAAGGATCTCATATGAAAGTCTGATTTTTCAGTGCTTCCTATGAAACAGATAAGCTAGCTTTTAGTTTATTTCCTCAACAACCTTTTGTGACAATAGACCTCATCAGGTATTCCATTCATCTCTTGAAACTTGGAGGACTCCTCTCAGAAGCAACATCTGTGAGCTAACACTGCACCAAGGAGCACATCCCAGCCAGCAGCACTGGTAGACAGCTCTGCTCCTTGACCAGGAGGGCATGGCAGGCCCAGGTAGGGATGTAATTAGAACGCTGTCCAGATGGTTACTGAACATTGCTGTGAAATGCAAGATTTGGAAGTTTTAAATCCTCCTTTCTGATTTTAGGAAAGATGTATAGAACAGCTGACTTCTTGCCTTCTAATGGTGTAAACTAAGCTTCATCGGCACTTAACAACTTGACTGTGTTGTGACCTTTTAGGGGGTGTTTTGATTTTGGACACTAGAAAGCAAAGGAGATGTACTGGTTCCAGGTACTTCAGACTAGACAAAGGTCAGCATGGACAAAGCCCATGTCCAATGGGATGAATGGAGCTCTGACTGCCAGCTCTTCTTGACAGTTGCTCTTCTTGTAAAATAGTGGACAAAGAAAAGATAACCTCAGCAGAAATATCTGGAATTGCCTTTTGCTTACAGATTGTGATACTCTCATTTCTCAGCCATTATTAATGCTCTAGCGTATTATCAATTATTTCTAAATGGCCCTTGGTGTAGGACAACCCTATGGATTTCTGAATGTAGCTCCAGATGAAAAAAAAACAACATGGCATGGAGCAATTGGATTTTATAATTTGGAATCAAGCCATGTACTTGCAAATCAAGCAGAGCTAAAAGGTAATTAATGAGAATAACCAACACCTCTGATTTCATGGGTTGCCTTTCCTAGGAAAAAAGGTAGGATAGATTAACATGGTTAATGCAAAATAATATATACAGGTTTTATACAGGGTGAAACTTATTGCAGGGGGGTCTGGAATATAATCAGAAGCTCATATAAAATACCACATAAGGAAATCTTTGACAAACAAAACTAAAAATCTTAGTGCATGAACTGAAAGTAAAGCCACATTACTGGAAACTGGTGACAATGATTAAAATGTGGTGACAGATTTCCTTGAGACCTATCCAGCACAAATCCTCAGGACAACCGCTAAATGCTGGAATTTCCAGTTGAAAGTCTTGAAAATGGCTGTAATTTCCATAGAAAGTCTTGTCTTCCTAGTCCGTAGGTGAAACAACATGAAATAGAAAACACTTTGCCTTCTTAGAGGTTCCCACCACCCTGATGGTTTGGGGGAAAAAAAACAAACAACACTAACCTCCCCCCCACAATGCTCTGCCTTTGCTGAGGTTCAAAGATTGAATGAATGCGTATTCTGCAGAAATATTCAACAAATGTAGAATATTTCAGAGAGAAACTGTATTAATCAGATCAGGCTTCTCTTCTGGATGGTTGCTTTGCCTGTCAGTACCTCTGGGAAGCACTGGTTCATCTTTCTCCTTGGACAGGAGCATGGCTGAGCTGAGCAGTCCCCATCACCCACCAGCACCATTGGTTACCAAGAGCTGGTTTTGGCTCTGGGCTGAGAGTATGCAAAATATTTTCAGGCACCTCAAACAAATGCTTACAGTATGGCCAATCTGCAGGTGATGAGCTAGAGTTTGCAAAACAGATTTTTACCATTTTACGTTAAAAATATAGGTAATTTGCCAACTTTTCCCAACAGCTGCGCCTTTTACTATATTAGCCTGCACCTGCTTTTGAATATATTTTTATTATTTTCACTGAACAGTAAAACTTCAGTAAAAATGCAAGCCTTGAGTGAACTTATAAAGCCAGCAAATGTAGTAAAATGTCACTGCCATGTTACAGAATTGCTTTACTACTTAACACTGCACAAGGAGTGTGTTTTCATAGTTGTGTTGAGTTTTAGCTACCTGGCTCCTACTGACTTTAATGGGAATCACACAGCTAAAACTCCATGCACCACTTTGTTACTTCAAAGTAATTTTTCAGTCCCCTGGAGAAGGTCATAGAAATATTAAAAACTAAAGCATTCTCCAAGGATCTCAGATTAAAGACTTGCATCGGACTTCATAAAAGTGATTGGTCAAATATATAATATACTCTTAATGTTCTAGCTCTTGGTTTGTTTTCTTTAGAAAGCACCTTTGTGATGCTTTTCACAAAAGCCAATAGAAAGTGTAAAGAACAGCTCAGCAAGGCATAACACAAAGACATACAGAAGAGCTACTTGATACATTATTACAGTGATAAGGAATTACTTATGTTTTTGAATATTATATTGGGGCAAATTCAGGGCAATTCTTAATTAAGATATTGTTACAACTCTATATGGTTAGATTGCAAGCGATACTGTAACACAAATATTTCTATTCCCTTTGACATGTTCCCCATCCTTTTTTGTCCCCATAATTTACAACGTGGCTATAAAATTCCCTTTCCATATGTCCCTCCTAAAGCAGGTTGACATAACTGCTCTTTCAGGCCTCAGCATGCACCTGCCCTCCTCTGTCGTTGGTTTCTGGACATGCACAACCTTCTTTCTGCTTAGAGCTTTGACATCCTCTCAACTCCATTAGACTTGCCACACGAAGGCAAACTGCATCTACACCATCAGCTGCACAGATAGACAGTGAGTAAAAGCATCAGGAAAGATGAATTCAGGAAACTTGTATTAAATTTATCTCCAGGTTATTGATGGCACAAGCAGCAACCAAGGTCATAAACTAATTGTGTCTCTGGTCGTGTTACCAAAAAATGGTACTTTTATACAAAAAATAGTAATATGATAACCTAAATTAAAATAAAAGTAGTTAACAGAATGTAAACAGCTTAGTCACAGAATCACAGAATCATTTAGGTTGGAAAAGACATCTGAGATTATCAAGTCCAACCATTGACTGATCATCACCTTGTAGACTAGACCATGGCACTAAGAGCAGTTTTCACTCATTTCTTGAACACCTCCAGGAATGGTGACTTCACCACCTCCATGGGCAGTCCATTCCAATGTTTAACACCCCTTTCTGTGAAGAAATTCCTCCTGATGTTCAACCTGAACCTCCCCTGGCACACTTGAGGCCACTTCCTCTTGTGTGGTCTCCTGCTGCCTGAGAGAAGAGGCCGACCCCCACCTGGCTACA
>VZRR01004515.1:207246-259713 GCA_013398015.1 Oreocharis arfaki | reverse complement strand
GCACAAGCAGCAACCAAGGTCATAAACTAATTGTGTCTCTGGTCGTGTTACCAAAAAATGGTACTTTTATACAAAAAATAGTAATATGATAACCTAAATTAAAATAAAAGTAGTTAACAGAATGTAAACAGCTTAGTCACAGAATCACAGAATCATTTAGGTTGGAAAAGACATCTGAGATTATCAAGTCCAACCATTGACTGATCATCACCTTGTAGACTAGACCATGGCACTAAGAGCAGTTTTCACTCATTTCTTGAACACCTCCAGGAATGGTGACTTCACCACCTCCATGGGCAGTCCATTCCAATGTTTAACACCCCTTTCTGTGAAGAAATTCCTCCTGATGTTCAACCTGAACCTCCCCTGGCACACTTGAGGCCACTTCCTCTTGTGTGGTCTCCTGCTGCCTGAGAGAAGAGGCCGACCCCCACCTGGCTACATTTTCCTTCCAGGCAGTTGCAGAGGCTCCCCTGAGCCTCCTTTTCTCCAGACTAAACAAGCCCAGCTCCCCCATATGCTCCTCATAGGACTTACTCTCTAGTCCCTAGTCTTCCCTAGGTCTTTTCTTCAGACTAAACTCTACATCTTGTTTAAATTTTAAAGCTGCAAAAGCAAAACCAGAAACAAATAGAATAAAATCAAATGCACAACCCCCCATAAAGAACATTTTAAGCATGTAGCAAGTGCCTTCCATACAGTGATGAAATACCTTCAGCCTTCCACCCAGAAGCAAACTGAGAAGCTCACTAGCCACACGAGTTCTCCCAAAATACTATATACTGCATAAAAGCATAGCCAAGGCACATGGAATAAACCCATATTTATTACCAGACAATGCCAGCTATAATCTTAAAAATGTGAATCAGGATAAATATAAGCATGTGTAAATACACGGACAAACTTTGAAGTGCACAGGCATGCCCCCTCACACCTCCAAACTATCACATACATACATTTAAGGAGAAGCAGCATATACATACACGCAATAGATTTCTGTAAAACTGGAATTTTTGTTTGTGTTTCCATCATCCCTACATACAGTTGTCAAGTCACAGACCAATTAAGCTGAAATAACCTCCTGCTAAAGTCTTGAACACAAACCAAAGCACTAGGATGATACAAAGCAAGTGTTACCGTCTTAGCGAATTCACATGAAAAATGACTGTGGCAATATCATCACACTATAGGTATCCTAAAACAAAACAGGTCATGTTTTGCTTTTTTTTGTCACAGGAAAGGCAAATTGATGCATAATTAACAATTGGCCGATGTAAATTCTTTTACATCTTTTAATTAGTGTTAATTAGATTAGAAGTAAATTTTCTTTTATCTCACCATTCTAATGCGAACTAATCTTCTCAGCAGCATGTCAAAGTTTCCCTTTTAATTAAACTTTTCAGCTGAGAACTTTGGCAGCACTCAGGCAGCAAAAGATATAATTTAAGGCACGAGAATTGTGCTGGGTTTTATGAATGGAACATCAAAAATTTAAAGCAATGATTAAAAAGGCTCAGCAAAATTTCAGAAATCTGAATTTTGTGGAGGCAACAGTGAGCTTTAAAGCCACTCCAAGAATGCATGAGGAGCACTCTCCAGCCACCCCTTCCACATTCAAATCCATCCTTTTATAAAGGAAAACTAGCCCAAATGTAAAACATCTTCTGTGAATTAACTTCCCCGTTTCATACTGCTTCCCCCAAAATATTGCAGCTCCTCTAAAATTGTTAACGTGCAGAATAAACCACAAAATACATTTAATATCTTTTATGGGAAGTTGACCCGAAATAAAATTTTATGTAGTTAAGGACTTTTGATAGTTCTTCATCCAACTTTTTTCTCTCTATGGGGCAATGGTGATTGAAACCTAATGTCTGCTGCACAAAAAGGCCATAAAATGTTTTACACAGAAGTAAAACAGTAGCCATTAAGTTTTGCTATGATGTTTGAGTAGATATGCAGCATGAAAACATGATAAAAGAGCCATAAACTGATTGTGATCAAATGCAATTACAATGACTTCTCTCCAATGAATGACATGTACTAACTGCACTTACAGTTCCTTGCAAAATTACTTTGGGCAAAGGACCAAGAAAACACTATATCCTTTTTACGAACGGCAGCTTGCCAGGGAAATTGCAAACACACAAGCTTTAATATCTATGGCCAAAAAGCACTTGGGAACTCATTAGCAAAAGGTTTAAAAGACTCACTTGTGAAAGACAGCTTTTTTTTGCAATCAGAGCAGCATCCTGGAGAGTCCAGCATTTGGGGTGTTGGGCAGAAGTGCTCCCAGAAAAAGGAGAGAGGAGCCCTAGGCAGGGTGGGTACCCTTTTTCCTCACCACGTTTTGTTCCCGACAGAAGTATGCTCCAGAAAAAAGCAAATTGTTTTGCAGTTTTTCCCATTAAAGTTTTATATCGTGCCCTGACAGAGGACTGGTGAAAATGGCACCATAGCCTAACACAGATTTTGCTAGGAATATTGTCCTTCAACATTGAATACCTAAGATAGGAGCTGACAGATTTGAAATAAGATTAATCTGATGACTCTTTACTGTGAGACTGGTGAGGCACTGGCACAGGTTGCCCAGAGAAGCTATGGATGCCCCATCCCTGGAAGTGTTCAGGGCCTGGTCTAGGAGATGGTGTCCCTGCCCTTGGCAGAGGGATTGGAACTATATAGAATTAAGGTTCCTTCCAACACAAACCATTCTGTGATTCGATGAGTCTGTGAAGTGTGGGGTTTTTTTTAGGTGAATAGGAACCAAGATCTTGGGAGTTTCGTCCCTTTTATTGTGTTTCGAGATTTTGATTAGTAACCTGGTTTAACCTTTACTTCTCCAAAGGACTTCTATATTTTGAGCTGTCAGATCAAACCCCTGGATTTGCTGGCAGGTACACACCAAGGAGGAGACACACTCAGGCACTTGAAGTGTCAGAAGGTGGTGAGCAATGCCAGGTCACTCTTTGGCTAACAAGATTTAAGGAAGATGGTGTAGAGATTTTCCAAGTTATCTCTGTGTCAAAACCAAACATGCAATATTAATGTGTCAACAGGAGTAATTTCCTTCAGAGTGAAATTGCCCCAAAGTATTTTGAAAAATGCACACCTGGAAGCACTTCTTCTACAGTATCATGATTTTCTATATCTACTTGGAAATAAAGGGAATGGAAATCAGGACTTTCCCATGGAACTTAAGGCATTTTTCTTTATACAGAAAGGACAAAATAGAGTTGGAGATAGAGATGTAAATTTGCCTATTAAACAAAAGAGAGCAAAAAAATTCACAAAACGTTCACTTCCATTGCCTAAGAAACAATTACTACATTTTAGAGGCACCTAGAATGTGCAGAAGTGATTGCTGATGCTTAGTACAGGCACTTAATGGGTTACTGAAACTTAGGAACCCAGGAGCAACCTGGGAAGAGAACTGAACCTCCTTAGTGAAGGGTAAGTTCCCACCACACCACTGGGATTTGCTTAATGGAAAGTTAAGATTTAATTAATTTGATTTTATTTCATTTCATTGATGGTATTAATAGCTTAGAGTGTTGCTATGAAGTTGAATTATTTATGAAAATAAAAAACAGAAAAAGAATTAATACTAACCAAGATAGTTCTAACTTAATACTAATAGTGCAGAGCAGGTTTTTTTATAGTGGGGTTAGGTTAAGGGCTTATCAGTCCATTTTATATAAACTTTAGGTTTATAACGTACATTAAAATTTAACCAAACATTTCAATGCTATAGAAGGTGTCATTGTAAGCACCTCTCAGTGCACTGCAGAGTACAAACCAGAAAGGACAGAAAAAAAACCTTTCTAACCTTCAGCCTGTCTGAAAAATGTCACGCTAGATACCCGTGTCACCAGTAGGAGAACGAGGAAACACACAGTACCTGGAACTCCTTGCCCAGAAAGCCAATAAATCTCTCCTCCTAAAAACCAGAGCATGCTCAGCCTTCTCCCGCCTTATTAAATTATAAACCACAAAAAAACCCCAAACCAAAGCATTGCTGTGACTTCATATAATTATTGTAAGACCTCCTAGACTGTGTTAGAAGATGGCAGGAAAATTTGGACGTGAAAGAGGTGAAGTTCACTGCTCCAGAAGCAATGCTATGATGCAGCACTGGGCTTCAATGGTGAGGAACCTCCTTCCTCCAATGAGCTTTCTTTTTTTAATCCTATACATTAGCTTTTTAATATTAATTATCAATTTTGCAACAGTGACACCAGTCAGTAATTACTAATGGTAACTAAATTCAACTGAAATGTAACAAGGGAAATGTCTATTCCAAGATGTAGTGCTTGTGGAACAAAAGCCTTCTATAGCAGCACATTAAGTAACAGAAGCGACAGTACATTTCAAAATGGGAACACTCAGACTGATTACACTCTCACTCTCCTTTTAAAGTGTATTAATATGGTGAGGAATACTTCCACCTCTAGGTTTTTCAGAAGAGCCTAAATTCGTCACTGCTAAACTTCTACTCCTCAGATAAGTTCAAATTTCTCTTGAGCATGAAGTGCCCTCAGCAGTGGTGTGCACAATGGGCAAGACACGAAACAGCAGCGCTAAGGTTTAGACTGTGCAAATATAAAGCCTGTATGAAGGAGGGACACAGACTGACTCTGACCAGTGTCCCCCAGCATGGAGAGAGTTAGACATTTGCTTTGCTGGTGTTTAACATAGCACGAGTACTACAATTCCTTCACTAAAGAGACAGAAGTCCTAGAGACCCTCGTTGACTTGAGGCTGGAGGAAGCTCCCACTTCTCTGGGTTTTCTGAAACTGCACTTCCACCTGCACCAAACCCACACAAACAAATAAACAATAGGCAGTAACATCCAAGAGTAACCTTCTGGTTGCCTAATGGTGCTCGGTCAAAGGGCACAGGTTCAAGGATTTTGACAGGTTATATTGATGTCTGCTGTATAGCTAGAGCTGCATGGATCATGCAGCATAAGCACTTTCCTCATTTCCAAAATTGAAGAATTGATGGCAGCCTGCTGCAAACATGAAAATTACTTCAAAGTGTTGGACTTGCAAATAATATTTAAATTCCTCCAGAAGAATAACCACTTTAAAAAAAAACCCCAAACAAAACCCTCTGGAGCAAGGTCTGCTTCTTGACAAAAACTCTTCAGCTTTCTCTTGCTAAATACCTGGCCATTATAATCTTGGCCATGCCTCTAGTGTCTGGAATTAAAACCCTGAAATATGAATGTTGATATTTGTCAGGCAACAAAAAATTCCCTTTTGATGGGAAATAGAAGATCTGGTGAGACTGAAACTTACATGCAATAGTGAAAATTCCCCACAGAAGCTGTAAAATGCCCACGTGCACAAAAATTCTGTTTTACTTACAGAAACTTTTTGCTAAGCTGCTGCCACAGGAGGACGATACAAGGAGCATCGTGCTGCTACCTCCAACATAAAGTGTCTGCTGGTGAGTCTCTCGCCACCCACTCAACCCTCACCAAACTACCTACTCCAAAACAAAATGATCTTTGGCACACACGAGCAAATTGCTGCAGCACAGACATATCTGGACAGTAATTAATCACTTCGAATGCTCAATGTGTTTGGATATAAAATCAAGAAAGTCAGGTTGTTAAAAAATGACAGATTTAAGCACCATCTGGGCTCTGTGGCCACAGTGGCGCGAATTCCAAAGGAAGGCTTAACAGTGCATGATCCGAGAATCCCATCTGTCTCAGCTGAAATGAAACAAATAAATAAATAAACCAGCAGCCTCATTTACAAGGTTTTCTCAAGTTCCCAATCTAAAAATCATCTTGCAATAGGAAAGAATATAGAGTTGAAAGTATTACATCTTCAAAACGCATCTCGTACCTTTTACATATATCATTAAAGTATTACACCTCAATGGAAAAATCTCTAGAGAAGTACACTTATATAGATCACACATTTTGAGACAGCATTTCCTACTATGAGTATGTTTTCATAGAAACATAGCGATAGTAAAGAATAGATGTGATATGACTCTTCTATTGATTTGGGAAAGGCAAAGCGCCTTTCTGGCACCCACAACCTCACTGCTTTCCCAAGCCATGGCTCACCTGCACCTGCCCCATGGCAGATCTGCCTGTGGATGAAATGCAGCCTCCTCAGTTGCACCTCCCTTTGGCCACCTTGCTACAACGGCAGAAGTCACACAAACCAAAAAAGTCACCTGCAACTAGTTAACCTGCAGGACGTCTTCAGTAAAACTTGCCTGGCATGGGAAAGGTAAATAAACTAATCATCCAGGGGAGATGAACACAGAATATGAACAAAACTATTTCCCTCAGAAAAGCTTAGCCAGATGGATATTAAGGATAGAGATGAGGAATACTCTGGTGAAGTTCCTGGGAGTCTGGTCCAAGTGCCTCCCTCCACCCGGCTGAGCACCAGGGCAGGTCACCAAATGGACAATGTCTGGTTCTTTGTGCCCCAGTGCTCAGGACGGACACTCTCTCTGTGTCAAGGTGCCTCTTTTGCTTTGCAGGAAAGATGGGACTTTCCATCCTTGACAGTTTCTGCCCTTGGCATGTACCCTGACCCCCACACTGGTCCAACCTGTATGGAGCTCACCCAAAGAAAGAGAACCCCCAAAACTGGCACTCATCAAAGCCACACCCTCTCCTCCTCCCCCAAAGCCACATGCTTGCTTTTCCTACTGATAAGGGCAAAGGAAAGATTTCTGTGGGCATCTGTGGGTTGTTTCTGAGGTCTTAGGGAAGGGGCTTCTCCAACGGGTTTGACTCTGCCTCATCTTCTTCACCAGCCAACAAGCGACCACCACTTCTCTTGCATAGCCACTTTTCACTAAAACTGAGCCCTTCTTCCCATCCTGCCTACCTCTAACAGCTGGAAGAGGCTCCTCAGACATATCAGCATGAAGTAAGACCAAGAAGTACTAGTTAGTAGTTTTAGACTTCAATAAAACATAGCATCATACTGTATAATATTTTAGCTTCTTTCAAATACAGACATTTGTATAAAGGCTAAATCCTGGAAAGATTTTTTTCGGTATCTTGATTTTACCTTCAGTAGATCTCTTTGCATCTGTAATATGGAATATGTGGGTACATTCTTCTGGATTGAGAATGTAGCATTTCTTTGACCCTGTTCTTATGGTGCAATTTCCAGTGTACATTTTTGTATGAGAATTATCTGGGCCCAAATGGGCAAGCAAACAGAAAATATATTCTGTCACTTCAAATTGCTTTTAAATAAGTGGCACTAAATTTACTTATTCTTTCCTTTATAAAAAATGTGTTGTGTAGTTTGTGGGGGTCTCCTTTCAGAAAACTCCTGCAAGTTCCTGTGGGCATCACTGAGGGCTCATCGAGATGACAATACAAATTATGAGCTTCCACATAGCTCCATATACAAAACTGTCACATATTAAAAGTAAACAGACTGTACTATATGCCACAAATTCTTCTATACAAATTTGCTACAAACAATAAAGAGGAGATATTAGAAGGGGGAAATGTGATTAGTCTTCTTTCTGAGGATGTCTAGCAGGAAGATGATCTCTGCATAACTAGAAGAATAAAGGCATCTGGAAAAATCACATGTGAGAGCAAGCTTCTGCACAACAAAATGAAGGCAGGGCCTGATGCTGGCAAGCAGCAGGCAGCAGCCACTGCTCCGTCGAAGCCACTCAGTGGGAAGGTCTCAGCGCCTCTGATGCTTGGGCTCTGGGGCCCGAAAAGGTGAGCCAGCAAGGGCTGTCCTGCTACTCCGTGTTCCTCCATTGCTGTCAGTCTGCTGCTAAAATAAATGGGATTTACCGCCACAACGACAAAAGCACAGTAATTGATGGGCAGGCCATGCCCCAGTGACGGGGATGGCCGAAGGCGGGCACAGCACCTGTGTGCAGAGGGTGACCGGCGGAGCTCGCCCTGGCATTCCTAAGCATCTTTCCTGGGAGCACTGCTTATCTGAGACACTTCGAGATGCCCTGTTTTTGGAAGATGACAAAAAATGCAAAGTACTAACATAATTTTTGTAATGCACCATTTCAATCAACAACAAATACTTTCTCAATAAGCACTATATATGAATTTCCTAGCAGTCAGACAAAAGACGTGTTTGTTCTCTCAGCACGTTTCAGAAAAATGAATATGCTTCCCCAAAAGGGGCATTCATTTTTTCTCTATAAGTAAACCAGCACACACTTATAAATTTTTCTTTGTTCACCAGTTTCAACAGCTCCATCAACTTTAAAATAAGATGAAAATGCGTCTTCTTTCTGTAGATTTTTGATGTAAAACCCTTGGAGTGCAAAAATAGGCTCAGAGCACTTCAGATAAGCTGAAAGAAAATATTGTATTTTATATATTCTCATATTATTATACAGCCTATTAAATTTAATATTTTCACAATACAGTAAATTAAGCCATACTATTAATAACATACATTTTATTCCTCTATAATTTAGTCTTTATCACTCTGGTTCTTTCATTATTAAGACTATATACTGGGTTTTATATGTGCAAAACTGGCACAAGTTTCCTTATTGAGAGAGTTTTTGAACTGGTTAGTTAAGAAAATAATGAATTCAATCCTCATCACTCCACACCTTCTCAAGGACACAATCTGCAGAAAGGGTAAACATTTTCATGTGTTGTGGTGGGCAAGCCACGCTTAGTGTGCACCAGAGTGGAATCAAATGGCCCACAGGCTACCGATCCATTTGCATTGCATTTGGTATCATCTCCTCCGTTTACAGAACAGCTGTGTAAACTGAAGGGCAGGGAAGGGAGGGCAGCAGGAATTTAGGCTGTGGTTTGAGGCTGAACACACACAAGAGAGGAAAGAGAGAAGTAAGGCCAGGCAGTCCCGCTGCAATTCTGACACTGGATACCAAGCATCCCTTTGCTACCCACATGCAAAGCAAAAGCAAAGCACCTTGGTCAGTGCTTTGCACATGGGGACACAGTGGGAGCTAGCACTGGGAAGCCCAAGGACAGCAGGGGAAGAGTGTAGTCCAGCTTGGCCAAATTACTTCAGAGAGGGCACAGTATGAGGGGCTGCCACAGACAAAACTACTGCTCCAGAGAGCAGCCTTTGGACACAGAGACTCCCTGCTTTGGGGCACCACAGAGGGCAGGTGCATCTCCAGCAGACAAGCTCCCTGTCCAGTGGGAGGCTGTGGGGCCAGGGAGCTGAGTGGGGTGGGACAGCCAGAGCTGGAGCAGCCTGTGGGGCTGGCCGAGGGCACATGAGGCCGGAGTACCCCAACAAAAGAGATTACATTTTCTCTTTTGGGCTTGAGAATGTTTTGCAGTCCTTGGGTGAATTGCAACCTGTCTGTGCCTTGCAGTTTTTTGACCGATGCAAGGGCTTGAAATGCATGTCTGCCTGGCAGTGCTCTGCACTTCTAGGAGGAATTGTAAATACTTGGAGATTCTTGGTGGAAAGGAGTAAAAATATAATTACCATAAAGGAAAACACATAACAGTTTTCCTTATGGGGAATGCCTCTTGCTTTACATAAATTTTCTATGCAAATTAACCCAAGGTAATTCTAGCCACATGAAAAAAATTAGATCTCATTAAATGTTCGCTTTGCACTGAATGCTGAAATCAGCTGGGTGACACTTCTGAAGAGTTCTATCGTAAAAAAGTAAAACTCAAGCGAGTAAAAGGTAAAATAAAAGTCTTTACTTAGCACTGAACCCAAATGATGGTGAAATCGAGTTAAACAACAGCATGTGTTGGTGCTAATTTCCACTCTCAGAGGCAAATTATTTCTGAAATTCCCCAAACTCTCTGGAATTACCCAGCCAATGCTGGCTGCCTCAGACCAGGCACGGCACCATTTCGGTGACGAACCTTTACAGAAGCGGCGAAGCCACTGAAGTTATATGAAGATTAATAGAAATCTGAACCGCGCTACATCTAAAATAAACAAAAGCTTTTGTAGCCGCGCTGAAAGGCCCATAAAAGTAAACTACAACCTCGGCAAAGCCTTTTAAACTGACAAAACAGGACGGCAGAGGTCAGGGAGGCAGGCGGGTCAGCAAAGCCCTGCCTGCAGGTTTGGGGGTCGCTCCGTCTCCCCGCTCGCTCGCTCGCATGGGGGCCTCGCCGGGGCCGAGGAGAAAGCCCACCGCCGCTCCTCCTCCGCCGGAGCAGGAACACTTGAACTGCCCTTCTGTCTCAACAAAACTTTAGTTTGCTGATTGGGCACAAAACAAAAGAAAGACAGCGGGACGCGATTTATAAGGGGGCAGGGTAGGCTGACATGCTATTGTACTCTAGAGGTATCCACAAGCTGTTAATTCCATTTTAACATTGTTAATAAGACTGTTAACACATCTGACTTTGTTTAGAGACTTTGAAAACATCAACAAACTAAAGAAAAAAAACAAAACAAAAAATCAAGAACCCCACCCGCACTGGAAGTAAAATACGATCTTTTCAAACAGCATCAAACATCCAAATGTGATGCTTCTGCCTGTGCAGACCTGGCAGCAAGGAGGAGAAATGGCAGGGAGGCTCAGGGACGTGCATTCACATATTCTTCATCCTCTCGCTAGACTATTTAGCTATTCACATTTTCCAGGTTAAATTTAAAGGACTCGTTTCCAACACCATTGCCGTTTTGAGAAGAGGGAATAAACCTGGACTCCCCCCTCCGCGCACACCTCCTCTCCCTCGCTCGCACTTGCACGCAGGCAAATGTGCAGATTTAATCAGTGTGGAATGTTTTAAATGAATAATTGGGTCTGACAGATTTATTGCAGTTAATTTTGCAATAGAATGGAAAAATGTTTGGATCTCAGCCTTTAAAGTATTAGGAAAACAATTAATCCATCACATAACGGAAATTCCTGTATTACACCCTCATGTCCAATTAAATAATGTCAAGTAATTTTACGTTGTAAAATGCTGAAAATTGAAGCTCAAATCATTGAGTGGGATATGTTTTAATTTTTTCAGGAACCTTGAAACAAAAATCACATCAAATTAAAATCAGATGCTTCGAGAAAAGGCATTTTTGTTTTGTTTTATTTGGAGGGGGAGATGTTTTTAAATGTAAAAGATAAGAACCCAACCTTACTCAAAATCCAATAATTTAGCTTTTTCTCTCCATTTTTTGCATCAAAAACGCTGCCTTAGCAAGGCAATCTGAAAGCAAATCAAAAGCTTTAGGATGAAGTCTGCCACCGCATTTTAAAAGAGCGCATTCTTTTAAAGAACTTTAAAAGGAGATAACCAGCACTTCTCTTTTCCAGCAGGCAGAGGGGCTGATTCCCGAGTACTTACTCAGACACAACTCTCCGAGACTTCAAGCCGTGTTTTGCTTGAATAACGTCCCGTAGGATCGAGTCCCCAGTTTAGGACCGACTGACAGCAAACTTCTGAGATTGAAAGTAAGCGGGATTCGTTTGTTTTTGTTTACAGCCCAAAGCTGCTAATGCTGCAAAATTGCTTAATGTCACACTCCATCTCCTCTTTATTAAAAGTAAGGTTAAAGAAAAAAAAAAAAAAAGCCTGCAAATCAAAGAACTTTTCCAGAATAACAAAACCACCGACTTACAAATGTCTTGCCTGCCCCTGAAATTTGAAACTTGGCAAATTCATCTCATTCGGCTGCTGTACAAAAGGTCCCTGAAGCGTGTTACAGTAGGGACCCGCGAGCTTCCCAAATACTTTGGCTGTTTCTAAACTAGGGGATACGGGGCTGCGGTTTCAGGGCTCCCTCAGCCAGAGCGAAATGAAAGCGGTGGTGAAATTTTAATATTGCGGAGGTTTAAGAGGAGTACGTCTGGCTGTTTTTACAGGGGATTGCCGACGGTCCTGTGGCAGGCGAGGTAGAGAGCGCAGCGCGGGGACAAAAAGGGATTGGAGCACGTGTCGCTACAGAAAGGCAGCAGGAAAAAAAAAAGTTGGAGGCACTGAAGAAGGAGTAAATATAAAACATAAGGAAATATTCTTCTTCTTCTAGTATGTATATTCAATGGCAAAAAATAACAAACTGAAATCTCAGGTCGCATTTAAGGGCAATAAGTACTGTAATGACTTGCTGGCACCTTCATTATGGCACTGTCGGCATGGCTGGACAGATGAAAATGGGGATTACACTGAATGAAAGAAGTGTAAGACTTGGCCACCACCGTTCAATTTGTTTTTCCAAATACAACACGCTGCTTATTTTGCTGGTTTCTTACAATCTTGACGTTCTGGATACGCACATTGCCACCCAACTATTTTCGTTGCCATAACAACATCAGAAAACTGTTCCTTGATGTCCTTTTTAATAAAATAATTTTGAGACTTGGGAGCTTTCAAAGACGGGACAGTTTCTCAATTTAGGCAGCTCACACCCTTCTCACAAGGAACCTATTTGTTTCTGTTTCCCTAAAAAAAAAAAAAAAACACCGTAATTTGAAAGCGATGCCCCTTCCTTCCCCCCTTGGCTTTGGAAACAGGCCTGTTGCTATAAACAGTTTTTCTGAGGGACTTATATTTTCAAGAAACAGGCAACCTACAGCAGCCAGGGGACCACCTCCTAAAGCTGACAGAAAGGAAAGAAGTACTATACATGCAGCCCAGCATCTGAAATAACCGCCAGGTTTTCACCACCTAGCCACAGGATGGGTTTTAAAATCTTCAAAAATTGAATATACAACCAAAAATCACTAAGAAAGTATAATAACGCTGTATATTTCGTATCCTGTCACTTGGGAGATCCTCATCCCTCCCTCAAGGCGACTAGAGCTCTCTTCGAAAGCTGCCCCTTGGCATGGCTAGCTTTTTTTTTTTTTTTTTTTTTTTTCCCCTCCGCTCAAAATGGGGGGAAAAAAAAGGGAAAAAAAAAAAAAAAAAAAAACCAAACCACCAAACAACCCTTGGCTCTTTACCATCAAATAAATTGGATTCCCAGCACAAACAGCAAAACAATGGCCAAGAGGATGTGACTAACAAACGCCGAGGGAAGAGTCAAGCTGCCCTCTCTTTGCATATGCAGCCAAACAGAAGTCATTGGGGTTGGGATTTTTTCCCTTCCTATTTAACATATCTGTGCATTTCAATAAATTGAGATGAACAATGCCCGGCTTTCAAAAGTTGCAAATTACTAGGAATACATTGCAAAACGTGAATAGCCCATAACACTGGAAGATGTTTAGAAGTATTTTTCTTTGTGTTTTTGTTTTGTTTTGTTTGGGGTGGGTTTTTTGTTTTGATTTGGTGGTTTGGGGGGCTTTTTGTTAGTTTGGGGGTTTTTTTAATGAGGAAAAGAAGAGGGAGAAATCATAGTGCTCTAGGAAAATAATCCTAGACTAGGAAAAATTGTGCCAGTGAGATATGCAAAAAACTTCAACGGTTAAAAACGGTTCGAGTGTATATTTTGCAAAAGAGCAAATATCCATTTATCTCACTGGCTGGTCCAAGCTAGACAGGAAGTTCTTCCTCATGTGCATTGATGATCTTTAGCAAGATGTAAATATTTCTTATCCTCGCTGCCGATGGCAAGCAGACACCTGCACACCTGCACCTCGAAAGGGGAAAAATCCCCTTTTCGCTGTTACCGGTGGCATTTCCATAGTTGCTAAAGCAGCGCGATCGGAATCGCGCCTTTCCGAGCAGCCGCTTTGGCAGCACAAGTCGCAGGGCGCCCGCCACGCTCAGGAGAAGGGAGGGAAACAGTCCCCACGCGGGAAAAAAAACTCGACAACCCCCTCGGTAAAAAACAGAGCAAAACCCAAAAGCCAAACTCAAACCACCCGACCCTGTTAAACCGCGATGTGTCTATGTAGAAATGTCTCTTTTTCGGACACTCCGTGGGGTGGGACGGTCACCGCTCGCTTCGGGGTGACCCCCCCGCGCCTCCCCGGGCCCGGCGCCCACGCCACGCCGGGAGGGAACGCGGGGCCGGGGCGACACCCACCGGCCGCGCCGCGAACTGCAGCCACGGCCGCCCGCCCCGACGGGCAGGGATGCGGGCCGGGACCCGGGTTGGGATCCGGGCAGGGATCCGCGCTGGGATGAGAGCAGGAACGCGGGCAGCGGCAGGCAGGGGTGTGGGCTGTGGCAGGCAGTGCGCTGGGAGGAGGTAGGGACGGGGTGGGGAGAGATGTGGATGGGGCAGGCTGGGATTCGGTTAGGGTGCGGGCAGGGGCAGAGAGGAATGTATGCAGGGGTGCGGGCAGGGGGCAGGCAGGAAAGCCATCAGCTCAGCATTCCTGGCTGGCTTTAGATCTCCACAATTGTTCCCCCTTCCCTCCCGGCGGGGTGAGGAGGGAAGCAACCACTTCAAAGAGGAAACTTTCTGCATGAGGCAAAGACCAGAGTTGTTGTGTCTCTCCGTTACCCGGACTATTACTATTATTAATATTTCAGTACTCTCGTTCCTCTCTTTCCCCCCNCTCCCGTTTCCCCCCCCTTTTTTTTTTTTTTTTTTTTTTTTTTTTTTTCCTTTTTTTTTTTTCTTCTTTTTTTTTTTTTTTTTTTTTTTTTCTTTTGGTCAGCTTGCTAATGAAGCTGTTGTTATTCCTGGGAAAGGAGAAGGCAACACGCGGTGAGGAAGGCGTGCACACTGATAACTCCCTTTCCAATTTGTTTTCCCCTGAAGAAAATGGGAAATATCTCTGGCGAAAGAATTGGCCAGCAGCTCTCTCTGGATCCTCTGCTCCCGTCCTCGCCCCGTGGGGCACTGACGGCGGCAGGGCTCCGGGGTGACACTGTTCAGCCCCAGGCCAACCCGCAGCACCTTCCAGCACCTTCTGTCTGAGCATTTTCAAAGGGCTGCACAAACACTAATTAATTACCCATGCTCCGTATCCGTGCAAACGGGAACCCGGGGATCCATTTTACAGATGGGGAACTGCTTGCACGAGGAGAACCAGTGGGTCACCATAGTCGAGACAGAAATTAAAGTACCAATTTTCTTGTCTGTAAATATACAACCCATTGACCACTTTACCATTCCAAGGGAAGGGGAGAGACAGGCTGATGGAGAAATTAATTCTCCATCTTGCATTCAGCCTAGAGACACAAAAAGCCTAACAGAGGCATAACAGGCAGCTCCCCTCACATTCACGCCCGTTTGCACCGGGTCTTTTACCTTCAAATGCTTTACACAGTCAAAACAACACCAAGAAAGGATTAAAAATTATTAGGAGGAGAGGAAAACTAATTTGAAAAAATACGGGAACGCTCATAGCTGCTCAACTGAGCTTTTAACCAGCTGAAGAGCCAGTTTCGTAGAGAGAAAGGAGAGGGATGTTCCTGGTGTTAGGAACTACAAAGGAGGAGACTCCATCATCAATACAGGCCAGAGTGCGGGAGACAGAGACAGAAGACAAATATTCATGGGAGCCGTGGGGGTGAGGTGGGGTGGGGTGGTGTCACGGAGATAGATGGGGACCAGATTTTCCAGGGCAACTGAAGATGCAGACAGGCACCTGGCAGGATTTTCAAAAGCAACTGAGCAAGATAGGTACCTAAATCCCACCGATTTCAGTGGATGGGAGGACGTCTAACCTGCTTATGCTCTTTTGAAAATCCTATTAAGTGCCAGCTGCATGTTTAGGAACCCGAACACATTTGAAAATTTATTGTAAGGCTCCAGGATGGATAAATTTTAACAGCAAAGTCTTGTTGTGTTGATGTCAAGATTTAGAAAAACAAAGCCGGGTTCCCTCTCCGTTCAGAAAGGAATCTGGTGGTTAGGAAATAAGAGAATACTTCTTTCTATTTAAAGAAATATTTTGCATCTTAGCATTTAGCCTTCCTCATTTCTAGCTCCTCTTTGTCTTCTGTAACAAACCAACTGGAGTGAGTAGGGGTTTAAGGCAGAAAACGAGTGACACTGCCAGGCTCCTGACAAAGTGTGCTTGTGGCAGTGCTGGGGGGACACACAGATGGGTGCAGCAGGGGACAGGTAGTGCTGGGCTATGCAGTGAGGCAGCAGGGCTGCGGGGAACACTGCTGGGACAGCGATGTGTCGCTGCAAATGCGGGGAGGCGGGAGACAACAGGTAGGCATCCGGAAACAGCTTTGCCATCACGCTCAAAAGCAAAACGAAGTGACTGAGGACACAGGGCAACGTCCCTTTACTTTCAGGAGTGCTTTGGGGCAACTCAGATAAAGCAGTACATTACCATGAAATAGCTATATATGGCAGGTACCTCGTTAAGAATGTCAACATTGATGACACACGGATTATTTTTTTCTCAGAATCAAGGTGGTTTTGCCAGCCTGGATTTTCCTGTAAATTTTGATGCTCTCATTTATATTGTCTTGAAAACTGTCAAAACAAGATTGTTGAGAGGCTGACAGACTTTCCCACGAGTTTGCTTTAAATATTTAGGTAGCAGCTGTCTCTTGATCACTGACAAACTTTAAAATCCAGAGTAAAATCTCAACAAACAGTTGTGTAAAGACGGAGACTTTCTGAAAGATTCTACAAAAAACCTCACTATTTTTAAAGCATCTTGGCGCCACCAGTTAAACTGACACAGCAAACCCATTGTGTTTTGCACCAGTTTTGTTTTGCTCTATACAGCTGTGTTTTCACAGATGCAAAACCATGTGTCTTCAGCAAAAGGTCTACTCTTCCCTTCAGATGTGAGCGAAGATCAAAGGTTCAAACACAGAAATACAAGCTCCTTTTCCCTTTGGAACATGTTTTTATTTTTTGCAGTGGCTCTACACCAGAATTTCCATCTGTTGTCCTTATGCAGTGTACAGGTTAACCTTAACAGCCGGGTTTGCGATGCTGTTATCTCAACCCAGAAGCACAGAGATGAATCACTCTCGCACATAGGCTCTGAACATCTCACCAAGCAGCAGAAGCAGGGCTGCCTCAGACAGCCATCATTTCATGGAGGTGATGGCTCAAGGAGACTTGTTCCTTCTTTTCCAACAAAAATTCTTGAATATTATTTGTCTATGGTCACATTTAAAAATTCTCTAGCCCTATTCTCTGTTGTAACAGAACGGTGTGATTCCTTTAAACGGCAGTGTCTCAGTTTATAACACAAGAGACTTTGGCCCATGGCGTTTAGACAGTGTCACTTGACATTTTGTCTCTGCTTCTCCATCAGGCCGGCTGGGAACAGCCTCGGAATTAATGTTTTCCTGGAATTACAGAAGGGCTTGGTTCAGAACGGACATAAGAGATCCTAGCTGGTAGGAAAGCACCCTGCGTTGCTGCTGTTTCCACCACTGGCTGGGAACAATTTCTCTATGCTTCACAATAGCGTGGTATGCTAAATAAATTAATAAACTAATAAATTAATAAATAGGTAAATAAAAGTAAAGCGTTGGCGGCAGCTGTGCCCAGAAAGCAGCACGGAGGTGCCGGCAGAACCTCCCGGCTCCGAGCAGGCCGTGGGCCGGGCGCGGCCGCTCCGCCGGGCCGGCACTGCCATCTAGCGGCGCCCCTGGGCCCGCCGCGCCGCGCGGCCAGGCCCACACGGCGCCCGCCCGCAGCCGCCGCGGACACCCCGTGCTTCCCAGCCTGCAAAACAACCACGAGCTGCGGGAAGACAGCCCCGAAACTGCAGGTGAGGTGCGGGACGGTCCGTGCCCCGTCCGGAGTGAGCCCACCCCCGGCGAGGAGCTGGAGCAGCCCCCGGCTGCCTCCCGCCACCGCACAGCTGCGCAGGTGTTTATGGCGCTGCCATGTCCTAATTCACACTGTTCCAGATGTGGGGCGCACACGCGAGCCAAAAGAGGGGTCGGCATCGCAGCTGCCACCACGGAGGTCACTGGGGCAGGCGATGGCCGTGCCGTCAGGAGAAGCCACAGCTGGCATCGCCCAGGCATGTGGGTGTATCCACACGATGCATGTGCCACCTTCAGACTGCTGCGCGCGGAGAATCACCTGAACCCAGGTGTACAGAGCGGGCAGCTGGGTTGCTTGGCTTACAACAAGCTGGGTAAATCCCTGACCCCCTGTAAAGCAAAGGCAGTGCCATGATTTCACCCACTGCAGAGACTCCTCACGAGATGGAAATGTCAGGGGCGAGCTGGTGTTGGGTGCCACTCCTGAAAAGTAGGGCTGGTGGGGGGCACAGCCCAGCACCTCTCTGGGCACAAGGCAAAGCACAACCATGGTGTCACACCAGCCCACGCCAGCTGTTCCTCGTGGAACTCCAGTCACACGGCTTGGGCAGCCTGGTGGGATGGGATAATCATCGTCAGAGCTGGACCCTAGTTCCATTTGCAGCTTCAGCAGTTAGGACTGGGTAGATGCCCCTGCCCACGGTGATGGGAATCTTGTCCGAACTCCCCCTTATGCAGTGGCAGCTTTGTGATAGCAGGATGCACACCAACCCCCTCCTTCCACAGCATGCCTTCCCCGGAGCAGCCCAGCAAGTGCAAATCTGCACATTTTATGGGCCTGCATTGAAGGCGCATAAGGCTTTGGATTAGACTTGCTCAGTACTTTAATGAGTATTAAATTAGCTTTGGCAGCAGCAGAAACCCCCAAAAGCATGCTATGCAAATTACTCACTTTGAGAAAAACACACGGCAATGTTGTTATTTGGAGAAACCAGCACAATCATGGAAGAATAGCTCATCAGTAACTCTTCCTTTGAAAAACATCTCCAATGGGCACAGTAGGATTTAATTTCTACTTTTTATTGGAGAAAAAAAAAATCAACAGTCAATAGACTTTAGCATTGCCAAAGATAATTGCCAAGTACAGCTTTTGTGAAGTTCAGCCCTTCTTGTTTTCTTCTGCCTAAGTCCCTCTATATATGCAGGACAAAGACAGTGCCATGGTTCCAGAGCAGAAAAAGAGCGGCAATGAGTGTTTGCCAAAGAAATCAGGTGGACACCTGTATTTTTGTCATCAGATTTTCAAGTTTTTGTAGTAAGTACTTCAAAAAATACTTTTGTAAAACCCAGCATGTATTGCCACTTGCTAACATAAATCAAATCTTACAGGTCTTTCAGAAAAGAGATTGAAAAAGGCATGATCTTTTCTTACTCTGTATACCTCCAGTTGTGGTTGGTTTTGCCCCTTACAGTAACAGCTAAGTTGGGGGAAGCAGTAATTCCACATTTCACAGGGGTATGACTTCAGCATCGAGTTTCCCCATGACCGCTATGGAAACCAGAAGGGTACAGCCTACGTACTGCTGCTGCAAGAATCTCATCACCATCGTACTGCTGCTTACGAACAACCTCCAGTACTCAAAAGCCATACTCACTAGAGCTGGTTGATTTTTTTTTTAAATTAAGAAAGAACTAATTTTAAAAAAACCAAACCCACTGTCAAAGCTATTTTGCTATTCCAGTCAAAATTGGGAGGCAAAGAAATATAGGCACAGCCTGATCTATTGTTTTCGTTTCACTGGCCCTCTATGTTCGAAAAGGCAACTAATACAAAAAGGAAAGGGAAAACTAGGAAAAAAAGGGACGAGAGTGCAAGGAAAGAAAGAAAAACAAAAGGAAAGAAACCCATTAATTTTTCTTTAAACAACAAAAATACCAAGAGGAAAAAGGTGTCCTTTTCCAAAACCCTGGATACTTTGCTTTACATTTTTCAATCAGCTTGAATGTTATCTAAACAGCAGCATAGTGGAGATGTAGCATATCAGTCAGAGGATGAATTTGCTGTTCATGGAGACATGTAAAAAACCAAGACTTTTATTATGATGAGGTATGTGTTTCCATTGACTGGGTACCCAGGTGGGAGGACAGCCTATGCAGTTCAGCTAGGGAGAGAGAAAAGAGGAACAGGAAATGCTTTCCAGGGAGCTCTGTGCTAAGCAGAGGCCATAAGACCTCTACCAGCAGGACACCTACTGCTTTCAGTGATTGAAGGCTGCAGGCAGATGTCCTCTTCTGAACCTAACCTGGGATGGCATCAACCTGGGGTGCTTGGGATCACCCAGGGGCCGGATGCAATTGCCTCCACAGCCATGCTGGTGAGAAGGGGCTGCATCAGTGCCCCCATAAGCCCCATTAGTGTGTATTGAACTTCTCCCAGGCAGACCTACAGGAGCCATCGCCTCTCCTGGAGTGGCAGTGAGATGGGGAGCAGTGCCACTCTCAACCAGCATGGCTGGCTCCAAAGTGCACAGATATGACCTAGCTACCAGCTGCTGTTCCAGGACATCAGTTCCAGTTAACGAGCTTGAGCTGAGCATTTTACTCCTAGGCCACACTTGCGCACAGCCCAAGCACAGTTTTGCTTACTTTCTCTGCAATAATTAAAATTGAGCTGTGAATTCCCTTCTTTCACACAGATTAATTTTCATTTCACTACCAATTAGTAAAGGCTCAACTTTAGGGAAACTGTTGCACAGCCTAGCACCAAATGAAATTCCTCTGTTTCTTCTAATTCAAACAGAAAGCCTTAGTGCCTCTTTGTTGTGAGAGCAACCTAGATCAGAGAAGTGACAACTCATCTTCACAAAGACAATAATGTGAGAGCCCACTATCTGAACACGAGGTTGTAATTCAACATGATTAAACAGCCTTTTTGCTGTAGAAAGATGTAAACAATTGTTACAATCCTGACACCCGAGTTTTTCTGCAATTGCAGATTTCTTGTGTGCTAATTTGTTAGTCCAACACTCTGGTGTTCCGATAGCAGGGGGTCTGCATTAGCAACATTGGTCTTTTTGTTATCAAAAACCCTCAAACCTCCACATCTAGTGAGCTCTGCATCTGAGCACTGGAGAGGGATATCTGCTTGCCTACAGTTTGAATTCATTCTTCTAAACTTCTGGAACTTGCAACCTAAGCAGACTGGAAGATTAGCCATTTTTCTCCATGAAGCCTGCAGAAAGTTTTGTTTCTCCATTAGCACAGCAACATCATTCTCCACATTCAGCTTCCCTCATGGAACTGCATCATCTACAGTAGGATCATATTGTGGCCTAAGTTGCCATATAGTTCTCATTTTCAGTTGCATGCTATTCTCCTGCAAGCAGGGACAGGAAATGCCAGGGCTACATGTCCACTTGAGGCTGAAGTTCTGAGAACTTTGCAATGGTAACAGGCAATTTCAGAGAGTGAGGTTCTTCTGCCGCAGAAAGCATCACATCACCTGCAATGGCCCTGCTGCACTTGGGCATCTTTAGTTGCAGAGATTCCCCCCATAAGAAAAATCCAGAAGAACTGTCATAGCTCCACCAACTATAATTCAGTTGTTAGGCAGTAAGTGGGACTCAGGCAGCAGCTCCTGTGATGTGCTCATAGTCGGAGCTCAGACATTGTGATGAAAAGCTGCAGCAGAAAGGGGCCCTAAGAGCACTGCAATCCCCATTTCCCTCCACTTCCTGTGGTCCTGTTTTCTGTCCCCTACTCTTAGGAGGACAAGGCTCCTGTCTGCCTGCCCTGGCTGTGTGCTGAGGAAGGAGCATGGCAACCTCCCACCCCACGGACAGTGCCAGGTACTGACCGTGCTCTGGGGACAAAAGTGGCAGGGGCAGTGACCCCAGGCCACTCTGAGGAGACAAAACGCCTGTGCAGAGGACACCAACAGTGCATCAGTGCCTACTATCTTGGTACCACACATATTGGTCAGTGAAATATTGCAGCACTACCTGCACATTGCCCCCCATAGCTCGGTGCTCTCCGGCTTGGAAGCCATGCTGACAAACCACGTGGGGTCCGGTATCATTTCAGGCTAAATTCTCCTCTTAGCAATCTGCAAAAAACCCACTAAAATACTTCTGCAAAGACTGTGAGGTAAACTAAGAGAAAGTTAGGAAATAGCAAATTTGACTTTTCTGTGTAATCCAAATTCAGCCCTCGGGGCACACAGTTTATGAAACTCTCTTCAATAATACATTCCCGCAGAGGTGTTTTATGGGACAGACCTTAATCATGACTGATAAGGAAGATTATTGTCTGTAGGAACGTGAGAGGTTTTTTATTTGTTTGTGTGTTCATTTTAAGGTTTTTTTAAGGTCTTGCCCTTCCTCGTGGACACATGGCAGAAGTGCTGCTCACTGGCACGCAGTTACATACTCCGTGCATCTGAGTGGGATGATCCACAGAAACCCAAGCATGACCTCTGAGGACAGTTTATGAGACTCAACCAAAAGCTGCCTTCTTACTGTAACTAATACTCGATTAATACCAATTACTTTGATAACTAATTGGAGCAAAGATGGAAACTGGGTGTGCCCCCTACCAAGTGAATCCCTCTAATTATTCATCTAGAAAGTTCTGGTTTAACCCATTACTGGTTAAAGCAGTGTTTTGAAAATACAGGCTTTAATAACCTCAAAAATAAGGATGAACTCATGCCATTCCTCCTTATCACTGAGCAGTTTCTAAAGTAGGAGGACAGTCCTGTCAACATTTTTATTTCTGTCCTCTTCTGGAAGGGTCCCACCTAATTAAGTCAAATTCCAAACTGCTTTTGGATGCAGTTTAGATAAGTGACTCTAATATAAAGGGCTAAGAGCTCTGAATCTTGAGTGGAAGAAACCACTTTCCTGAAACCCACAGTAAGGACACTAAATCCATGAAAAGGCTGTGATTTAGGGAATGGTATTCTGCAGTACTTCCTTTTGTCTAGGTTTAGGTGATTCCCTGCTTAGAAGAAACGTTATTTCCACTTCTTCTCAAGTATAGTGAAGTCAACTGCTGTGATGGTCAGTGAGTCTCTTTAGAAGTTTTTCCTTGACACAGAATTAAAATTATTTGGACGTTCAAAAGTCAAAGAGTGCAGGTGAAGAGAGATCTCTGCTTCCTGAACTGTGAGCTGACAATGAAGCACCCAAATTTATGGGACATTCATGACTCTCATCTCCGTATGCCTCAGCTCCCTATTCGTAAAACAGAAGTAATACCAGCCCTTTTTATGGTGAGGGTCTTTCTGAAGATAAATTAATTAATGTTTGTTAAGCATTCCGATATTTATAGCAATAAGTGCCATAGAAAAGCTCATACGGAAATTAACAATTCTGTCTTCACAGCAGGGTTTCAATAGTGTGCAGTAAATAAGGCCTAGGGCTACGCATTGAAAAATTAGGAGAAAACAAAATATTGAATAACTGCTCATTAACTCAGCATCATCCATCTTGTTCACTAGCTGAGGCAGGGGTCCTGTGGAAAAAAACTATGTATGATCTTGATTTTAAAAGACTGTGCTATCAAGCAAACATATAAGGGGGCTGAACTTAACTGCACCAGCTATCTTAGTTTTGACATTTCCTAACTCCTGAATATTTTACTCTCCAGCCTTAATGAAGCTGCTTTGAGCTGTTGCAACACTTTGCCAGCTCCCCTTATAAAAGAATACTTCTAAGAATGCTGTGTGCAGGGAGATACAGAGGCTGAAAGAATGCCAGAATCATAAAAGAAAACGGTGTTAATAATATCAAAAGAGAACTTCAGCAAAAGTTTGCCCCAGTTTTTTAAAAGGCAAGAAAATATTAGTGAATCAGCTTACATTCCACAACAATTGTATGCAACCAATAGGAATTTCCAGAGGAAATGTGGTCAGAGAAAGTATTTAGACACTTAAACCAGATTTGGTCATCGGCATTCAACAATGCAGCCTTCCATGCAGTTACTCTCTCCATATCAACATTTGGATGTGAACTGGAAATTAGGTGCCTTCACAAATATTAGGTGCTGGAAATCAAGATTACTTTAAATAAAACACTGAGAGCATTTAGAGCTTAATTCCTTATCTGCAAGGGTCCATGGAAAAGGTGAGTGTAATATTAAGGATATGTTAAGAGCAAAGCAGGAACATCTGCCTTGGCAGGAGTGCTTCTGGGCAGCAGGAGAAGGACTGCACAAAACAGGATAGAGGGAAGTACACACAGTCATTCTCAGAGAGGGGAATTTGTGAGGACACCCAGCAACAAAAATACTTGTCTGTTGCACAGAAATCACCAAGCCCTAGCTGTGACTGCAGCATCATCTAATGTGATGGTGGATTTATATGTGACATCATCATAGCTAAAACAAAACAAAACTAAATTTAAAATAAATTGAATATGTAGCCTGGGAAAAAAAAAAAAGAGGAAATATAATTACCAAATGAATGTATATTCACCTATTGGCAAAGTCCAGTATGTTTTTGTCAGATATTTAATCCCACAATGAGTTTTTTGTTCAAAAAAGAAAGGAGGTAGTTTAGGAAAAAAGGCAAAACAACCCCGAACCCAAGACCTAAGTAAAATCAATCAAAATGTTAAGTGCTGATTTGCATAAAAAAGATTAGGTGGGAACACAGCATATCTTGTGAAAAGAAAACAAACTTGAAAGGTAGTGTGTGTAGTAACAAATTCAAAGCTATGAAAAGAAGGGGCAGTGGGAAAATGGCATTTTTCATTTCTTTTTGTGCCACTTTGCATCTACATTTATTAACTAAGATTTTTTTGGCTATCTTTTCCTTCCACCAAAAAAAAAAGAAAGATGGTAGGGAAACCAAAACATACTTGTCATGATGGTAAAATGTTAATTCTGCTAGAAACACTTGCTTATTCTGTCCATCTTGAACATATAAACCTGTGGGGAAAAATCTCAAGAGTATTTTTAAACTGTGCACCATAAACGTTTTCAGATTTGCTTGTTGAGGAAATTTTTGCAGTCAGAAGTTTCTCTAGAGAGATTATTTACAAAATTAATTTAAGGCCTTACTTTGTAATTCCTCCTCAAAGGAAAAAAAAATCCCATTGGCTTCAGAGCAAGCAAATTGATTGCTAATGATGAGATGACTGCAATGAAGATTCAAATGATACACTTTTGCCAGGGATTGTATTTCTTTTATACTACCTTCCCAAAACCATGCTAATTAAATACCTAATAGAATGCCTTTAAATTAATTAGCATATTCTCTCATATTCCTCATTTAACAGTAGCTTTCAAAAATAATTACATATTAAATTCAAGATCCCAGGCACCTGATTCAGCTGCAGGTTGCATCGTGCTGAGCCACACAATTTCTTGTCTACACTAACAGTCATATGAGTGAGGGAATTGCGTTGTCCTTAGCTTTTGGGGGGTTTTTTTGGTCATACGCACTTTTCGTGGTGTGTCAGCCTTTAACTAGGCTTTGAAACCTAGAGGGGAGGGGGGAATCCGAGACAGCCTAAAGCCAAGGGGAATTTTGCATTGCCTTCAGCCACCCTGTGATTGCATTTCCCTCAAAACCTTTTTGCTTCGGACTGTGTTGCTTTTAGCAGCATCAGACACCGTTCACAACCACCAGACAATCACAAAAGACAATACAGTGAGAGCGATGTCAAAGATTTGTTCAGCTGGACTTCAGCCTTAACTGGTGTGACCGTCCAGCTTTTATCCATCCTCGCACCGCCTCGCAAGGTCAGCCCAGCGCTTTGCCAAGCTGCACCTGGAAACGTTTGCCTTCAGCAGGGGAGATGGCTGAAAGTGAGGCCCAGCACACCATTGTCTTGGGCCGGGGGCACACCAGCATCCGTGCCAGCAGTACAGCATGCGGGGAGCAAACGTGCCCCGCGTCGCACCCCAGCGCAGGCACGCGCGGCCCCGCGCGCACAGCCCGCTTGGTGCTCAGAACATGGACAGACTGAGGAGCATCTGTGCTGGGGGGGGATATGGAACAAATAAGTAATTGCTGTTTTTACTAAGTAAAGCAGAAAATTACAGCATATTAACAGCCAAGCGTGTTTGTTGCCTGGGAAGAACCATTTGTGTTCCAGTTTGGGCTTTTTTACTCATCTGAAGTCTGTGCCTCAAAGCACATTAAAAACATTTTAATTATTATTATGAGTTTGTGTTTTGATATGGATTTAAAGTCTATAAATATTATGGGGGATGGGGAGAGAAGAAAGTAAATAAATTCAAGAAAATTTTCTGTATTTTTAACACTGGAATCTGGTGGTGGATGCAGCTCTGAATTAGTACCTTAGAAAATATATAAATCTTTTTAGAGAGCATTTATTGTATTAAAAATGTGCCCTGGTTTATCAGGAAAGCATGTGGCTGTGTGTATGTTCTCTTAGCCACATTCAGCTCTCTTCAAAAAGACATCCACCAGAATAGCACTCTTTAGGGACAGTGTTTCAGGGTTGACAAGAACATTAAACCATATTATAATTATCTCTTCAATGAAAACACGGCTTTGTAGTGGAGGCAATGCACGGTCCTCAAGGCGAGTGTTATTAGGCTGTATGTGTTTTCTTGGAAGGAGATTCATGGAAAGAAAAAAGCTTTATAATTTACTGCAAGGAAAAAAAATACAGAGTACATGTCATGCATAGCAAAAGGGATTTTACAAAGAAGGCACTAAGTTGAGTGCCTCACTTATCTTCAAGAATGCTTCTACATAATAAGTGTGGGGATCGGTTTAACACAAGCTACAATATAGATATAACACACACATACAATTCTCTGTGACCATTCATATAGATAACTGCAAAAAATTGTCTGTAAAGTAAGGTAAATATAAAGCAATTGCTTCCTATGACATAAATGTGTTCTGTCTCATTCTTTGAGAGGTCACCCCTGAACAGAATACATTCTTATGGCAGTGCAGATAATAAAACCTGTTATTCTTACTGTGAATACAAGGATTTTCTAACCCATCTTCCACATTCAAAATAATGTTTTCTCAAATGAATCTGAAATTATAAAGTATGAGTTCTGAAACGGCAAGCAAAGTTACAAACTGCACCAAGAAGATTCTAATGTTTGTAAATGACAGTATTAAATATGCACATCTTAGGCATACTACCCACACACGCACATTTGGATTGATTTATTCACATTAAAAAAAAAAAGAATACTATGGATTTTTAATACTTTTTCAAATGCCTGAATTATTTTAAACCAGGAATTTTCTTCTTGTTTGTGAAAATGAAGTTGCAACTTTGTTTTCTTTAGTATGTTGGCAAATGGATAAATTTAAATTCCTTAAAATAGAGTGAACTAGAGGAAAAAACCAAATAATGTTAACCAACAGTTATATATATCCTGAACACAACAAACACTGACAATATTATGAAAATCTTGGGTTAATGGAGAATTGTAAAGCTGTGGCATTTCAGTTGTGTGCAGGCAGGTCCAGGCACACGCAGGCATAAACACAAAAGACAACAGCCCCACTAAACAGCTACCAAAAATATACCCAATTGGCCTAATACTAGACACAACAGCTTGAGCACTTGTAGGGAAAAAAAAGTCAGAAACTCACCAAATCTTGGTTTTAAAAGCATGCTAGGTATCCAGAGAGAGAGCATTCGGAACAGTCAATTACTTTCACATTTTGTCCCAGGACTTTAAAAGTTAAAGGCATAGTTCTGCCAATTGTGAGATGCCCCATCCAGCACAGACCACCCACAACTACTGATTTTCCATCTGGTGAACAAAACAGACATCTCCCTAATTATTTTTAAAAAGGTTTTTTTTTCTAACATACTTCCTTTATTTGTCTGTGACCTGGAACTTAATGGAAAACCTGGTAGATGCCAACCTCATTTCTTGTAATGAAGCATCTTATTTTCCCTACTTTAAGCATGCTTATTTAAAAGCTATTTAATAGAAAGTTATTACCTAGGCTGATCTTTGATAGGACCTGAATTACTAAATAGTTTGAAATTAGAACAACTTTATATCGAACCCTAAATGTTCTAGTTAAATATTAACCGTTAAGAGTCCTTCCCTTGAAGCAGCATATTAAAACAGAAAGCAATGAGGTTTACAGTCTCATATGCTGGGTTCCCATATTGCCAGTGTCAAAATTTATGCCTTTTTTCAGCAATATGGTTGCCATTGCCAGCACCACACTTATAAATGCCAACTGTAATTAAAATCTGGCACCTTATACAAGCATTAAACATGCTTACAGATTAAAAGAAAAAAAAATCTTTATTTTAAAATACTCTTTGCAGCATATGCAGGCTTAAAAAAAAGTTCTTCTTCTGCCAGTTTTAGAAACATCACAGGGAAAAAAAAACCAAAAACCAAGGTCCAAGTTGTCCTGAAAATTGGTCCAGAGAAACCTAAATACTGTGCTAAATTTCACAGTGGATGCATTTGAGGGAGAGATGGCAAAATCTGGATTTTCACTTGAAAGGGACTGCAAAGAAATAGCATATTTAAAAATCTGGAGCCTGGGCAGACACACAGGGCAGGTAAGACACAGCCTTTATGTCAGCACCCTTTACACTGGCGGTTACAGTTCAATGAAGATGTAAAGCCTCATCGCTGTCACGGTGAATGACCAAGCAGGGTTGTGAATCCCAGAGCCCAGTGAGGGAGACTGCAGAGAAGAACAGAGGCTGAGATGAACTTGTAGCCTGTTCATCTTAATAGTTTTGGGGATGCAAACATCATCATCTGGGCTTTTCATCCCTTACACACCCATCATTGCTGCATTGCTGTGCCTCCAGGAGTGAGCTCCAGGCTGGGTGGCCAGTTAAGAAAAATCCTCTCCCGGGCTTCTCAACAACAGAAGTGATCAGCAGGAGGCTCCTGGAGGCTCAGGACACATACAAGGCTACCTTGGGAAATAACCTGAGGGAAAATGGGGAGCTGGGGAAACAGGCCATTATACCCAGCAAAATGTCCAGTCATACATTCCTTTTCTACTTACTAGTGTTCTAAGTCACACAGCTGTCTTATGGACCTGCTGAAGACGAGTAAGCCATGTTCATGGGAGCTTAAAACATAAAGAAGCTACCCAGGCACACAGCAGCAGGTGCACAAATGGGGTGCTGCAGCACCCTGAGATTGCTTCCTGGTCTGGCAGCACTGCAGCAAGCACTGGTCTCCATTGCTCCAGTCATTCATCTTGGCTAAGAGGTGAGGCATCAGCCACACGGTCCAGTAAGTTGCTGAAGAAGGACCACCTCTCAGAAACTCAGCACCACCTGGGGACTCCACTCATGGGGAACTGCCTAACTGATTTTTAAACAGCAACTGAAAGCAGTGTTTTTACAAAGCCATTTGAGGGCAGGTTATGAACTGGCATTTACTGGAACAACTTCCAACACGACCAGTAGATGGAGAGGAACCGTGATGGTGCCTGTCTCAATGTTTGGGACGCCACGGACCAAAGGCAGCAGGACCCAGCAGCGTCTCTGCCACAAAGGCGGGATGACCGAGACACTCCATCCTGTCCTCCGTACCTCATTCTGCTGGTGCCTGAAGCAAGGTTTTTTTCTCGTGATCCTACCAGCAGAAGAGGTAATTAAATTTCATTGTGGGGTGTCCCGTGTACCAAATGTTTATGGACAGGACTGAAAAATTGTATCCTCACGTTTTCTTGACATCGCATTCTTGGCTGAATTTCTGAATCCTTATGCCAAGTTTGCACTGATGTTTATGTTCACTTGTAGGTACTTCAGTTATCGATGACTTTCAGCAGGATGAAATCTTTCAAGACAGACACTTTTCTTAAAAAAACCCCTGAACTAGCAAATAGGAAACCTTGAGTTAGATAATTAATTTGAAGCATGTTTTCCCATGTAAAGGTTTTAGTTATTTTCTTGGAGAAAGGTTAATTCTCAGTTTGTAACCACTAAAGTATGTTGCTTTGTAACTAAATATAGCTTTTACACTAAATTTGGCACCTCTTTTTGCTAGCCAGAAGGACAGAGTAGCTCTGCTGATATATATTTAAACTTTTCTATACCTCATTATACATTTTTTCAGATTAATTTTACTGTTTTTATTAGAAAATAATGTATGGCACAATTCTTATTTACTAGTTGATCTCTTTGTGTTTACTTATGATTTACGTTTCTTTGGATGAAAACTGGAAAGCAATTTAAAATGTAGTGAGACAGTTTATTGCTTGCATAGCACTATCTGAAAGGGGCTAGACTTGTAAAAAAAAATCATGATTAGATTAAAAAATTTATCTATTAAAATAACTCAGTATTAGCTAGAATTAGCACCAATCTAGTATTTGGTCTTCATATCCTCCAATATTGTAGTATTAACAAATCTAATCCTCTCATAATTAGCTTTTATTCACAGATTGGTAGAGAAGAACAAGCTTTTCTGCTTCTTTCAACTCCCAATTGGTCAAGATTGAATAAATTAGTCATTTAACTAAGGTAATTGAATATATTGAAGAAAATATTCTCTTGGTACTTGCAGAGGAGGCTATTGATCTCAAAAGCCAACACAATACTTCAAACACTTTGAGTTTCCAGAGTTTAGATTTTGACTTTCATCAGCTGAATGGTTCGATCTACAACCTGGAAGCACTGTTTCTATTTTGGTTGGGGGTGGTAGTGGTTATTATTTAAACAGATTACAGTAAGCTTAGGATTTGCCATAATTTTAACAGGCATATTTTTAAGAATAAATACACTCAGCATAAATTTTGAAAACTGTTTTTCTTATTTATTTCTTGATCACAAAGTTGTTGCCATCTCATTGACTCAGGGTTCAGCTCTCTGCTTATTATTTAGTTCCAGATTTTTTTTTTTTTTAAATGGAAGAATATGCCAGCAGTACCATTACTGGTGGCAGAAAGCAGCAAGACCTACATCTCATGTATTTAATATAAAGATGCCAGAAAATAAATTTTATCAGTTGTAAACAGGCTGAAAGTGGTCTGGAAAAGAATCTGGCAGTGTCTAAAGTGTTCAAAATTTTCAATGTCTTTCTTTACTAAACTAATTCCCTTCTTGGTTGTAGAGTGAAGACATCCTGCAGACACCACTCTCCATGCTGCAGACTTTGTCAGGCATTGCAACAGATCAGTCAGGCAAGGGGTGAATATTCCTTTCTCTGAAGTCAAGGCCTCCCAATGTATTTGCAGTCTACAGTACCACAAAGGCCCAAACTGTTGGTGGTTTGCCCCAGCAAGTTTATGCTTAGGTTGAAAACCATTGAATTTTGCCATTACTGTTGCATAATCAATGTCATTTTATACAGTCGTAGATTACAGTAACAAACCTAAACTATCATATCTGTATTTTTTTGTTGTAGATTCTGCCATTTGTTGGTTGTGTTTTCAGGTTAATATACAATTTTCCAGGCAAAAGTGGTGAAAGAAGCTGATAAAAAATATCCAAAGGAAAAATGCTCAAAGAAATGCAGCCCTTTGAGAACACATCTATTTTCTGGTTTATCTTGTTTAGGAATACCAGTGCTGAGTTTCTGTGGGAAGACATGCTGCCAATGGCATGTGTCTTAGATGATGATACTGACATTAAAGACAAGGTTGACTTAACTGAGCTCTGTATCATTTCAGATATTCTCAAAGGAAATCCATTGTGACTGCACAAAGACAAGAGTGCACTTCAATTTTGTTTTAGAAACTACAAATCGGGAAATGCTAAGTCAACTTTCACACCCTGAATGTGTCCTTGTGCAAGCACTGTGGTTTTCCTTTCCTTTCCTTTCCTTTCCTTTCCTTTCCTTTCCTTTCCTTTCCTTTCCCCTTCCCTTTCTCCTTCCCTTCCCTCCTTCTCCTTTTCCTTTTCCTTCTTGTGTATAAGATATAGCTCTATTCCTTCCAAATTACTGAATCTAGACAAGATTTTCCCTATTTTAAGGTTCCCTATCGGAAGGGAAAAAGTGCTAGGAAATGCCACATCACTTCTTGGTAAGTAATTTTCATTTCTTTCCAACATTTATCTGGCCAGATGAATGTGAAATGGGGCTTGAGAGCACTCAAAAGGGAAGGAAGGAGCACTGCTCAGGTTCTGTTTGGCAGAGAAGGTATAGCATGTAGGTGGAAAGGAGCCCCTTTGATTTTTAGCCTTAGAAAGCTCAATAGCATCCAAAGCTCTGACACCAGGCTTCCCTGCCTTCAGACAGATGTGATCCAATGCAACCAAACTTCTAGACAGCCAAAGAGTTTATGTGGATCCAGCCTTGCAGACAAAAAAGAAACTTTTCCTCCTAAAATGAGACTCTTCCTCCTTAGGTAAAGAGGGACAAAGACAAATTCAAGCTCTGTACCCTCTCTGTAGGGCACCATAGCCTTTACCCTAAAATGGGCACTGTTCAGCATGCTGTGCGTCACGTGCTGTGGAAGTAACTGGTGTAAACTGGTGAGCAAACAGCACACGTATCAAACCATCCACACTGAAAGACATGGATGTGCTTAAAGCACAACAAAAGTAAAGAAACACATGGCAAGAGAGGGACTCTCAAGCTGAAAGAGTGTCATGGATGAGAAAACACAGTTAACCAATAGCAGAAACAAAAGGGGAGGGGAAAAAATCCCAGAGGAGAAGAGCCCAACATCCTGCAGCAACCCACTGAAAGAAATGGAGATTTTTGGCATCAGTCTGCCTTTTGTAGAGCAGTTAGTGGCTCCATCAGAATTTGGCTGACGGGCTTCCTTAGAGCATGTGGATGTACCCTGCACAACAGCCCTGCTGGGCTAACTGGTGAGTAAAATTATATGAAAGAGGGTACGAGAAGAAAAATGCAGAAAGATACGAGTTTTCTTACCCAACACCATTAACTTTCAGAACTTAACTTAAAAAATAACTAGAGAAGATTCCTGCAAAGACAAAACTGCAATCCAAGGAAAGGATCATCTTAGGAGGAAACTGCAGAATTATGCTTTCTGATAGGTGTGATACCTGAATCAGCCAGGCTAAACTAGATACAGTGCTCTTCATCTTGAGATAACCTCTCTTGCAGCAGGCCACCACAGGAGGTTATCCTGTAGCTCTAGAAACACCAGCATCACAATGTGTAAGAAAAAAAAGCCTCTAATTAAAAATGTCATTGCATATTTTCATTATTTATGGGCACTGTGAAACATGTATCTCAAGGAGTAAGTTAAAGTAGGGCAGAGAAGGAACATGTGCCTTTGGAAAATCATGTACTACCTCTTCTGCACTGCTTCTGTGGGGAAGTACTGGAAAAGCTCAACCCCGTGGGTCTCGGGCAGAGCTGGCACATCAGGAGAAAACACCATCCCACACCGAGTTGTTTAATACAACGTCACGTCTCTTTTCCCCTGAATTAAGCTAGAAAAAGATTTACTCCATGGTTTGAAATCTGGCTGGAGGAGAGAGGGACTCCAGAGCAGCAGTCCGTGCTCAGCATTGGATTGAGGAAGGTAAGGAGCAAATACAATTTTTCTGTTATTCAACAGATGTTTGCTGGTTACAGTGAAACTACCAGAAAGGTCAGAAACTTGAATATCCTTACAAATTAAACTGCCTTCTCAAACTCAGGATTATTATTTATCTGCTCTAGGTTGAGAGAGGACTATGTGGAAAAAATCTTGTCTCTCCATTGCCACTGAAGCAGTGCCAAGAGCAGAAAAACCTCAGGCTGCAGAGGGGGTGCCCAGCTGCAAACTTTAACAAGCCCTAAAAACTTACACTGTACATGAAGTTTCAAAAACTGAAGACAAATTACATGTTTTGTTTTACACAATGCCTGTTTGAATTATATCTACTTCTAATACTACTTTAAAGCTCTTTTCATAAAGTTCCTGTTGTTCTCACCACACAGCACACAAAGAATTATTAAAATCGGAATAAGTCCTGTTTATTGTTTGACATGATTTATCTGTTTATCTAAACCCATGTGTTCCCCAGGAGAAATGGCAACACATTAGTTCCCTCCTGCCCAAGCAAAATAGAAACACTTTGTATTATATTACATTATATAATAAACTTTGGTAACCAGTATTTCCCTTCATGAAAAACCACACATGTTGCCCTCTGCCTTTAGCAGGCACACATGGGTTCCAACTGGCTGCCATTAAGTTTCAGGTTTTAAAACCTGCAAACAAACATACGGTAGAAGTTAAAATTATGCACTGCTGCTAAATTTGCTGTGTGTACGGCAGGAGGATGGTCTGAAACAACCACGTTAACAGTTCAACATTTAAACAAAAATTAACAAACTAATTAAAAAAAAAAGGGGGGGGTGATTTTGAATTTTTTTTTCTATCTGTTATATCTCATTTCTCCCCCTTTAACTATCTGTCCATAGTAAGAACACAATCAGCCAAGACTTTAAGTGAATCGTATCACACAAAGTAACAGGAGCCTTTTATTTCTGTTCCAAGCAGTAAAGCTGCTGCAGGGTGAGGCGGGAGCAGGCAGCAAAGCAAGGGGGTGTGAAGGGGACTGGCCATTAACTTATCAGTTCCAGGCCTTGGCTTTCTAATTGACAACCTCAGGGCTACTTTCATCACTTGTCGACTTCAAACCCACACTCAATTTTTCCTTTAGATAATGATGCAACTATAACATAACAGTGTTTCTGACATATTACAGCATGTAGCAGTAGGAAGATTTCCTCAGTAGCTTAGTTTAATGGGAAAGTAAAAAAACCCCAACTGTTAAATGGTTTTCACATCTATCAACTTCTTAAAAAAAACAGCCAGTAAGAAAACAGATTTTATACTACCAGTATGCTGAAGTCACTGTTTGGTGCTGACCCAACCCAAAGCACCTTCAGTGCTTTAGTATCACTAGAGATTTAACAAAACAAGTGAATGGTTAAGGCAATAAGCCCACAAAACATGCATTCATATATAAAGCCTAAATAAAGGAACCCACAGAACTTAGAAATGTACTACAAGTTAGAGAACTTGAACAATAAATTCCACAAAAATGTCATGAAAAAATATATTGAAGACATGTCATCTAGAAACCCTATGTCATTCACAAAGGAAATACAGAAATAACAAGAATGCTGCCACGGACATCTCCCTACAGAGAGACAGAAAAGCTTGACTCCTGTCCTTCCCCCCCAGAAATATGAGTGGTGGCTGAAGGCAGCCAAGCCATTTGCGCAGAGTAAGGTCCTCCAGTAAGTATATTCATCACATTTGGGTCATAAATTAAATAAATACTAAATTTTGCCAAGTAACAGCATGTCCACGAGCAGGAAAGCACCTGGCTCTAACATAAACAGTCACATAACCGCTTTTTAATAGTGGATATAAAGGTTTGAGTCCTGCAGTCAGCTCTGCAAAGGGCTGGGGTCACACTGAGCTCAGTGCAGTGTCTGGGGCCCTGAGCACATCAATCCAGGCAACAAAAGCAGCGTCAGAATATGGAACAATACGGATGTGCTTCGGAAGCGTAGCCATTCCTCCGGCTCCTATGTGATCCGCGTGGGGAGGGATGACAGGCTGGACACCACACTGCACAGCCAGGTGCTGCTGGAGTTGGTGTGCATAAGCAGGCAGGTATGGAACTAATCCAGATTAACAAAGCAAAGGCGCTGCAGGCAGACTTGATGTGCAGTCAGCTCTTGTCTCCACTAGCATTTGGGCTCTGATGGTGCAAATGGGCACCCAGGCAACTTCAGTCACAGGACATTAATGTGGCCTTGAATTCCTAAGGCTTACGCTGGCCTGACTGGAAGAGTTCAGCCCCAGCCATGTAAGATTACGGATACGGATGTCTCATTCCAGGGAGCAATTCCTACATTTTGGTCATAAACTTTAAAACGATGGCTCCAGCTCTTATTTGAGGATTAACAGGGGAGCAGGTAAGGAAAGCAGTACCTGCTCTGAAAAAAACCACTGGGCTCAGTGTTTCCTTGGGCTGCCTTTCAGGCCTTCAATGTCATCTGCAAAATTCACAATATGCTGCCTTTAAGGCCATAAAGCTGCAGCATATTGTGAATTTTGCAGATTACATTGCCTGTTCAAAGTTGTAACAATGGCATATCTCCATTTCACCCCCTTTAAGTGCTGTGCATGCTGCTACTCCTTCTCAAGCAATAAGGAGGCAAGAGCTCTCCCTACAAAATGCCTGGCCCACATCATGGGCAAAGGTCACCAGTTGCAAAATATTATTTAAAAAGTCAGGAAAAACTTATTTTATAGCCAAATTAACAGCTCAGCAGAACAGTGGGCTGTAACAGGGAAGACAGTAAGTCCAACAGCTGCCCAGTTCAACTGCTGAGGTTTTTACTGGGATCATTGCCCAGGATGTTTTGGGGTTGTTTTGGACAAAGGAGATAACACAAGAAGTGTGAAAACTCAAGTTATTACATGAAATATTAGAGGCAGGTGTTTTTCCACTTTTTTAAAACCAAATTCCCACCGCCTTTGCAATTTTGCCACTCCAAGGCTGCAACCAGCAGTACAAACTGGTTCCCTTTCAGGGTTTGGAGCATGGGTTTTATAAGCCTGTTTTGCCTTCCTGCAGGCACTTTGAGCTTATAAATGGCACCTTTCAGTGTCCTGAATTATGAAGGGCAGCTAGTCCTGAATTCTCCTGTCGCTTAATGATCTCACATAAAATGAGGTCCACAAAACTTTTACTACCACTGCAGTTCAAATTCACAGGTGAAGAACCACCAGGGAAAGGATGTGGACATCTTTTGCTTTCCTAATTTTCCAGGTGCAAGAAAGTTTCCCACTTGGACTTGAACAATTAGTTACTCTCAAAGCGAAGCCTGATCTAAATAAAAAGACTTCAGTATGTTCCCCTGATAAGCACTGGGAAAATCCAAGGGGAAACCACTTGAGAACAACACACACCAGTATCAAATTTAGGTTAAAAAAATTAGGTTAAAAAGACCCTATCTAAGTATTTATTAGTCTTTTTTTTCACAACTAATATTTTTCACTTATCACAACTAAGTATATCTGACACTCAAGGATTATAGATAATATTTAATTAAAACACTGATTGGTTCTGCCCTTATTCTGGTAACAATATCCAATGTTTGGAAAACATACTGCACCTTAGCAGTGTGTACAGAAAGTAAAAAGAAAGTCTTTCCATGAAAGAAAGGATTTTGTTTGTTACAAATTACTTCTGCATTTATATAAAGATTTAATGATTCGAGGCATGCCAAATACAGTGCTAATGAGCTTTGAGTTGTGTTTTTCATTTTTGTTAGAATTTTTTTCCTGCTAAAAACAATTACTAGAGGCCACTCAAATGCCACTGCATAAACCAGGAAACCTAGTAAAACTGCAGGTAAAATTGGTATTTTGTTTCAAGTGTGGCTCAGGAGTCCAATTCACTTGTTGGTGAACTGCATATTTCAAATAGCACCTACAACTCCTTCAAAAATGGAAGCCAGGTAAGATGCTTTTAAAAAACACATTTACAACATTCATTAATGAAAAACAAAAATTAAAGAGTGTAAGCTTACCATTTAATTCCTGCCTTCCGAGGATGAACATCTTTAGCCTTTCTGCTTTCTTCTCCATTTTCCAGTGAAAGGTAGATAAACGAGCAGAAATATAAGCTCTTAATTCTCAGCACCTCTTAGAGGACACACGTGCCCATAGGAGCTTAAAATCCTTCCTGGGGAGCATTATTAATCTTGCTGCTAACAGCACAGAATTTTTAAAGCCTGTTAAAACTCTGTCTAGTCATAGACATGCAAGTCTTGCTTTTTAGTGACCTGGTTTCAAGAAACAAACAAAAAGTCAGTGGAAATTATGCCAAATTAACTTTCATCATTCAGCTACACGGATCACTGCCCACCTCAACTACTAACTAGATACCAAACATCGTCCTCCTACAACAAACCTTGCTATCTACCACATAGAATAGTTTGAGGTGGAAGGGACCTTTAAAAGTCAGCTAGTCCAACCCTCTGCCATGGCCAGGGACATCTACGACTACATCATATTCAGTCTAATGGAAACCCTACTTCGACCTTGCTTCATCCTTGACCTTGCTCCTCCACCTCTGCCTTTGGACCCAAGAACATTTTCAGAAATCTGAAAATAATTCCAACTGCCTTCTTCCCAGGGTGTAGCATTCCTGCCTGGCTGCAGCCAAGCTGCTGCCCATTTACACCACTGCAAGTCAAGCTACTATTAATGCCTTGGACTTCAGTCTTCCAAGGAACACGTGCATTGCTCCAAAGGCTTTCAGATGACTTTTTAACTGAAAACATCCAGGATGTGGGGGTTTTAACAAATCATCGTAGCTCTTGCCCAGCACCTGATAGGGCTGAAGTTAATTAATGTTGCCAGGAGATAGAAATATAGCTGTGATGAGCTAGTCTTGTTATGCCTATATTCAGTATTTCCCCTGCTTTCCTTGAAGAGCATTTCACCAACTTAACAAAAACCATAGAAACAAACACAACCCCCCGACCCAACAGACTGAGCGACTGAAAGATATTCACACTAACTGACCCCGCTCTCCAGTTCACCCCCCTGCAAAATCCCACTGACAATATCAAGAGTGGAGAATCAAACCCCTTTATTACCGAGTCCACAGCAGATAAAGCAGCAATTGTGCTTATACAGTACTGGAAGTGTAGCTACAACATAGCGTGACAGCTTGTTAGTGTTGAAAATATATAAGCTCTTTGTAATTGTGCCTTTGGAATGCCATCTGTCTTGAATTAACGTCCACCTGGGATCATGTTTCGATGACCAATATGGACAGATTACTGGAACTTTAAAACCTCGCTTTCTTTGTAATTGACATTTAAACTGTTTGAAGTTTCTCATTAAGTCCTTTTTTACAAATTAGGTGCAGATGTATAAAGCTAAGTGTACAGTACTAAGGGAAATTAGGTCACCTGAATGCTCAATAATAAAATGTATCAACTGTTTAAGTGCAATGAGTACATTAAAATTTAGAGATCAGCTTTATGCCCCAAATTCTTCAAAGTTTCATCGTTCCCCTTTCATTGCTGCAGAGCCCCTGATGCCAACCATTTTTAATTAAAAAGGCAGAGAAGAAGGCGGGTTTGGCCACGCAGCCAGTGACAACTGGACAGCCCTGTCCCTCAAAGAGCTAGAGAAGGCAGGGCAAGCAGCCACAGAGATGCCCATTTTACAGGGACAGGCAAGTCCTATTTACACCAATGGTGCCAGGAGATTTAAAGGGCACAGGGAGACTTGAGAAGTAAATATAGGTCTGACGAGAAAATAAGGGAAAATATATGAAGGAGACTTGTTCAACATCCTGAGGATAAGTAACCACAAGCTGACCTCCAGACCCACTCACAGCTGAAGTTCTGCAGACCTGCTGTGCTCCTCAGCCTTGTGGGACGGAAGAGGGAAGTGCAAAAAGGGCAGTGGCTGGAGAAACACCTCCATGCACAGCCCGGCTGACAAAATAAGGGCAAATTGAGTATTTCCCCTTTCCAAGCAAGGAGGTTCAGAACTCAGGGAGGTGTGAGAAAGGGGACCAGGAGAAACCACCACCAGAAGCTCACATGATGTGCAGAGGACAGGAGGAGATACACGGGGGTTCATCAGCAGAAATTCTGCAAAGCTCTTGGCATCAAGGGGTTTTTACCTGCCAGAATGGCTCTGAAGACAAGAGAATTCAAATAAAACAGACCAATCTCCCCACCAGGTATGAAAACTCCAGGGACCCCATTCACCCAGCCTTTAGGAGTAGCCAAGAAATACTGCACAAGTGTGTGGAAGCTCAATGATGGAAGGCAGTGAACACCCACCAAGGGAACACACACCCTCCTTTTCCATTCAGGGCCACCGAGCAGGGGTGGCATTGGACCTCAAGATGCCATCCTGCAGTTGGCAGTGCTTACACTCAAAGCAATCACACACACAGGTTTGGTGGAACGTCCATTAAACTTCTCTCCTGGAGAAAGGTCTCCCACTCTAAGTTGGGACATCATCTACATAAAATGCACAAATTCAAATCCTTTTGGCACCACAGCTAGCATGTTGGTTCTGGAAATGACTCAAGGATGAGTACCCTGGCTCTCTGCTTGTAAGCATGGAGGTGCGATGAAAGATGCAGTCTTCTCGTAAAAGCTGGTAAACAAGACCAATACACTGTCAACCAGATCTCTTTTTGTCCACTTAGACTACATTTGTGTACTTAGACTACATTTGTGTGCTTAGACTACTCTTAAACAGAGTGTCTTCAGTACCACTACTTATTACAATGATTTAAAAAAGTTTTTCTGCTCATATCCCCTTATAACCCTATTCTGGTAAGCCACTAAAACTCTTAGCAAAAGAAGTGTAAACTTTTAACTGGATAGGTTTCTGCTGCTTTTGATAAACACCCAGCAACTTTGCTGTGAAATTGTCCATGCTTCTGGTTGCAAAATGAACAGCAGGCCCCCTCTGTTATCTGAACAGGAGATTCGGGTTTCCTCATCCACAGGCTCCTTCTCCAGTGCTCACACACACCTTCAGTTCAAGGAGGAATTCAGAAAAAAATTGCGTGTTTTTAAAAGAAATAAAAATTGAACCAGCCATATGTAAGCAAACCCCAACACCTGGGAGAGAATAAAACCTGACCATTGTCATATAGCAAGATAACATTTTCCAGGAGAGGACAGCCCAATTCATTTGCAAAAGGAATGAGACAGAGGAGTAACTTATTTGCCATGCATGTCGAAAAAGAAAGGCTTCTAAGGAAGATATATTTGTACCCAGTTCTGTTTTGCTCAGTCATTTTACAAATACTGGCTTTCATTTGGGTAATGAGTTTGCAAAGGCAGGTACAGGACCACACAGGACTGTCCAGAACAGCGCGAGCTTTAAGCAGACCAGTTGAGGTGCCAGTGGTGATTAGCTGGACACGCTCAGCTTTGCACCCTGCTTCTCATTAGCATTAATTATCCATCATCATACCTCTGCTGCTGCCAGGATGGAAACGGGCTCAGGCAGTAGTTTCACAGTCCTTAATGCCGACTATGGAGTTGCCAGAGTGCACAACAGGGAGCTTATATTGGCCCCATGTCTTTCTGCCAAGGGCAGAGGAGAGCAGAGACCTGGTTCAGCAGAAAGCTGGAGCAGAGTGAACAGGTAACACCTCCTTCGATGCAAGGCCTCTCAGTGTCACTTTAACCTGACAAAAATGTTTGAGCGAATTTGAAACACCAGAGCTAAGGCTCAGTTTGTAACGTGCTTCACCTGGCCTAGCAGTGATGGCTGATGGAAGGCCCCATCCTACACATGCCCTCACACACAGCCCAGCGATGCAAGGTAAACCAATGCTGGTTGCAAGGTAAACTGAGGCTCCATCAGGTCCATCCCCAGAGACAGGATCACAGTGCCAGGGACTTGATTAGTGCTGTTTAGGGTGTCCCCTCCCTCCCCAACGTGAGCTACTATCAGGTTCTCACCTCACCAGCAACACAACAATATTAGTTTAGATGAACCAAAGTGACCTTGTAGAAAAGCAGACTGCACATACGGCTCAACAATTCTGCCAGATAAAGTGTTTTTATCACTAGAAAGTCACACTTTCAAATAATTTTCACCCTGAGGCCATAATCTCAAAAGACACACTTAAAAATGTGTAGAACATAAAATGAGTGATTTCTTTTGACAGAGGTTAAGGAAAGAAATCCCTCACAGACATAACACTTTATTGATATTCTTGGTCACAGCTCTGCACACACCAAACTGGATCAGCTACTGGTAAGGACCACGATTCATGTCTTTCCATTTAAACCCTGAAACAAAGAATAAAACTATTTCACAACTAACAAAGGGGAACCCTTTAATTTGCTAGAACAATTTCAGCTCCCATTGCATTAGCACCCTCCAGTGTCCAATACATGAAAAACAACATCTTCACTAATTTACCAAGCAGACACAAACTTGGAGCGTGAAACGCAAGACACAGCAGTGGTGGATTCCTGGGAGGGAAGATGGCAATTGGTGATGGGAGAAGAGACTCCCAATACTAGAAACTTTAAATGACAGAGGCACAGTCTCTGAAGAAGATCTGACGCAGGGTTATTACTCTTCTCAGGTTCCTTTGTTCCTAGCAGGCATGCTGGTGTCTGTGCCTTTGGCACGGTAAGCTCTACGTGCGCATACTGTATATTCCATACTCTGCAGCACTTCACTGAGATGTGGATGCTACCTTTGATGGATTTAGTACAGGCATGTGGGTTTGGATCTGCCTGGAATATGCCATGTAAATGAATACACGCAGTAACACCCTCTTGTACATGAGTGAGGCAGACGTGCGCTTGGCTCGCTGAGGGCAAAGAGGTGACCATGCTTACCTGTGCAGTGCTCTCCTCTTGCAGCATAATCACCAAGCAAAGAGAGAACAACAGAAAAAACAGCTGCATTTGCTACTTAAAAACAGCTGGATGAAAGGGTTTTATAACTTTTTCCAAAACAAAAATCTCTCTCAGGCAGGGAGAGCCCAGTAGGCTCTGGAACATGGAAATTGGAAAAAGCAGCTCTGGATATCTGCCTGATAATGACACAAATACTTGGTCCACCTTTTCCAGGCAGCACTGCTTCCCCCCCAGCTTCACAGGAGCAGCAGCATGCACATGAAGAGAGGATGGCAGCAGCTGGAAAGGCAGCCACACGGCATCAGAGGTACTTGCTGTAATGAGGGCCCCAGCCCGACAGCATGGCAGAGAGCTCTGTGGGACACAGGCACCACAGTCCGGACCCAGTGGCACCTGCCAATTACTGCTAAAGACTGGGAAGCTACTAATTAAATCCAACCAACATGTTCATTGATTGTTGACATCTGAAGTCATCCCTGTATTTTCTCTCCCAGCTGCACACAGCCCCATGGCTGCTTGGCTCAAAGATGAGCAGGGACTCCTCATGCCTCATCCTGCTCTGGTCTCTGACTGCTTGGATGCCCCAAATTCTGTGGTCTCTACCTGCCCAGTGGCCTCTTGGGCTCCACAGCAGCACTGATGACAAGCGGCAGGCAAATCCCAACACAGAGAGGCCATCACATCTTCTAGGAGTCAAGCACGGGTGTCATGATGCCTGGCAGCCATGTCCCAACACATGGCAGCACCAGCCAAGGAAGCCCCTTCTGAGCCACGGCTGGAAGAGAGGAGCCTCACCATGGGCATGCAGGCAGCATCCTCTTCCAGCCTTGAACAGGTGCTGTGCACACATAAATGTCATCACCTGACTGCCCTCACACTGTGTAGATTCCTCTTCCCCCCACAGTATGAATATTCAAAATCCATGACCAGAAACAGCAAGGCATAGCATTTATGATTCTGCACTACTATGGGGGAAAGGGGGTGAAAACAAGAGGAAGAAAAAGGCTTGTACATGCATGCATCTTCTCCAGAAACAAGCTTTAAAAGTATGCTGAAGGAGGCAGGCTGGAAAAATAACCCTGGGTGCTATGCAGGACAGTTACTCTGGGCAGGAATGACTGACAGGGACTTTCTGGGCTCTTCACTGTGCCTCTAGCACAGCACAAAGCACTCCAGCTGTCCCTGAGGCTCCCCAAGAACACCAGCATCAATATTGCATGTTCACAGTAACATCTACGTTACAGTTTTACAGACCACATAGGCTTTTGTCACTCAGCTATAAAATATTTACAGAACCGTGGTCTCAGCAGAGAACGCGAGAATTTAAAGCTTTAAATATTGATATTAAAATGAATTAACACTTGATTGCCTTTCTAATATCGATACTAAAAAAAAAATGTGCTCTCTCTCTAGAAGTGCTAGTGAAAACCTGCCTTAAATGAGCACAGACCAATCAATCACTCCCTGTGGCAGAAGTCACTCTCCACCCGCCGGGAACATGCAGGCACACACCTGCAGGCAGAAAGCTGGGCATCAAACCTACACAGATCTCCAAGAGCAAGGTGAAACGGAGCCTTTGTCTTACACATGTGGCACATGTCTCTCGGAGCCTGATCCTGCACACGGAGCTGTACGGCGATCCTCTATTTAAAGCAGAGATTTTCTTGGCATCCCGCCCGAAATCTGTGCTATTCCTGACAGCTATTCACCCACCTGTGGGAAAGCACCTGGTGATTTCGGTCCCTTGACAAGTGGACACATGCTGCCTACATAACCTTCCCTCATCCAGCCACCGCCACCACAGGAGCACCGGGACTCTCTCGGACTCAGGGGGCTCCCAAGGCCCAGGATAAGGCATGCTGAGGGGGCTTCTGACAGCCCCGCTTCTGCCCATACCACCACTTATGCTGGGCCGTCGATGGAGGAGGCGACACAGGATGCTCTTAAAACCACGGGAAAGCCGACGGTGTGGATCCAGCCTGCCTTGTCCCCCGGTGCCCCCTGCGGGAAATGGGGCACGGTGGCCGTGAGGAGCCCGCTCCGTCCAAGGCTGGGCGCAGGAACGGGAAAGACCCAAGGTCACTCTCCATGCAGGAGCTGCACCAAAGCGGACAACCGGGCAAGGGCAATGTTCTGGCAACCGGGGAAATCATGGAACAGTTTGAGTCGGAACGGACCTAAAAGACCACTTCATTCCCACTCCCCTACCGCGGGCAGGGACACCTTCCCCTAGACCAGGAAGTCGTCTTCCATTCCCACGCTGCCGTTGCCCTTNGAGCGCCAGCCCCGCCGCCCCGGGCCCGGCCGCCCCCCCGCACTAGCACGGGGGAACCGGGGGGAGACCCCCGCGCGCGGCTTCCAGCGGGGGAGGGGGAGGCGGCGCCGGGGGTCCCGCCCCGCCCGCGCGCTGCCCCGTCACTCACAGTCTCCGCCTNCCGCCACCACAGCCCCGCCGCCATCGCGCCGCCGGCCACGCCCCGCGCTCCCATTGGCTGCGGCGCGACGCGCCCCGCGCTCCCATTGGCTGTGCGGGGACAGCCCGCGCCACGCCCACACGGCGCTCTCGGCTGTGACGTGTCCGCGGGGGCGGGGCCCGGGAGCGCTCCCGCTGCTGCAGGGCCCGCAGCCGCCGGAGCCTGGCCGGGCTGGGATGCTCCAGCCGCGCTCCTCTCAGTGTGCAAACGTCTGCCGTGAGTGGGAATAGGTCGTCCGTGCAGAGCATAAAGAGACAAGACCAAAGGAGCAGAAGGAAGTAGCAGTGGATAGTAAAGATAATAGGAAAGAAACAAACTTGCAAAGAAAAGGGTCCTGAAAATTAAATAGGGATTATGATTCTATTTTCCATCAGTCCAAACTTAGACTGTGAATATAATTTTCTTTGCCTTGATGCTGGAATGTGCCAGAAGCCACAAAGCCTAATCCCAGCAAGCTCCTCCAATACTGTCGATATTTCAGCTAGGTTTCCAAAGGACATGAGCTTGGATCGTGCCACCTCTTTGTCCCATCATCTCACATTCCTACCCTTTCACAACCACTGAACATGTTGTCCATTTTGGACCAAGTCTGGCCATGAGAAAGAGATCACTCAGTTGCAACAGCTTTTATAAAAAGAGGAGAAGGATAATGAAACAACACCCCAAACCAGTGGCCCCACTCCTTGGAAAACCCAGGTTCACACCCACATAGGTCAATCACAAGTCTTCACAGAAAGGCCTTTTTCTTTCCTAGGGTCATTGAGTTCTGCCATATAACTTTGTCGTTTTCCTGACACACAATTGGCTTTTCTTTGTCTGAGCTCTGTGTGGAAATTTTCCAGTCTGGCTTAGCATCACTTTACTAGAGAAGTGGTGTCAGCAAAGCATGAGTTCCCCCTCCTAGCAAAAATAAAATATGCTGTTTTGCAGAGCTGTGCTGAACCGTGAACGTGACCTGCGCTCAGCTTCCCTCCCCTACGTAATCTTGCGTGCAAGTCATGGGTGATACCACTTGAATCTGACACACTGTGATAACAAACATTTCGTTATCACCAGCAGCATGACAGCGTTAACCCTTCTCAGCACAGGTCCAGTGCTGAACTGTGTGTGGCAGAGACTGTTCCTTCTCCACAGAATATCCTGAGTTGGAAGGGACCCACAAGGATCATCCAAGTCCAACTCCTGGCTCTGCACAGGACATCCCCAGGAATCACACCATGTGCCTGAGAGCATTGTCCAAATGCCGCTTGAACTCTGTCAGGCTGGTGCTCTGACCACTTCCCTGGGGAGCCTGTTCCGTGCCCAACCAGCCTCTGAGTGAAAAACATTTTCCTAATATCCAACCTAAACCTCCCCTGACTCAACTTCAGGCCATTCCCTCGGGTCCTGTCACTGGTCACCAGAGACAAGAGAAGAATCTTCCTTGCAGTAACGGCATTTAGTGTGACATCAGGGGGAGGCAGGACACTGTGCTGACATGAGCAGCTTTCAGGTTTTGTCAGAAGTCCAAATAACCTTCTTCAGCACTAGTAGCTGAGTGTAGGTTTTGCATTAACCAGTGTTGGAAAACCTGGAGTATCCTGGCCTGTTGCATCCCTCTGACTTGTAAATGATCATAGGAACACAGGGACATATTTAAATCTCATTACCATCTTTTCCCTTCTGTATTCTGGGAAAAATACTGTTCATCTGTCTCGTCCTTTTAAAATGGGAACCCTTTTAAAGACGCTATGTTTTCACTTAATTGGATTAAGCCAGTATAACATTTTCCAAGGTGCTCAGAAGGTATTTATGAGCCTAACTCTCACTGACATCCTCAAGAGTTAGGTGCAAGGTACTTTTGAGGATGTGAGTCCTATAGCAGCAGTATGACTGGGGCTAAGACCACTAGAGCCATGTGCACATGAAGCATACATGCAGAAAAGGGTTGCTGAGCTCATTTGGGGCTGGCCATCAGAATTATGATACTTCTGTGGGTGCTTTTGGGTTTTGTATCTCCTTGCAAAAACTCAGCTGCACAAATGCTTCAGCTGAACATGAGATAACTGCACACAAATTAATCAGAGAGAGGGATCCTACAATTTCTCAGATAGAAAACAAATCATGAAGGTTGAATGACTCATGGGCTGCGCTCATGAAAATCATTTAGCAACTATAATGGATTAGGAAAAATACTCAAAAAAAAGATAACTACATACCAGTTTTTCTTGTTTTATTTCAGTAAAGCATCACACCAAACACAGTGTACATTTCATGTACAGTATTTTTTTTAATTGTTGGATAACTGTTGAACAATTTTCAATTGTTCGAACACCGTTTTTGTAATGTTGGTCTAGTATCTTCTGAGATGTTGAATGAATAAGGTTGCAGCAAAAGGGCAAACCAAATATCTTGGCAGGATTTGTGGTGGTCCTTGTTCTACAAGCATTTTCTAATTCTTTGGTGATCTCCTAATGGTATGATAGTGACTAAAACAAGTATTTTTAAATGAGAAAGGGAAAAAGAAGCAGTGTACTAATGCAGTACTGTAGAATTATTAATAAGCCATGCTGATAAAAGTAAATAATTTTTAATTGGAATCTTAGCGGAAAAAAAGAGCTGTGCTGCTGCCTGAAGCTATTGCATGTCAGTGTCTTCTTGACACTCATTTACTTTGATTTTCAAGAGAGAAATGAGCATCTAATAGCCAAGGCATGTTGTGCCTTCCTCTGTGTGTTTGTGTGAACACAAAGGGATGTCCTCCTCAGCTCCTTGTGCAAGGCTGGGAAATAAATAACTGTCGGCACTCATCTCACTGAGGCTCCCGTGCCTCTTTCCGACAGGCACTCGTTTTGCTGGCCAGCAGTGTTGCAGTGCTCCTGTGGTGAACGTGCTGCCTCGGGCCTGAACTCCTACCTGCCCAAGTGTTTGCTGCCTCCCGGCTTGGAGACCACTGATCTCCCACGGAGCTTTCTCCTGCAGTGCCTCCTGTGCCACCAGACAGCTCACAGCACTCCCTCACGTCACACCCGTAGGAGGAGGAGAGCCAAAGGAGGAATGTGCTTTCCAGGAACAAAAAAATCTTGAGAACCTCCCCCAAAACTGTGTTGGTATAAGACTAGAAATAAGCCAGCATTTTCAGGGTGAAAAATTAATTGTTCAGTGCCTATTCATTGCACCGTTATGTTCAACAGAACTGCAGTGTGTGTTGTATCCCAGCAGTGCATAATGTTTTAATCCACCAAAAATCCATGTCGAGTACATCATCTGGAGCATTTAGCATTATGGAAAGTGGATCTTGGTGAAAATGGATTGAATAGCCTTCGTACATTGAGACAGGATCATTCTGTCAAGAAAAGCTTTCTCTGTGGTCTTGAAGGGCCCAAAGCTTCCCTTTCTCAACCACCTCAAAAGCACCACTCAGGCAGCTGCTTCCTCCTCTTGGGAAGGGCAGAGAGCCCCTGCTACCATCATCCTATTGAACCAGGGGAAATCCACAGCATTATGCTCTTGGATCCTTCCCAGATCACAGGAAGCTTCTCAGGAGAGGTAAATTCCCCTGCTCACCTGGGAGGTTCTCTAGAGGTTGCTCTGGTTCTCTGCCTTTAAAATCAAATTCTTCCCTTCCCCAGTAGGCTGGGGATACTGGTGGTAAGCATCACCAACAGATAGAAAAATAAAGTCAAAAAAGGCAGAAACATCTGGAAAAAACAAAGAGCCAGTAGCTGAGATGAAGCTGCAGGGAGTACAAAGTATGAGAACAGGTCTAGCCTTAAATTGAAGAAAGTGCTTGGTAAGAGACATGAAGAATTCCTGTTTCCAGAGATCAGGAAGACATTACAATGAATTCATTGCCATACAATTCAGATGCTGTTATATACTATGCAATTTTGGGAGGAGACTTGAAAAGCGGCTCCATGGAATCACTGGAATTCAGTAAAGTCAAAATATTTTCATGCTGGGAAGCAGAACACACCCCATGTGCCCTATACACTGGCTGGGAAAGATTAGAAGGTAGAGGGTCAGGAAACGGGGTAAACAACTGAAAAAGAAGAGTTTGTAAGAGGCTTTGGAGAGTTGTGCTTGCCAGTTCTACAGGTGGGAGCAGGTGATCTATTACAAAAAGAGGTGTGGTTTCTGCATTGGGTTTCTTATGAGCTGGCAACAGCAACTCCTACTCCAGCAGGAGCGTGTCCTTTCCCGGACTACAGGCAGAGCTTGGGAAAAGTAACCTTAAACACACGGTGACGTTGCCAGGTGAAGGTAGGTGGTGGGGACACCCTACTTTGCATGCTGCTGGAGAACCTCTGCTGCAGGCACAGCAGTTTGACTTAAAGCGAGGCAGTGGTGCTGTAGCTCAGAAGCAGGAATGTAACAGACATGGAGCTGTTGGGAGGAAATTAATCAATAAAAGAGTAAAGTGCATCATGATGGGTTTCCTGCGTGAAACACTGGCAAACTGTGAGAGGAAATGAGGATGCTAGGAGAAAATTGTGATGCACATGTAGGGAAGGAGTGGGCCAAGAAAGCAGACTGTCTTTCTTAACATTGTTATTTTGACAGATTTAGAAACTCAAAACATTCTGTGTGTCTTACAGTTGATTATATATAAGTGCTTCTTGGTAATTATATGATCACTTTTATTTCAAAGCCCTGTCTTCCTATAGATTTGATAGTGTTTTCACCTTTCTGCAGATTCATTAAACTCGCTTTCCTGCAGGATGCTTTGAAAGCCAGGAGATAATCTGCAGGCTTGTTGACACCACAATGCTATGATGGCTTGTGTGCCATTAAAATAGATCACAGAAGTGTTCATCTATAGAACCTGAACTCAATACATTGTGTCAGTATACAGTACAGATCCCTTAATCCATAGACTATTATTAAAATAGTGGATTAAGGAGTTGTTTGGGATCAGAGCATGCTGTATGTGTAACAAAACAGTTTAGCTGAGATTAGTGTTTATTACTCAATGCAAAATTTGATTGAAGGATTCATAGGTGCTTATAATAGCACCAGTTTTATTTTATCACTAAATTACTGACTTTTTGCCATACAAGCTCTTGTTAAGACCTAAGAATTAATCACTGTGTGTGAAAACAATAAAAACTGAATAACTGACATAAATCTTAATTAAAATATTTTAGCTTCATATGAATATAAAATATGGTATTTGGATGTTTAAGATACATTGTATGAGAACGTGCATGGAAAGGACATTCAGACTTCCAAAACAATAACTTGTCAATTAAAAAAAAAATTAAAATGAGTTCACAAACTGTTATACAGGTCAGTGTCAATCTAATCTAAGCCAAAGTGAACTGGAAACCAAAAGTATTTTTTCCATACAATATTCTTCTGTCAACAGTCTTTCTGAAATTGTCAGAGGGAGAAGTTTTATTCAACCGTGTGGTGAAGCTGAACTGAGTAAGATAGTGGCAGTTTTACAGACTTGTCTTTAATGCAGCAGAAGGTTGTCAACAAGCCTTTTCAGTGACATCTCCACGTGAGCATGGCGAGCAGATGATTTGAGGATTACCAGGGTGCTGGACAGGTCAGCCAGCATCTTAAAAATCTCTTCCATAAAGGATCAAATCTGCAGCCAGAAGCTGTTTACTGGCTGAAGGGGGAGGGAAGTGGGTGTGTCTAAAAGGCAGAGACCCTCGGGTTTGTTTGTGTGCCTGCATGGACTGCTGCCTTTAAAGCTCGCTCTGTGTAACCGCTGAACTCTGCTTGACTCTAATTTTCAAGTAAACTAGTAGGCACAATAAAATTTCAGTTGTGAGGTGCCAACATGTAAAGAAAAAATTTATGTATAGAAGTCATGATATTTACAAGGTAAGTAGAACAGAGCCACTTTTTTTCCCCTAGGTGGAACATGCTTTTATTAAATTTCAGTTATACTGCAAGTCATACTAAGAAAATAGTTTCTAATCCCAGTTTTAGCTGTGGCTTTGTTTGTTTTCGTTTTTTAATCCTGTTGCTGCTAGTCCATGTCCCTATTGCACTTTACAGAAGAGTCTGGATATTTCTGAATGGAGGTTCAGACACTTTCGTATCAAGGAGATTAAACTCCTGTGAGCGTGCCTGTGCTGGAGGTGTCTCTTCCACGGACCATCCGCCAGCTGATTGTATCTGTTAGTTTTCAGGTCCACTTCCTACATCTGTGCAGCCCCTGGGCATACGGTGCTGTGGTTTGTAGGAAGCTTATGAAACCCCACGCAGAAGGGCCCAGCAAATGGAGCCAGCACGAGGCGTCGCTTTGGGAGCAAGCCGTGCCTTGCAAGCAGGGATGGCTGTTGCACTTGTGGGCCCTGAATGCCTCGTGCCCGGGGTCAAGCAGCAGGAACTGGGAACCTGCGTATTTTAAAAAATGTGAATCAAAATGAAAGGAAGGAAGGATCTACGGCAGCCTTTCAGTGCATCTCCAAAAGAGCAGTTGTGGCCAAAGAAGTGGGGAGTCAGCTCTGGGGAACTGGAGGAGAAAATAACGTAGAAAAAAGCTGGCGAGCTTGATTTACCTGCACAGCTCTCCATGAGGCAACATATAAGGAATGTTCAGTTTCTATCTAATCCTAAACTAAAGGTTTGTACAACTTAGCCTTTACTTCTCCTTAGTTTAAAAGTAGTTTAAAACTTAGCCCTGTGGTACTAGCAATTTGGATTTGGTTGCTACTGGCTTCAGAGATTATGCTCCTCTATAAAAAAAGACAAAGATGAAAGAAACATTTAAAGAAGTCAGAGGGAACTTGAAACTAGCCAGCCTACCTACCGCTTGGACTGACTTTACATAATTTTTTAACATTTCTGAAGCTCCAACATAAAAGACTCTACATGGTACATTTTTCTTTAATGACAAAAGGTAAAAAAAAGTAGAAAAAAGAAAACCAGAAAATAGAGCTTTCACTGATTTCCATTAATACTTTCTCAACCAGTAAATTTGCTGAGATCAAGAAAGTAAGAATACGTGTTCTGGATACAGTGCATATTTGGAATATATTATTCCAAATAATATAGAGTTTATTTTATAGAGACTGAAACATCATTTTAATGCTGCTGCTTTCTGTCATGTCAGAAAGCAATGGATCTCAAAATAAAATAGTTTTCCAAGGACCATTAAACAGCCAAAGGCTGGTGTCTCACACTGCTTCAATGAGGTAATTTTCTCATTTTTATGGAGAAAAAAAGGATTTGGCAAGTGTGATTAGTTTTCATGAATGTTTTCAATGTGTGAAACATCAAGTCAAATTATTTTGTTTTCCTCAAAGAAGCCAGGTACCAGGGCATCCCAGAAAAAAGCAGGGACTTCATCAGATGAATAGTGGGACAATTTATGGTATACCCTGTCCTTAAGCATAGACAGTTAATGCTGGTAGCAGAACTCCTTCAGGATCCTCACAGGTGCTCAAGTGGGCTCAGGCCACTGAGAGAACCGGGAATCCCTTGCAAATTTACAGAAGCACCTTGCCTCCCATGTTCTGTCTCAGCTAGGAGTTTAAAGACTAATTTTTCCTTTCCCTTTTGCACGGGTTCACATTGTGGGGTTTTGTGTTCTTTTCATTGGGTAAAGTTGGCAGGCAGCTTCCTCACTGACTCATGCCAGTGCTCCATGCCATGTGCCACAGCAGCATCAGGCTGGGAGCTCTCTGTAGCTCTCCATGTGGATAAGGCAGATGTAAATTTAGTGCTGGTCCCAGATCCCGAACTGGCGCATCTGCTGACTTTGTCATCCACTGTGGGAGCCTGTGAGCCTGTAGCTGCTGCAGCCCCTGGATGTGTCCTGGCCACACTCCCTGGGCTAAGGAGACCAAAATGTCTCCCAGGATGCCAGGGACCAGGATGCCTTGTCCTGCTCCCCTTTCCCTAGCCCTACCTGTGTACCACCCCTGTGCCCTCGGACTATTGGTCCCTGATGTTTTCTCCCCACCCCTACTGACCCCATGTGAAAAACCTGAACACTTCCTCTTTCACCCTCTTGCTCATCCTCTGTTTGTCCCATCCTCATCTACCTCCTTGGACTCGCACTACACACGTGGCTGGAATAAATCCCTCCCGGAGACTAATCCTGACTCTGTGCCGTCGACTTACTGAGGAGACTGCCTGGGGTGTCTGAGTGTGAGAGTGTGTGTGTGTATGTGTGTCTGAGTGTGTGTGTCTGTGTGTGT